>OZ020304.1:73365901-73694268 GCA_963971305.1 Arcuatula senhousia
TGACAACACCCAGCTAGTTCGAAAATAAAGTTAAAGTCATCCTGAAAATCGTCTTTGTTTTGCAAGAAAAACTGGTTCAGCCAAAGTTGGTGATTTAGTTGTATTAACTGTGTTTCTGGCAAAAGAACCAGGGTTCAGCAACGGAAAAGTTGCAAAGTAAAAAGTCGAAGTTGTACAGTGATTCATTTAAGTAACCAGGAAGGTTAAGTTCCTGTGTTACACAAATATCACTGCAAAATGAATCAAGAACATCGACTCGAACATTCTAAGACTTTCACTGTCATTTATACAACAAACTTTATTGCTTAAAACCACAAAAATGGGTTAGCAATGAGTGTGTATTTCAGAATTTTGAGTGTGTAAAATAACTTATATTTGAATCATACTTTTGACGAGAACAGCGTGCCATAGATCTCATTGTTGCAACTCTAATGAAAAGCAACTTTTAAATGAAAATGATGAACAATACTTCGAAAGACCGGTAGTGCCATTGGTTCAGTCACATTTCTCGATTGATTCTAGAAATTTCTCATTTCCAAGTTGACATTTCGCACTTCCAAGTTGACATTTCTCAGTTCAAAGTTGACATTTCTCAGTTCCAAGTTGACATTTCACAGTTCCAACTTGACATTTCGCACTTCCAAGTTGACATTTCTCAGTTCCAAATTGACATTTCGCACTTTCAAGTTGACATTTCTCAGTTCCAAGTTGACATTTCGCACTTCCGAGTTGACATTTCTCAGTTCAAAGTTGACATTTCTCAGTTCCAACTTGACATTTCTCAGTTCCAAGTTGATATTTCGCACTTCCAAGTTGACATTTTTCAGTTCCAAGTTGACATTTCGCAGTTCCAACTTGACATTTCGCACTTCCAAGTTGACATTTCTCAATTTCAACTTGACATTTCGCAGTACCAAGTTGACATATCGCACTTCCAAGTTGACATTTCTCAGTTCCAACTTGGAAGTGCGAAATGTCAAGTTGGAACTGAGAAATGTCAACTTGTTTTATTACAGAAAAATTGCTAAAACAAGGTTACCATTACCACAAATTAGTCAAATCTTTTACAAAATTTGCACATAAATATGGACATCTCATCGAAAAATTTGATTGTACACGTAGATTTCTGATTGTTAAAGGAATATCTCATCCTGATTTTTATAGCAATGTAGTTTATAAAGCACAAAAATTCAAAAACAACCTTATGTAAATTAAAAACTGGCTTAAAAACCTTTTGAAAAAATATACGAATTCAATGTTTAGTAAAATCTTTGCATTTGGTATGTTTTGGCAGAAATATTGATAGCTTGATAGTAACTTTTAAACGTTAAATTTTCACTTTGTATTCACTGTATTATTTATAAGCACCACAGCGATCAGGTATGTCGGTTCTGTGTGGTGATACAACTCTAAACCATTCATTGTTTTGACGTGGGGTGTCGGATTTAGAACTGATGTATTTGATTCTTTTACATCAATTGATAAATGTTTCTGAGCTAGTTGTCAGTAACTTCGAGTGTTCTCAAGAGAGTTCCTCCTCGTCTTGTTGTTTTCGTACAGTATTTTGTCTTAGGTTCTCTCTTGTTGAATTGAACTTTTGTCGATTGAGTTTTACAGTGTGTTTTATATGTATGCTTTGTGCAAGCTTATCATTAGGGGGAAGGATGGATCCAAAAAACTAGTTTAACCCCGCCACATTTTATATGTGCCTGTCCTAAGCCAGGAAACTTTGCCAAAGCCTTTGTTTGTCCTTGTTATTCTGTGTTAACTGTTTTATGTCAAGAATTGGGTCTTTCGTTGATGATTTAGGGATTGGTTTTGAAACTTTTGTATTGTATTATAAGTCTTGGGCCAATGCAAGACGGTAAGCAGTGACCTATGGTCATGTTTAAGACTGCTTGCTGTTTTCCGTTGTGATTTTTTGAATTGCTGTTTGTTTATGTTTGTTTTGTCGCGTACACTTATTCCACATCTCAATATCGTCTATTGGAACAGAGAAATGTCAACTTGGAAGTACGAAATGTCAACTTGGAAGTGCGAAATGTCAACTTGGAAATGAGAAATATTTCGCATCAATCGAGAAATGTGACAGAACCGAGGGCACTACCGGTCTTTCGTACGATACTTATAGAGGACACACATTTATCATTTTCTCCCTGCAACGTGATAGGTATTCCAATGGGCCTTCACTGGTCTTTCAAAGTTGATTTGCTTGTTTGTTGTTTGTCTAATGTTCCATATGAAGCAGACTTTGAAAGTCGATGAAGAAGTAGTTAAAGTGTCGGGTTTCTATCACTTCTTGGGTGAAAAATTCATGGACCAATTGTCTGACTCTCTCTTGATATAATTGAAGATGGTTTTCTCAAGGAATGTTAGTCCTTCGGATAGACATAAAAACATCGTGTACGGGAAGACCAATGTATTATGCTCGTTTATGACTCCTTTGTAGAGTTTGATAAGAGTAGACTCAATAAAGGCTCTAAATAGGATCTAGATGGTAAATAAAAAGATTAATCTACAAATATCATCTGATTTATATGATTTTTTATAAGAAACAAAGAAATTACGTAAATCCCAAAGAGCCAACGAATTCAAAAGTAAAAAAAAACAACCAACAAACAAAAACAATAAAACATAGTCAAACCAGGAGACACTAAATATAGGGATAATACGATATAAGACAAAACGAAACTTACCCGAACTTCATTAGAAGCAAAAGTGACTCAAGATGCTCAAGAATGGTAATAAGCATATAGAGACAACAACTTCTAAAGAGACAAAGTGCACTCCCCTCATCTTAAAAGCCTTATATATCTGCCAATCGAGTTTTTTACTCATTGATGATAACATTACTAGTAAATCACAAAACCGCAATCAGTAGTACGATCTCTAGGTCACGATGAAAGTGAACTCATGTGTTCCGGAAGGGTTAACAAATCCTGCTGGTTAAAACATCCTCGTCGCTTTGCCAAAGATTAATTCAACGCATGTCAAACTTGTAAAGTGGGCAAAGTAAAATCTCCTACGGAGTACGCAAATTTTGTGTCAGGCAAGATAATCATAATATGAAATGCACAAAAATAAAATATTTTATTGATGCGTTTCTGAAGTGAATTCATGGAATTAAGCCAATAAAATGGAACTCGATAAATCAAATTGCTTACTAAAACTAATTTTTCATGGTCTCCCAGTAATATTGTTCTGATCTGGGATATGTGAGCTGTAAAAGGTTGCATATGTTCGGCAAAAAAAAATAATAATCTATTAACTACGTACGGTAATTGCAGTTGGGAAGATTTCCAGATATCTATTTATTGGCATATATTAGTCACATTCTTCTTCTTTTAAAGCTTTCAGTACCTTTGACCAAAACAAGTCCTCTTTGTTTTTATCTTTGGGCCACTCTATATAGGTAGTCATGTTCACCAAGTTCTGAAGAGAATGTGGCATATCTTTCTTGTCAATTTCTTCCAACATGATAAGAACTAGGGACGACGAATTGTCATTCAAAAATCTTCTCTGAGCAAGTTTAGTCTCAAAAATACACCAGTCACTGCGAATAAGAGAGTTGGTCATTAAAAGAACTATTTTCCTACTATGGGCAATACAGTCAGCAATATTATCTACAATAAGTTTTCCCGCCAAGAAGTCACGATGATGGATGCACAGTTTATGTCCATGTTCCTTTTCAACAATCTGTAGAAACTTTGAGAAGACCCACTTTCGGTCCTCGTCGCTGTAAACAATGAATGCAGCATACTGGAAGTCACAATTGTTCAGTTTAGTATAGCCCTTCCGGTTAGATCGGTGTAAGTAAATCCAATATCTGATATGCCATCTGCCTTTATATAACAGGCTGACTATGATTACTCCAAATATACCAACCAGAGATAGAGACGTGAAGATATAAATCACTGTATCTTTAACTTTTTTATCACACTCTGAATCAGATGGATAAAACTTGTCAAGAGGAGTCCCATTAAGTTCAGGTGGAGTCACACAAAAATATGATTCCGGATAATCTACTAATACATTCAAGTTCGACGCTATCCATTTACGGAACCATAAATTTTCACAACTACAGAAGAACGGATTGCGTGCTAAATTTATCGACACTAAGTTTTCCATCATGGATTTAGGAAATGAAGTTTCATTAAACACGTTGATATAATTGTGGTCAAGGTTTAACACACGTAGAGATGAAGTATTTCCAAAAACTTTTGTCCCGTCCCACGACGATATATGATTGCTGGTCAAAGTAAGATTTTCTAATTTTCTTAAACGACTGAAGATATTTGGGGGAATTGTGCGAAAATAACATGCCATCATGGTTATGTTTTTGAGATTTTTAAGACTACGCAACATTCTCTGTAAATACCCGTCTGATAGATTAAATACATTTTCACTCAAATCAAGATCCTCTAAATTTGGAAGACCTCCAAAAACTTTGTCCGGACTAAAGTAAGAATTAAATGCATTCTTGGTAAATTGAAACTTATTTTTTGCAAACAATAAAGCTTTCAATGTATTACTTTGGAATGCATACTTTTCAATTTTAAACAACCTATCGCCAAGCTGGTTTAGGTGTAGGATCCGAATGGAAGTTAGATTCTGAAAAGTTCTCCGAAGAATTTTCTTAACAGGATTTTTGTCAAGCCTCAATTCTTGTAGTTTATCAAGGCACCAAAAACGGCCTTCAAAATAGTTAATAAAGTTAGATTTTAGATCCATGACACTAATATTAGGAAAAATGCATGCTCCATTCAAAGAAAAGAATGATTCGCCGATTTCAATATAATTATGATGAAGTTGTAATTCCTCCAGATTTGGCATACGTCCGGGGGTTAAATCGTTCAGATTGCCAAAGGAAGCATCAATATATCTTAAAGTTGGCAGATATTGTCCTAAAGCACTGAAATTCAAAGTCTTGAAATTGTTTCTGGACATACTCAGCCTTGTGAGGTTCGTTTTCGCCAGCGACTGATACAACTCAATGGGTTCGTCTGGCAATGCCATCGAATTCAGCTTAAATTCAGTGAGATTTGGGGCGTTCATATTCGATAAACTTGTGGCAAGTTGACTTATATTAAGTTTTCCATTTCCACTCAGGTCTAAGAGAACTAAGTGTTTCAATCTACTCAGGGCAACCGATGATATGTAACTGAAGTTGTTGTGACGTAATATGAGAACTGTAATATTTAAATGTTCAATGTTAGAAAACGTTTTCTTTCCCACAGTAGACATGTTCATTCCTGTAAAAGTCAGGTTTCTGACGTAGTTGGGAAAATAGGGAACTCTTGAGAAATTTCCCCCTTGACACTCCGCTGTATGTGTAAGGGGTGAGCAAATGCAGGTTACTGGACATGGCACGTTTCTGGAGGAAATAGATAGACTAAGAGAGATATATCCAAGCAAAATGATCAGGTCAAATACCATGGTTTCTTGTGTCTCAATGTTCTGAAATATAATTATCAGATATTTCATAGCAATTTATCCTTCAATCTTCATGATTTGATTTTTACTGGGCGATATTTGCATGGCATGTGATGATATGGTGGCCTTTTATATGTAAATAAGACTGTAAAACAAACTTGACCTATTTCCCATACATTTACTTCCTAGCTTTATTTCCTGTATCTTTAATGAAAACTTATATCATTGGAAAAATGTTAAATTCATTCCAAAAATAGCCGATGGAGTTAAGAAGGACACTTTTGATATGAATTATCTTGGTTTTTATCGAAAACTGAAATGGTTAAAGAATCATTTAGAAATCTTGCTTTCATTTAAATTTGGATATATTTCACATGACTGTCCTTTTCAACATTTAACTTTAAAAATGTACATATGTTATTCCATAACTTGATTTGATCTTAATTAATACTATGTAAAAATTAAATAATTTGATGTTACTATAAGATGAAAGTTAATACTCACAATCTCTACAGAGCTGACAGAGTGGAAGGCAGTCACAGACGATATATGTCATGGTAAGAAAACAAATAGTCACTTCAAAATCTATACAACTACATAAAAGGTATAACACAAAAAAGAGGAAGTTTAAATAATATAATTTTCATCAAAGCATGATATAATTTCATTTTAAAATAAGAAGTCATGCGTGGCTAGGAAACTTGATTTAATGGGAAGTACCCACTGGAAGTACAATATTGAGAATTATTAGGTCAAAGTAAATAGAATTTTGTTTCTGCAATATAATAATCTAAAAAAAATGTCAAATTTTAGTTTCAAAGAGTTGTATAAGCCTGGTAGACTAGTTTTATGCCGACACGTTAGAGGCTTGATATAAAGCATACGTGTGTCAGAAGGGTTCAAATTTCCTCAAAAGATGATTCGCTACCTTGCGATTGTGGTCTTGGCTATCACAGAACGAGGGAACTATAAACATCTAAATGGAATACATACATTATAAGGAGGACATCTCGGGCATATAGAAAAACACGATTTAAAGAAATATTACTCAAAATCTGGTATAAAAACCAAAACACTCTTATTTGTTTCTAATTTACTTACAGCAATAAAAAAAGGTCAGCCATTGGTGATGATCTTTTTAGAGAAGAGGGTCGATTTTTTAAGTCAATATTAATGACCAGAATTCAAGTCCCTGTGCTTTTTCAAGCATTTCTACGGTTCCCCAAGTATGGGTCCCAACTTTTCATCTCTGCTTTCAGGGTTCGTCTGACACTCGGGTCTCCATGTGTCTTTTGGGTCTACCTCTCATACGTTTTCCTACTGGAGTCCAATACAGATACCGAGCAACTTTGACGCTGAATGTCTCTCCTGATGACCTCCAGTGTCCTCTAAGCAGGATGGTGGCTTCCTGATGACACGCCCTATCCACTTCAACTGTCCTCTAAGCAGGATGGTGGCCTCTTGATGACATGCACTATCCACTTTCAGTGTCCTCTAAGCAGGATGGTGGCCTCCTGATGGCACGCCCTATCAACTTCTAGAGTCTTCTAAGCAGAATGGTGGCCTCCTGATGGCATGCCCTATCCACTTCTAGTGTGTTCTAAGGCCTCCTGATGACACGCCCTATCCACTTCCAATGTCCTCTAAGCAGGATGGGGGCCTCCTGATGACACGCCCTATCCACTTCCAGTGTCTTCTAAGCAGGATGGTGGCCTCCTGATGGCATGCCCTATCCACTTCCAGTATCCTATAAGCAGGATGGTGGCCTCCTGATGACACGCCCTATCCACTTCTAGTGTCCTCTAAGCAGGATGGGGGCCTCCTGATGACATGCCCTATCCGATTCAAGTGTCCTCTAAGCAGGATAGTGGCCTCCTGATGACACGCCCTATCCACTTCAACTGTCCTCTAAGCAGGATGGTGGCCTCCTTATGTCTTGTCCTATCCACTTCAAGTGTCCTCTAAGCAGGATGGTGGCCTTCTAATGACACACCCTATCAACTTCCAGTTATCTCTAAACAGCAGGATGATGCCCATAACCCATTGAAGATTTGTAGCAAATTTATCGTCATTTCTGGTAGTTATTGGCCTAAAAATTTCACATTTCTCGTGGAAGGTGGACAGCTTATCTAAATTATGTTCTGTCATTCCCCACCACTCAGACCCGCACAAGAGTGTTGACAGCACACAACTATGATACAGCTTAAGCTCAGTTGATTTGCTGTACCAAATGGTCCTGCGAACATTCCTGAAATGTTCCAATAAACCTCTTTCAATTCTGTTGACTTCAATACTGACAGCAATGAAATCCGGCCTCCAGAAATGTTACAATTGTTGTAACTCTAGAAATTGTGTCGTTCAAATGCGGATCCTGAAGAATTCGGAAGAACTGGTGGAGATTTTTTAACTATTAATCAGTTTCATCTTGCAACAGCATCAACAGTTTCGATTTCTCCACACTTAACACTTCTATTCCACATATACAACTCAAATCACGATTGCCACAGCTGATAAAACGCTGCTTTTTTGTCTCGCCTGCGACGAATAGTCGCGGAAGGCGAGACATAGGTATTACTTTCCGGCGGCGACGGTGGCGGCGGCGTCGTAAACTTTTTGTAAGACTTTAGTGGACGATGAATTGCTGGAAAAGTATAATAGCTAGGCATCTGATATTTGGTATACAGACAGTTCAGGTTATGGTCTACGCAACTATTACCATGCCATCTGACCCTGACCCATTTTCACGCTCCAGTGACTCTGTGAACTTAGGTCTTTTTTCAGGCCATAAACTTTTTTGTAAGACTTTTGTGGACGATGAATTGCTGGAAAAGTATAATAGCTAGGTATCTGATATTTGATATACAGACAGTTCAGGTTATGGTCTACGCAACTGTCACCATGCCGTCTGACCCTGACCCATTTTCACGCTCCAGTGACTCTGTAAACTTATAATAGGTCTTTTTTCAGGCCGAAACCTTTTTTTAAGACTTTTAATGATGATGATTTGCTGGAAAAGTATATTAGCTAGGCATCTGATATTTTGTATACTGACAGTTCAGGTAATGGTTCATACCACTTTCACCATGCCTTGTGACCCTGACCCATTTTTACACTCCAGTGACTTTGTGAACTTAGGTCTTTTTTCAGGCCGAAACCTTTTTGAAATACTTGTGTGGACATTATGAATTGCCAGAAAAGAATAATAGCTAGGCATATGATATTAGGCATACAGACACTTTTTGTGTTTATATCAAGAAATGAAAGCTTGTAGTTGAGTTTAGTGATGGTGTCGGCAGGCGAGACATTCTTTCAGTGGCCACACTTGTTTCAAGGAATGGAAAAGCAGGTACAAATATCTGGTAGTCGATTATACTATGACTTATTTTGCCATCGATGAGTCTAAGAAAAAGAACAAATTTACAGAAGATCAAATAATCGACATTCTCAATTTTCCTATAGACAACATATTTGTTCAGATTGATGGACTTGTTTTTCAGCAAACAATAGGGATTCTAATGGGCACTAATTTTGCACCTTTGCTTGCTGCTTTATTTCTTCATCATCAAATGAAACAGACATTTTAAAATCTCTTGATTGTAGACCAGCTTTCTCTTTTAACCTCACTTTGTGTTATATTGATGATGCCCTTTCACTGAACAATTTTCGATTTGGTGATTTTTTCCATCTCATATATCCTCAGAAACTCGAGACAAAGGACACAACGGGTTCTAGGAAGTCTGCTTCATATTTAGATCTGCATCTCGAAATAGACTCTCAATGAAAATTTTCAACAAAACTCCAAGACAATCGTGATGACATCAACTTTTCAATCTTCAATTTCCCCTTCTTATGTAGCAACATTCCATCCACTCCAACTTATGGAGTTTACGTATCACCATTGATTCGTTACTATTCGTTGTTATGTGGTATGTTTTGTTGTGATGAGTTTTTGTCTGCCGGTTTTGTCTTTGTCTTTACGGTTTTACGATACTGATTACCCCTTTGGTACACCTTTGCTTCTCTCATACCACTGGGTCGATGTCTCTGCTAGTGGACATTTGTCCCCGAGGACATCATCAGCCCAGTAGCTACCATAGCATGATTATAAGGAACCAAGCACGGATACTGGCTCAGGCGTCGCCCAGTATAAAAGGCCTGAACCTAACGACGCCACGGACACGGCATCGTTTTGTAAGACAGGTGTCCAAACTATCCCTGTCTCTACAACAATATCACACAAACAGTCTGAAAATCCAGAATTCCAATATAAAAACTCAGATTCAGTCAACAACATACGACAATGCTCTGTACTTTTGGAAGACATTTTAGACTTTGAAAACATCGAAAGTCGATGCTCAATCAAAAAATGTGGAATAAAAAACTGTAAAACTTGCGCTATTTTAATCACTGATCCACAAATTAAGAGCAATTTAACAAACCGTACGTACAACATCAACAGTTGGGATGATTTGAACTGTACATCTTCAAACGTTATTTACGCACTAGAATGCACTTTATGCGGATTGATATATGTTGGTGAGACTAAAGGCAGATTGAATGCCCGTATAAGTGGCAACAGATCCGGCATTAACACCGACAAATTCCCTTTCATTTACCAACATTTTAATCAACCTGACCATTCCATCTTGTCCATGAAAGTTCGCATTCTTGAAAAAATATACCATACCACCAACAATCCCACTGTAAGTACACCGTTTCGAAAACAACGAGAAGAATTCTGGATAAGAAGGTTAGGCACCGCTTTACCTTATGGTTGCAACGACAACATTGGCAGTTTAGGGAACTTATCAAGTCCAAGATGCAATGATGTGAATGTGATGAATCTTTTTGAACATCAGGAAAGGCGCAAACGCAGTCATGGACATCGGAAGTACAATTCACCGAAGGTGCATGACGTGTCTATCAATGGACTGCTTTCGTCTATCCAACAACCTCTCGGGATTCATCACATTCGCACTAAATTGTTTTCTATTCCTCTTTCCAAACTTAACACACTATACAAAGAATGTCTCGAAAATCCAGTGACTGATTTTAAATCCAACTTGTACCGTCTTACAGCAATTGTTCTTGACATTGGATACAACCGATTATTCCAACCAGTCGGTGTTCCACACGAAAACAACAAGGACAATCGCTCTTTCATTTCTCTTTCATTTTTAAACAAAGGTTTGGATGCCATAAATTTAGGAAACATTTTACATCATAAATCTGTTACAGAACATATCCCTCCTTATTTCCAAGACAAAAGTGTTCATCATTTCTTATTCCTACACTCCCACCATTGCACCTAAGGTATTTAACTACAAACAAGTTTTGCGGGATTACCAAATCAACGATCTCAAAGCAAAACCACCAGACTGTTCTTGTGACAAATCCCCATTCAAATATAGTCCATCTGGCCACGTCATTACGGGGGACATCAACATAGTGGAAAATGACCAACAATGTTTTGGCCAAAGGACCAAAATATCGTGAGCCTAGAGCAATCAACTGGAACCATAATTTCAAAACAATTATGGATTCAGTTGAAGACTATACCAGAAAATGGGCCAAAAAAGAACATGAAAAAGAAAGTGACGTTCTTTCTGAGTGGGTAAAGTCTGTGAGGTCGTTGGTTTTGAAAAGGATTAACTCTTTGAAAGGCTCGATGAGCACCAAGGCAACATCTATTTTCAACAACCCTGATGTTGCGAAGACATTGTCCACCTTACATGACAAATATGTTGTCGTACCTGCTGATAAAGCGCCTAACAACATCATTTTCGTATGCAAAAGACACTATATTGATTGTTTAACAGCTGAATTAGGGGTTGGTTGTACTAGCAAAAGCACCACATATACAGCAACAACACTGTCAAAGGAGGAAATAATCAACAATCGTAATTCTGTCATTTCTTCCTTTGGCATTTCTGTTGACAAAAAGAACGATGACGTTCCATCCTTGTATTGGATTCCAAAGTTACATAAAACTCCATACAAGCAACGATTTATTGCTGGGTCATCCAAATGTACAACTAAGGCTCTTTCAGTTTTGTTAACATCAATATTGACGGCAATAAAATCAAGCCTTCAAAAGTATTTCGATTGTTGCTACTTTAGAAATGGCGTCAATCAAATGTGGATTCTCAAAAATTCTAATGAACTGATGGAAAATATCCATTCTAAGTCATTTTCATCATGTAATCGCATTAAAACGTTTGATTTCTCTACATTATATACTTCAATTCCAAAGTCACAATTAAAATCTCGTTTGGCACAGCTGATTAAACGTAGCTTTATCAAAAAGAACGGAAAACACAGGTACAAGTATTTGGTAGTCGGTTATAAAAAGACTTACTTTGTCATCCAAGAGTGGAGCAAGAAAAACAAATTTACAGAAGATCAAATAATAGAAATGCTCAACTTTCTAATCGACAACATATTTGTACAGTTTGGTGGACGTGTTTTTCAGCAAACAATAGGTATCCCAATGGGCACAAATTGTGCACCATTGCTTGCCGATTTGTTTCTTCATTCATATGAAGCAGACTTCTTACAATCACTTCTAGACAAAAAGGACCGCAAACTTGCTTTATCCTTCAATCTCACATTTCGTTATATTGATGATGTCCTTTCACTAAACAATCCTCGATTTGGTGACTATTTACATCTAATATATCCGAAGGAACTTGAGATAAAGGACACTACAGATTCTAGGAGGTCTGCTTCATCTCGAAATTGACACACAAGGAAGGCTTTGTACAAGGCTTTATGACAAACGTGATGACTTCAACTTTCCAATAGTTAACTTTCCCTTTCTGTGTAGCAACATTCCGTCCGCTCCAGCATATGGAGTTTACGTATCACAATTGATTCGTTATTCCAGAGCATGTGGGGAGTACAACGACTTCCTTGATAGAGTTACACGGCTGACAAGCAAATTGTTAACACAGGGTACGTTGCTCCCAGGTTGTTGTCATCACTCAAGAAGTTTTACGGACGACATCATGTGCTTGTTTACAAATACGGGATTTCTATCTCTCAGATGAGCACAGATGTTGGTTTGACATAGAGTTTTGTAATGTCATCCTTTCCGGATTTGACCAACACTTAATCGATCTTTGGCAACGTGACGGGTGTGCTATAGCAAGCAGGAACAGCTTACTCTTCCGGAGCACCTGAGTTCACTCTCGTTTCGACTTGAGTTCACGTTGCTGAATGCGGTTTTGTTGTTATGTGTGTGTGTGTTTTATGTTGTTATGTGGTTTGTTTTGTTGTGATGAGTTTTTGTCTGCCGGTTTTGTCTTTGTCTTTACGGTTTTATGATACTGAATACCCCTTTGGTACACCCTTGCTTCTTCCAAAGCTTGTGGGAAGTACATCGATGTCCATGTCATCGCGTCACGACACAAAAATTGCTAACATGTTACTCCTCGGTTGCTGTCTTCATTCAAGAAATTTTTAGGAAAACATCATGCGCTCATAGACAAATATGGGATTTCTATCTCTTAGATGAGTGCATGTGTTGATTTGTCAAAGAGTTTAGTTCTGTCTTCCCTTATCGGAATTAAAAATTGGCTACGCGACGGTTGTGCTATAGCAAGCGGGGACTGCTTGCTCTTTCGGAGCACCAGAGTTCACTATCGTTACGACTTTAGTATGCGTTGCTGATTTCAGTTCGGTTGATTTTGTGTTTTTTTTATGTTTTGTGTTTCTTCGTGCTTTTTTCCTTACCGTCTACTGGTTTTGTCGTTGCCCTTTCGGACTTTTGACACTCGAATGCCCCATTGGTGACTCTTCCTCTAATAAGGTCTAATTATAAGGCTTCAAATCTGTTCCGTAACTGAGCTAAACTTTGATTTTAAGTATGATATCGTTCCTATTAGCACTGAAGCCGGTCGAAGAAGGTGACCATAACGGTTAACGGTTAATTTCTTGTGTCAATCTTTTCATCTTGCTGCAATTAGCCTGCTCTTGATTGGTTTCCATTTCATTAGTGTCTTCTCCATCCCTTTCTTCAATACAACTGCTACACCTGCAGAATGATGGATGGTTATCTCATCTCGACTAAAATAGAGAACGGTTTCGTGTGTTTTTGCACTCAGCCTTCCAGCTCTATATTCATCTGCTCTCACTGACTCCGTGGATATGAAGTTTGTACCTTCTCATTTCCACTGTTACCTGGGCTAACTTGTTGGTTTTTACATGGTACCTACACTCTAGAATAAAAATTATTATTTATATTTGGCGCTGAGAACTTTTCCCGTGATGATGGCTTATTTAGATTAGATTAAATGAATATCCATATTCTTTTGTCATGAAATATGACGAACACAACTCACACTAGCAAACCGTATCACTGATCACCGGGAACTGACTCCAAAGTTTATCACATGTAAAATGAAACAATCATTGGCATTTGAATGTTAAATACAGCTTTTGGGATAGGAACAGATTATTTGACAAACATTATCGAAGACTGCAGTGCACTGTTAATGGTACTATATGATTCGGACAAGTCGTGACGACCACCCATTCGTTACTTTACAAGAGTTAAAAAAGATTCGCATGCTAAAAAGGTTAACATAAAATAAGCCAGACTTATTTATGTGATGGTCATAGAATACAAATATTAACAACGAAAGAATATGGAATTGCAGTTATCTCTCTTTGATTATTATATCATAGGTGTATGCATGTACATGTTCATTTGAATGATTCTAAAGAGAGTTTTGTTTGTTTGTTGTTTGTTTTATGTCCAGTCAAAATATTTCAGTCATAATCAGGACAAGAACTTATCGAATCAACCAATTGAATTGTGTAGACCCACCCATTACACAGACCCATGCATGTCATGCCAATGCACGACCACAAACTAGAAGGAAAACGGACCAACTCACAAGACAGCCCAGGCCAATGTACCCTCAACACAACATAGATCAATGCACCCAGAAAATGACAAAACCCTCTCCCCTAAAAATTCTGCACAATCTGGAACCCTTACATATGGGGACTGACTGAAGAATCTTTGCCTGACAGGTTTCTTAGCGCTCTTTGATGGTCTTTTACCGACATGATTAGCGCTTCTGTGGGCTTATTCGCCTCACGGCCAAGATAGCAGTTCAAATTTTACAGTGGTTGATCTAAAAGGGGGGGTCGAGAGTTGGAACCCCCGCTTTCCTCGGGTTTGTAACTTTCGTGCAGATTTCCGGTAAAACCGGACGGGAACCCCACCTTTCGATCCAAGAACCCAATAGGCTGAACCCTTCTCCAGATCTACTTACTGTGAAATTTTAAAATCTGGTGATCAATATTGAAGTTATGGTCCTTTTTCTTGACTTTTAATTATTTCCACGAACATCTCAGAAACTGTAAAATATTTTCATAATTTTATTTGCATAATTTAGCGACTTATATATTTTGTCAGACGATCCTTTTATGGTTGTATATTCCTTTAGAGGACAAAAAAGAGATTATAATGAATATTGCAAATAGAGAAAAGTTGTTGTTTGCTCAAATGTTCTTTTAAAGTTAAAATAAAAGGTACAAATGACTTTCGCTACATAGAAATCAGGTGAGTCCTCTTGCTTTACTGGTTTTATTTGATTAGCTCGTATCATTTTATATAAGCCTTCAACATGTTTGGCCCTATGTGGTCATCATTTCCAAATTTCGCTGAAATTTCTGATTTTCAAATCAAAAATTGTTTAAAACACCAGGTTTCTTTCCATGGAATGCACATGGCCGATATTATCGGTGCTGGATTTGGCTTCCTTGTTTAAACGTTTTGGTTCTGAGTACTTTTTCAACAGCTTTGGAATATGACCTTCCAATGTTTTGGTTAAAATGCTACCAATGAGAGATTACTCCTTGGAATATCGATATATAGCATATCCAAATTAACTGTTTATAAGTAAATTTTGGCATTAAGCCGAAAATTGATTTATTCAAGGGTTACTTCAAACCTATGGTTATCAGGTACTGTTACGGGTATATTTACTATGTTTTAATCGTTTCTTTTGTAAGTGCATATTTGTGACGTCATGTATTGCGTACTTCCTTACGCAGTTTAGAAATCGATAAGCGAGGACGTGTTCATTTTCCATTACAAATCACAAACCCTCCCACCCACAACCTTTCAATAATTGTTTTATTGTATGAATGCTTGAATCGTGTTGCTGGTTTTCGTTTTTATTTATAATTTCAGCATCCTGTTTCTCAAGCTAAAGACGTTGTTGGGTATCGAAAGACTGAGGACTTTATAGACCTATATGTAGAGAAAACAAGAAACGAGCATGGTGTTTGTGATCAACTAGTTTATAACTCGAGAGATTCGACATGGATATTGTAGATGTTATTAAAATTGTTACTTGACGTCAAAAGATTACAAAAGCCTAGCCTACTTCGCGCCGTGTGAATCATTTTATCACAGGATTCAAAACTTTATTCCACTGATAAATAAATTAAGGACGAAACTTCAATTATGAGAATCACTGTATCCCAGGGTTCTCTTGTACTCTCAATTAAGCACGAACGTTCAATTATGAGAATCACTGTATCCCAGGGTTCTCTTGTTCAAAGTTAATCTATCTATATATATATTGTATCTATATATCTGCTTAAATGTGGTCTGCCAAATATATCGGCGACACAAAACTATAATGATTAAACAAATCTATCTATATTGTATTTATATATCTGCTTATGTAGTCTGCCAAATATATCGGCGACACAAAACTATAATGAATATCTTTATTCATGAACATTTAAATATATCTTAATATTCATGAACAGTTAAATGTATCTTTATGAACAATTTGAATTGATCTATCTACTTGTCATTGTAAATACATTTGCTTATTAAATGCCATGGCCTTTCCTGCCAAACTTTCTGTTTCAGTTATTTATGCATCTTGAATAATTGTAATTCTGCAAATGCACGACCAAGGGGACGGTGAAAATCAACATTTTTCGTGTACACTTTTTTACAGGTTAGTTCTGAATCTAATAGTATTTAATCAGAATTTTTGATAAGTTATCTCGTGCGTGTATACCAGCTGAAAAACTTGTAGTTATATATCCCACTTAAAAAGATAACAATGATAGAATTCTATTATGAAAAGAACTTTTTGGAAATGATTTATCCGAGGATGCCAAAATCCAAAAAATCCCATTAATGCATGGACACCTCATATTTAGGAAGTGATTGGTTTTGTAAAAATGTACTTTTTGTACAATTTTGAAAATGTTTGAGAATTATGAATGACCCGACCCCTTGGACTCTACATAAACAAAAAAATAAATGTTAATTTTTGTAGGGTACATAACAAATTTTGAGCCATAACTTCTTCTTTCTTTGCTGTTTTAGAGAACTCGGTGAAAAATATTGGTTAAAAGAGAGTGTAAATGATAGATTAAAATGTCAAATAGCTAAATGTGAATAGAGAAGTAGAAAATAACAAAACGCAACAAAAGATTTGTCGCTAAATATCTAAACATCAGAATAGAATATCATAAAAAAAGGAAACTATATAGCTGCATGTGCATTTAAGGATTTTGAATAATAGTATACAGCAAAAAAGTTAAATACATAAACAGATAAAATTTACAATTTTTATTAAAGATAGAAAAACTATCGCGTTATCATGCACAGAATAAAAAAATAAAAAATATATAAACTGCAAAATAAAAACCTCTGGACTTTTTATTAAAGTAATAATGATCGAAAAAAAAGAGCAGAGTATGTTGCGTTATTTAAGGTTTTACAGGCATTCTGTATAGATTGTTTGACATTTAATTACGATGAATAAAATAAAATCTAACAACACCCCACATGCAAACATTTCAAAATCGATTTACAACAATGGCCAAATTATGATATTTTTAGTTTATTATTCTACCGGTATCGCCAAATACGGGATAGAACCCTGTCTTTTAGATAATTAATGGATAAAGCACACTGACAGCTGGCCTATCAGAGTTCTTGGCGGGGAAAATAAATTTGGAAACTTGTGCAGGTGCCATGCGCGTGTCCTATTGGTTTCTCAGGATTTCATTCGCGTGATACCTCAAAGAAAAGCCGACGGTAGAATATAGATTTCAACAATAAGGATAAATTTACATTGGTTACTGAGGCAGGTGTGGCTCTGAGCAAAAACAAAGGCTATAAGCCAAAAATAACATAACTGTATCAATCATGTTAAACTAACATGAAATAAATCAATAGCCACAGTATTATGACATTTTTTTTTTCGTTTTCCAGTTATTTATTTTTTTCTTTCAGTTTTTTTTTTTTAAAATAAGAAGGCAGTTTTAAATTTCAAAATAATCAATGTTGGGTGGCATAAAAATTTTAACCGTTCTCTGTTTTTTTTTTCTTTTTGTTTTTCTTTATTTGTTTTTTTAACCAAACATCTAAAATAATATATAGATGCAGAAGTGGGAAAAAGAATTTAAAAAAAAAATAATTGAATAGAAAAGGTTAAGTTTATTAGATGATTTTTTTAAGTAATTTTATATGAATATATCATCCTGTAAGGGTTTTAACCAGAAAGTAATTTACAAACAAATCCCATAGCAAAGGCATTATGAAATATTATAGGTTATATATTTGCCCTTGTCAGTCTTTTCCAACTGCCGGTATATATATAAACTCAATATACATGCATAATTCCCCTTTCCGCAAAGATCCATTATTTTTAAGGAATCATATTGTTATGTTTGATTACAATAATATACAGGAAGTAGTCGCTGTTTAGATGCATATTTTGTCGTTATATCCATATAAGATATTGCGATCTTGTGAAAAATGAAAGTGTCCAATTTCAAAATATCAGATAATTATTCTTTATTTGTTGTGTCAGTTTCTAATCTTTGTAGTTCCGCGATTCCATGTCACGATACAAAATATAACTGATACCATAGAAATAACTGATAAGAAAAAAAACCAAGTTATTAAAATCTAGTTATTAGATGTTAATGAATGATTGTCTAAAAAGGACTGGGTGTATTATATCTGGCAAAATAGAATTGTATTTATATCAAATAAAAGGCGCGAAAATGTATCGCCTTTCCTACGCTAGATGAAGGATTTTCTTTTCCAAAAGGTCATGATGCAAATTATAAAAGTTTCATATTTCACATGTTTAGGTGTCAAAATAAGCTTTATAAGAAATGTTTTAAGCTATTAACTAAATATTCAATTTGAAAATAAGAGTGGGCAAGTAATATATCCATTCTATCTGAAAGTTTTATTTTCTCCAAGACGCATAATAATATGTCGCCAATGTCAGACAATCAGTCAAAATAGTTACTTCAATGAAAAAGTGCAATTACTCAGCAGTTCAAACGTACTTAAAAAATAAGCTTTTTAGATAGATTTGGTGTCATTACCCGTCCTATGTGACCGAACGCTTTAAAATGCCATCAAGTTTTCTTATTCAAATCTTTAAGACGTAATAGTGGATATTAAATTTAACAAAACATTAAAAACATTTAAAAATCACTGTGTATTGTTTTGATAATAATGCAATTATAAAAGGGTGATTAAATACTAAAAAATAGACCGCATGTTTAGCTCTAAGTCTCTTTCATGTTAGAATTAATAAACCAAAAGCAGGTGGCACGCGCAGCACTCATTTTAATAAATAAGAATGTCCTTTTATGACCTTTTTTTATATTGAATTTACTGCAAAGCTTTTTGTTTTCGTATTTGGTGGTAAAATAGAAACTTGTGATCACCACAAAGAGTTAGCCAATTACAGTGCATTGGATAGGTTATTTTACATTCACGCGCGCTCCAACGGTACCCCACCTGTCTCAAATAGGATCGATCCAAACAGCCTGTCGCACGCGCCTATACTAATACTAAGCAGGTGAAAAAGTTTAAATACAATAAATTTCATAATCTCTTATGCTTTTTAAATTTTAGATAACAATGCATTTAATAAGTTTTACGTCTGTTACGGTTTTTATAGGGATTTACGATTTTTATTTTGAAATATTGATGCATAATTTTTAAGAGTGATTAGCCATGAATGATAAAATAAGTGAACTTTAAAAGGTTCATATAACAGCAGCGAGAGAGATAAAATATAAATCCATATTCCATTAAACCATTGTCTTTATAAATGACACCGAGTTCGAGGATCGTTTGCCATTCTTGTTACTTTAAAATATGACTTTCAAATTGATAGAAAGATGGTAATTATTGTTATAATCGCTCCATCATTTCTACGGCAATGGAATTTTCACAAAACTGTGAAGTCAACCATTAATGAGACTTTCAAAAATGTCAAATTAAAAGTTATTGATGAAAAATGATTTGTGTTTCATCAATTCTATCGCACATGTCTTTGTTATTTTTGAAATAATTCAAGAGAAATTACTCAACTCGGTGGAAGCTGGCCATTGTTTCCAATCTCCTTCGTCTGTTCGCGCCGATGCACGTGCAATGAGTCGTCTGAGAAATTGATCATATCTCAACTATCTTTTTTGCTTCTCGACTGAAATTATTTCCGTCTATAAGATTAAAATGCATCTGTCATTTAATAAAACAGTTCTGGAGATTCTTTGCCAACAAGTGACAGTCGAATGGTTATTAATTCTGCCAATACCGAGTAATACGCGATAATTTGTATGAAATGTTTGGTAACAACACGGAAAATCTGAGCTACCGCTGAGCTTCTGAAAGGAATCGAACGCGTAGTTCCAGCGTCAAGTTTCCGTTTAATCTTCTTGAGTGTGAATTTATGCCGGCATTCTTTGGTCCTGAAGAGGTTTGCTGAGTATCATATACATCGCAGTTCTAAACCATGACAAAGACTTCAGCCATACGAATGATTCAGTTACGGCTAGAGACTGCGATATCACGCTGGTTAGGAACAATACTGGTATCATTCGTGTTTAAATGCAATAAGTGACGGTCTTTAATGGTTATAATTGCCATTCAATAAATGCCTGATTTTATACAGATATCGGAAAATATTCAAATGCCAGATTCTGTTATTGCGACTAATCAGAAAGAAACAAGAAAAATCAAAATAATGAAACTATTGACATTTCGTGAAAGCGACAAACAAAAGAGTTAAGCATTAGGCTTTAAATCTGATAGTAAATATCAACACCAATAAAATGTCCTGCTCAAATAGTTATAAATACTTAAATTCTCTAGTCATCAAATAACGAATTCTCAAAGGATCTCGTAGAAATCCTAAAAACCTGTAAAAGCATTTTCAATAATGTCAGGCTAGAATTTAATAAATGGTACTTCGTATTGATACAATAAATTAGTAATACTTTTTAGATGATTTTATTAACTAGCACGATGACCATAGTAGGTTTTTTTTTTACTGTAAAATGCATATGCTTATATGATTCAACCCTATGATACTCATCTTGACATGGTCGCCGGTCCATACTCCATATGCGTAGCTGAAACGCAAGTATGGCAGGAGATCTCAAATTCTGCTTCATTTTTTTTGGGGGGATGTTTTGTTCTCTTTTCTGTTTTTAAGGCCTTAAAGTAATGATGAAAAATAAGGGTGCGAAACAATTCTTTAAATTCTACGAAGTCACAAATTTCTCTTATTTATTTCTTAGGGTCCATTATTCTTTATCTGATCATTTTTTTCTATTCACACTCTCTTTTAAGCATGTATTTGACATATGGGTTACATGAAGACAGATAAACAATTTTGTAATATATTAAAACTGTATATGAAGTTAAAAAAGAAATATAAAGTGCCTCGGACATTAAAAGCAACCGATAAATCGAGGTTCTTAATATATGTACTACGGGTATTTGATATATATGCAAAAAAGCAGAAGTTTTATTTTGTTTTAATGACAGCTTAGTTCCCTTGCAAATTTGTGAAGGCTTGTAAAAGTTATTGTCTTTAATTTGCCGTCGTATTTATTTATTCAAATTACTGGTACTTTGTTTCCCGCCCACCCCATTTTCTCCTCATCATTTAACCTTCATTTTAAGATCAAAGTGTAGAGAACACAATGTCTTTATTCTAATTTCTGTGAACATTGGTAACTGAATCATAGTCAGATTGACGCTGCATCAGCCTCAAAATCTGACTGTTCATATATGTCAATTATATCCCGCATACGGTTAGAACAAAATAATATACATAAATGTTCCGGTACATGAAAATAAATATCATTTCAAGAAACTTAAAATTTGCTGCAAACAAGCAGAATATATATAAATATATGCTTGTTCATTACGAGAATGTAAGGATCTGTAATATAGACTATGTTCATGGTTTAATAATCATAATGTTTACAAGACGGTCAAATACAGATGGTAAAGTTACATCAGATAGGGCTGGCAATTGACAACAACAGTTAAGCACATTTGGCGTCTTTAAGCTGTTGTGCAACAGTTTTCACCCAGTTTAATACCACTGAAAGTGACACGCGACCGTCCAATTAAAAACATGTCTGACAATATCTCGGAGAACAACAATTAATGTCCGTTCATCCGTGAGAGTGCTCAATGAGCCGAAAGTGTGACCAGATATATTGTGGTCTATAGATACGATCGAAACACGGATGTGTCCCGCCTTCATTTCAAATTTCACCTTAAATGACGCTTAACAAGCATTTAACACTACCATACCCTGAAAATTCATTGAAATAAAGTTGACAAAAATAAAATTCAGTCATTGGTTTTAAAATAAGCAATACATGAATAAATAAATAAATACTCAAAATTGAAAATATTTAAAGCACACTGTTACATAATGATAACATACTTGAGTTCACCCTATTGCTTTTCCAAAATTTGGCAAAGGAACTGAAAAGAACTATTTGAAGTGCATGCAAATGTCGCGTCTTTATTTGGGTGTTTTTAAGCCATCCGTAGGTATGTAACCATTTCATTTTTCACTTAAATGCAAACATGTTTTTCTGCTATATAAATCAATTCGTTTTCTTATTATTATTACTTATTATCTTAATGTTGTTATATCGTAAGACATGTTTAAGGCTCCTCTGTTACAGTTACTCAATTTGAATACTTTGTTTTCTTATAAATGTTTTGTGTGCATACAAAGTTTTCAAATTGGGAAAACAATGAAAAAAATGTTAATTTATTCTTATTTGTTATACACACATGATAGATTATTAGCGAAGCTGGAACTTTAAAAAACAAAAGGATTTTTACATACTTTAGATTCGTACAAAATAATCTTTTAGTGGGGCGATTTATTTGTTTTTTTAGGTTGTAAGATCACACCCAGGAGATAAACAGCTTTCTCTGGTGACAGCTGCATTCCGCCGTATTACTATGGAATCCGTGGTTAAATTGTCGTACAACGGATGAGTCCGCATCAGTATTTGGTAACACATGTCAAAATGTTACCATGTTGCAGAAATTATTGTATACCACGTAACGATATGCAGAAAAATAATCAAACAATGCTGGTCTTTTGATACACGCAATCTTTAAGCTGTCGAATAATGATTTATTTCCTAAATAATATCTGCACGCGAATACAAAATTAAACTTAAGTTAATTGCAGCTTCGCTAAAAGATCTTTTATATTGAAAGGATAGCGGTGAAAGTAAATGATTTGTTATTTTATTTTGATTTTTTCATCAACAGACAAGTAAATAGAAGTATGAAATTAAAACAGATATCTACAGGTGGTTAATTTATGTATTTCATTTTTCAATGCAGATCATTTGTATGATTAAAACTTATTGATCGGTAAATATACGCATGCCATATGTTGAAATTCCCGAACTTTATACAAATTTACGATTGTATCATACAAGTATTTTATTATTATTGTTGTAGTATTATTTGGTATAAATACCGTTACTTTCTATAACAGAAGTGCTTTAGTTGAGTGTACAGTAAATAATCCTCAGGTAAAACCGTAAACATTACCGTTAATAAATTCTATAGGACATTGTTCGTACGATTCTGTAAAACATGTCGTTCGTCTGATGTTCTCCCGCCACGCGCACACATTCACGGTCCTGGGAACATCTGCCTCGTGCGGTATCCTTTGTTAGCAGACGTCAGATGGCTTTTTATAAAAATATCACCGTTAAACAACGGTCACTTTTGAAAAAATACCCTTTCCTGATATTTTATACGCTTGTACTTTTACATATGAAAGCATCTTATTTGTAGAGCAATATTAGAATAAAAAATTCAAATTAATAAACTGATAATAGCTCGATTTATTTTTGAACAATCTGTAAAGCTTTAATTGTGATTTGATCTGATTTTCCTTCTTTAATTCCTGCGAGTAGCAGTAAAAACGACTGTCGCCACTATGTCAACATACAGCCTAACAAAACAGCACTATTTGGTAGAAATTATTTTATAATTAAGTCTGATAAACGAGATGAAGGCATATCATGCAACATGATTCGTTTCATTAGCGACTGATCAAGTGAAAAACAGAAAAATGGACATTCTAAAAATGCTTAATGATATTTTATGGCTCATTGGTCGGAGATTCTCAAGATAACTTTAACTCCATAGGGCAACACGGTTATATTTCTCAAAATGTTTATTGAATATTAAATAGGAAATCACTTATATTGTTTTTATTGGAAAGTGAATAGTTTTATGGTTTTTTTTTTTGGTTTTTTTTTCAATTTACATCTATACATAAATGCACCTTTTTACAAAGGTGTCATTTTGATCTGTAATTATTTATCAACTGTACATGTTGGCTTATTTGTGAATTTTTACACTGATGTATATGAAATGTAATGTTATTTCTATAATTCTTAGTATATTATTATAAATCAAAGAATCGCTAATGCATGTAAATAGAAGTTTTACAGTGGGGCTAAGTACTTGGTTTTTTTTCTGAAAAACTAAATTTACTTTAAAAAAGGTTTAAATGGGTTTCATTGTTTTTATGAAAGTTATCTCGCATTGATAGATAAACTCTAAAATAGTAAACTTTTACAGAAAAAAAAGCAAATTTTGATAAACATACAAGTATTCTGAGCTCCAACATTTATGTTGCTCTAACTTTTTATTTAATTCTTCTTATTTTATTGTGAAGAAATGTTGTCAATAACGAATCGATATGCCAAATGATTAACTAATTATTGCGTTATTCCATTTCTTTATTATATAATTTACAAATTATTTTCTGATATTTCACCGAGTCTTCTGTAACTGGCCTATTATCCATTCTCTTAATGAATAGCATCAGTATGTTGGCACGCTCGCTGCCCGTCAACAAAGGAATCCCAATACAGACCTCACAACAACCATCGATTTTCAAAATTCAAAATTGTCAGAGAAAATTCATATTTCAGAATATGTTTAATCACAAAGAAAGGCGTGTGAAAGTTGTCTCGTGCGGCAGCAGCTGTATGCAAATTAGCACATGCGAAATACTACGTTCCATAGAGCACGCGCAATATTTATAGCCGCGCTAAAATGTATTATAAGAACAAGTCTTCTTTTATTCTTCCCATAAATTAAAGACCTTTAAGTTAAAGGTGGTTTTACAATTATTTCTCTTTAATTTTAATTATAAATGTTAGATAATATATTTTTGGTGATAAATATGTCTGGAAATTCATTTTTCTTTTTTAAATAAAACGGTTTTGATTTTTTAGAACGTAAGAACAAATATATTCTCTTTGAAAATAAAATGTTTCTAAACATTATCTAAAATTATTGATGGAATAAGTTGGTCTATATTTTAAATACATCATTAGAAAATATTAATCATAGGAAGCGTACTTTTTTCAAACAGAGGAAAAACTATTTTTATTGAACAAAAATTTATAATATTGAATCTGGGAATTTCATGTAAAAATATTCATTTTCACGGCCGTGTATAGATTTCCAATACAAGATGATGCTGCAACAAAGAATTCTACCTGAGAATGCCGATACGACAATTAGACGAAGATCGACAGTTGTGAGAAACACAAATAACGTTACTTAAAAATCATAGCCACACATTGTTTGCCAATGCGAACAAAGGATTTAAGAAGATACAAGGGGGCGGAGTTAGCCACACGACCAAATGAATATTCAATACCCAAGTCGTGTGCCGTTTTTAAGCGTTCCTATATAAACTGAAATTAAATGAAAAAAAGTTGGATTTGGTCAAAAATTTTAGGCGCCAAGGAAAGCGTTTTTGATAAATTGAAAGAAACAACAAAATGAAACAAAAGACGCTCATTAAAGACTTTTATGAATAGACCAAATACCGCCTTTTCGTACTTTCGCTAATTTAAATGTAAATAAAAAACCTCCAAGCGTTCACCAACAGTGCCTTAAAATCTACGTAAAATGCCGAGGAATTTCCTAGTCAAAAGAACTAAACATTCTAATGCAGTGTCGTACCGGGAGAACAGGAGCGCCGAAGTCCACTCTGATGTGATTGACTCTAGTGATAACATCAATGTAGATGTACGGACAAACTATGGGTCTCCGGACTCAGGATATTCAGTCAGCCCTATTAATCTTGTGATGGTATCCAAAGATGCGGAAAACAACAACTGTGAAGTAACCAACAAAAATAAAACATCGGAATGTTTGACTTTCACACCAACGAAGTCACCGCTAACTGTGAGTACTAACTCTTATCCATCACCGTTTTATTATTCATCATTTGACAAACTTTGTGTTTCATCAAAAGTTTCACCGAAAGGTTCTCCGTCACAAAACAGTCCCAACAAAAGGAGAGGACAATCAGACCATGATGTAAAATCAAAATCTAGTAAGAAACCGAAGGCTGTTAGGAAAATAAACTTTGACGAGGACAAGTCTTCGCCCGTGTCGGGATGTATCATCAAGGATTTGTCGGATTGTGAGGAAGGAAAAGTGGTCTATGGAGACATTGACAGCAGCTATAACTATGTAGAAGTCACACCGGAGGCTAGAGCAGCTATAGAGAAGATCGAAAACAAAATAGGAGACTATGTTTGTCGTTTGTGTAAGGAACAATTTGAAGATGCGTTTAAGTTGGCACAACATCGTTGCCCACGTATTGTTCACGTTGAATACCGATGCCCAGAATGTGACAAAGTTTTTAGTTGTCCTGCAAATTTAGCATCTCATCGACGATGGCATAAACCCAGGCAAAATGTACAGAACAAACAAACCGCCAGGATTTTACCAGCGAACATTAATCTCAATCAAATTGGAACTTTAGACAATCCGAAACCGTTAAACCTAAACAAGCAGATTCTTTCTGTGACTGCAGGTGATTTACGAAATTCCCCATCTCACGACGAGGGACAGTATCACTGTGAAACCTGTGGAAAAGTTTTCAGACGACAGGCATATCTTCGGAAGCACGTGCTGAATCACGCGAACGATCAGCAGACGACAAGAAAGTTGGAGGAACACCAGAACAATAACGTTAGTAATTTGAATGATTGTAACATTTGTCCTGTAACAACTGACAAGAAAAGTAATGAAGTTTATAAATGTAAATTTTGTACTAGCTCATTTTATAGTTCCCCGGGACTTACACGACATATTAACAAATGTCACCCCACAGAAAATCCTCAGGTCATTTTACTTCAGATTCCGCCCTCTGTAAGTCGTCCATGTTAATTGTATACTATATATAGTTGTTATTTATATTGTGCCTTTCCTAACATAAACTATAGTTTTAGAACCTTTTACTATAAAACATAACTTTTGTCTATCTATGTTTACCATTAATAACATTTTGTTATTGAATTAATTATATTTGGTGCCTTCATTCAGAGTAAGAAAAATAACTAAACTGCCTTTTCGTCCAGTATTGGTCTCTTTGTGATTTGATAGATGTAGAATTATAAGCTTGTACGTTTTATTTTCATGTTTTAGTAGCAGTATTTTGTTATGCTATTGTAAATAATATTGTTTGTTATAAAAAAAATTTTTCTGAAATATTATATGTGCAGATACTTTTGTTTTTGTAATGCAATATTTTTAGGTAACAATATATTTTTGTATATGTGATTTTGTTTGTTCACAGAATAAGATTTCAAGTGTTTCTCACATATAGTCACTTTACATCTGTTGATATACGATTTTTGTATCGGAATTTCCCTTTCAAATGGTTTATTGATAAATTAGATTAGTAACTTCAATCTCAATCAGCGTCGTTTAAAATAATAGATAGTCAGTGAGCATTTAATTTCATTTCAACTTTATTCTGTGCATCAATAATCAAATACTATTATATGTTAAAAACGCAATAGTTATGTATTGTATTTCGGGTTTTTTTGCCGGGTTAGTTTTAAAGAGTTTAGATGGCGTGTTGGCTGGTGGCTGGGCAAGTGCAATATTTAACTGTCCACATTTTATGCTTATACTCCGGTAGATGCCGGGCATTGTGCAATTTATTTATTTAAGTATGATATAATGGTTACTTATATTTTTAAATGGTTATATATGTATTTAAACATGTTGGCCGGACACTGTGCAATTAATTTATTATTTGTATTCTTATCTCCCGGTAGAAGCCGGGCATTTTATTTATTAGTATGATTATTATTTATTTATTTAATTTGTACTATACACTATATTAACATGTTGGTCGGACACTGTGCAATATGTGCCTATACTCTTGTTAGCCCTTTGGGTTATGTGCAATTTGTTTATTTTCTAATGTGCAATTTGTTTATTTCATAATGTGCAATCTTTGCGTTTGTTTCATGTGCAATTTATTTATTTTGTTACCTTGTTACTTAGGTCGGACATGTGCAATATTTGATTTGTCCTTAAACGTTGTGTTAGCCTTAGTTTAATTAGACAAAACTTTATACATTACTCATAGTAGTTAGCTCACCTTCTTTAAGATCGTTTTATTTTGCTCATTAAAACACATCTTTTTTTCATCGTCATTTTTCTTTCAATTGTAAACTTGTTAATGAAATTACTTTTTTTTTCTCAGAGCAAAATACGTCGGTCTTAACTGTACTTAAGAATAGAAGCCTCAATTATTAATTTTAGTATGCTTTAAGTCAATTTTTCATTGTATTTTATGATTCTTTTTCAATAAAGATTTTTTTGTCACCATCTGTCTTTCTGTATAGCGGTTCTCAAGCTGCCGTGGTATACCGTTAGATCAACATTATTACCTCTGATAAGCACGACATAATTCTCACTACGTATTTACATGACAATATTTAACTTTACAGATGAGTAACCAATTTTACAAACAAGTTGTAATAGGACAGGTGCCACTTTTGGCGGGAGGCTAACGGTAAAGCAGGTGTCGCTATGCACAGGTAACCACGAAATAGCCGTAAATTGATATTTAATCTATAAACAGTTAAATATCATTTACCCAAAAGCAACATGAACGTCTCTCGCCTGTCACCGATAGGACAAGTTTATAACGACAAACTGAACTTCATGAAACTCTGTACAGATTCTATACACTATTTGCGAATGGTGCTTATAGCAAAAAAGGCTAATCTGCAAATAGTACACGCCATTTGCGACCATAAATTCTACTTAATGTCGTTTTTTATGCGTTACCCATGAAATTTAAAGAGTTGAGATAATAATAAAATCACAACACGAAACAATCTAAAACTTACAGCAAAACAGTTGTATTTCGTATTAAAAAGGTTGAAAAGGCAAACAAGCACACCAAATTAAAAACACAATGTAGCCCTAAAAGGTGTTGGACTTTGATATTCAGTTATTTTTGTGTTTCCATGTTTTACATGCTGTCTGTTTTTGTCCCGTTCTTGTTGGTGTATACTGGTTTTGTCTCTGCCCTTTCGGACTTTTGACATTCGGATACCCCATTGGTTCCTCTGCTTCTTTGAATCTAGCTTTTCATTGACCTTCATTAGCAGCACTATTATGATGCTATAATTACAATCGCTTTTTGGGACATCTGTGACAATAATAAAAAATGATGTGCATAATAATATATCATAACGGGTGGTTTGTATGAATATATACGCATTCGATTTCAAACAAAAGCGTCGTAACACCAAAATCGCAAAAACCAAAATAAAACTAGCAGTGCTTATAATAATGTTAACAAAATTTTATGGCAAAAGATAATATAAGGAGAAACATGAGAAACAACGGACAAAGTTTGTCAACGTCACTGCGGACATATATCTAGGTATATATTCCTAGATATATGTCCGCCGTGTGGAGGTCGTAGAAAGCTTCCCCGTGCTTCAGTTGTATGCTCTTATATATTTTCGAGTACTGGAATATGTGTTGGAAACACACAATTTACATATTTCCAAAATTTGACAACGTTTGGCTATTTCTTTAAAATTTGATAAACTAAATCTGTTTGGTCATTGTTGTAATAGTTTTGGCTTCTGTTTTTGTTTTATCAAATCTAATATTCTACCGGTTTTCCAAGTTTTCTACTCCTAGCGTGTCTGGTGAAGGTAAATCCAGAAAAGCGTTTTACACGCAGTGCTGTTTTACATTTATCAAAATCATTTCAATATGTGGATCTTGTATTTCTGGCACATATTCCATATTCTTTCGACGACGTTAAACTCTACAGTCAATCAATCAGTCAGAAAGGTGGTGACAAAATATTATCTCCATTCTTATGGCAGTCAGATTGCGTCTGGTTTCGTGAGTGAGTAAGTTGGTGTTTTACGCCTATGCAACGCTATATAGGTTATTTATAGGCGATGAACATGAAAAGGATGATAAAATGAACATGAAATGATGATGATAAATAGTATTTATAGGCGATGAACATGAAAAGGATGATAAAATGAACATGAAATGATGATGATAAATGAAATATAGGGATGGGGTGGCAAACAAAGGAACGGTAAATTTTGAGGAACCACAGGAAAAGGGGAGAGGTGGGTAGGGGCAGAAAATTTAGCCTGGGCAGAAAATTTAGCCTATGTGGTGCACTACTTGACGGTCCACAAAGGGGTCATTTACGTGCATGAAGCGTGGAACTCTCCACACACATTGGCCAACTATGGTCGGCGGTCAGGGTTTCCGTATTATAGACCTGACAACCCCCGCGGAAGAGGGCCACCCCATTCAGCCACCTAGGGTACATACTTGGTCGCTCTGTGAGCTGAGCACTGACGTCAGAGTCCTAAGACCCTTAGTCGCCTCTTACGACAAGCTAGGCTCTGCTGCGGGCCTATTCGCCACCCGGGCCCGGAACGGGTTTCAACGTAACTCTTGACATTTAAACAAGTACAGGATACTAATTCAGTCACAATTCAAATTCACAAATTCACAACAAAAAAGCTGAATGGGTGCATTTCCACTAGTAAAAGATTAAAAATAGGCAAAGGTTGATAAGGCCAGCATACATACCGAATAAAACAGACACGTATTGCAGAGATTCCTAGCTCGACTTTTGGGACCTTACTTTTCACCAGTAGCACTATTCAGTTGCTTCTTTACACTTCTAATTTGTTGTTGTTGTAATCAAATGACAAATTTGGAGAAAAACAAAAGATAAAAGATGTGTAGAACAGATATGTATCAAAACGGTTGAACAGAATTTGGAATTAAAATCACTTTATAGGTATATAAGACACGTTTTTTGTATGCATACACTTCCGATATTAAAATAAACGTGGGACCATTTCCAAAACAAAAAATGCAACAACATGTGTAAACATCTATAATATGATATAAAATGTCCGCTGGTATAACAGGGTATGTTTATCGAAAATGTCTTGATGCTAACAGGGTCCAATTCAGAGCAGGCCAACGGCACAGGTACACCCTTGATCATAGGCAGTAGCCCCCATCCGGGGCTTGTACTACAAATGTATTTGAAACCCTTTGGGTTTTTGTCGTTAATGTGCCTTGGTGCCAAAGTATAAAACTTAAGTCATATATTACACACGGGCACTGTTCCCCTTAAAGCAAAGAACTCAGTACCGTTGATTGCTTTTAATGTTCAATGTCAAGTTAACGCAAACTTTGAATCCTTGCCTGAGAGAAAACCATGAAAGATTCCAAAATTGTCCAGAATCAAAGTATTCATATCTATAAAAGAGACGGTGCAACTGAAAGCCCTTCTTTCATGGTAGGAACATATTTTGGTAAAATATTTTACGGGCATTTACTAATATTCCTGAATTTCTATGTAAAATCAGCTTACATTTAGCTTATTTTTGCCCAATTATCTTCCAATAATTACAATTAGAACATGAGTCATAACTTTGCTTTCAAATGTAACATTTTTTATTACCATAATACCCATCTAGCACCCAAAGGGGGCACTGGCAATTTTCAAAACTGTCCAGAAACATCATACCTCGTGTTTTTTTATCCTAAGAAAGAAGCAGATGTATCCATGGGGAATTTTTAAAGTCCGAAAGGACATATATATTGTAGACAAAATCAGAAAACACAAACGAGAACAGCACGAACAAACCTTTCTGTCTTAAATGGAGTTTCCTATATACGAAAATTTTAAGCTTCGGATACAAACATATCAAAAACCATCCCATGGCAAATGAGTTCTTACATCACACGACGTAGATAAAATGGGTCTTATTAATTTTTTGGTGGAACAATCCTTGTTTTACAATAATTGTTGAATCATGCTTGTGTTTAATATCAATCGCACGTATTTCATAAAAGATCTCATAATAAGACATTGGCTTGCATTTTGATGCATTTTATAAACTTGTTAGTGTGTCCTATGTTTTGATATGCCACATGTAGATGAGTATAACTTCTCTTCAAAGCAAGCAAAGCTTGTACCTTTCTTCAATTGATATTATTATATATTGTAGAAGAAAGAAAAACCGCGATCATTCGTGTAACATGTTAACCATGTAAATGACAATACTAATTTTAACTCGCATCAATTTGACTCAAAAAAGAATTTTCAAGGTAGAACTACTATTTAGAAGAAAATTGATCTGCGATTGTTTTCATTCTCTTTAACAAACTCATGAAACAACACTTTTTTTAAAGGGGCAAATGTGTTTTATTGGGTCACCCGAAACCTGGATTCCAATGTTTTACTACCTTATAATTAGATAATAGCGAAACAGAATGTTTCTCATAACTAATGTGCAGGGTGACCAAGTGGTTAATGAACTGGACTTGGAAAAATATAGCCATTGGTTGAAGTCACACTTGTCAAGGTTTCCATGATGCATGCACAAGATTTTGTCTAAACTCAATAGTCATCCCCTAGATTACCCATCTCACGTGATCCATCTACACCAATGCAGCATTGCCTCGCCCTTTTTCGTTGGTTAATTCTCTTTGCTGTATTTAAATGCCCAATTTGGTTGTCAACATTGAAGTACCTAAAGCCCTATAAGAAATGATTACATAAGTGGCAAATTGAATATCATGCGAACAATTTGGACGAAACATTTTTCACATTCTGTGAAAACTAATTTCCGGCAACCTCATGAGATACTGCTTGCAGTGAACACATTGATGGGAAGAAACAGAAAATTGTTTCCAAACATGTCCTAACTCCTCATCAAATTATGTCTTTACCAGCAATCTATTCATCATTATCAACAGTTTAATGGCTAATATTGATACGAGGAATCGATTAAACCTGTTTACAACAGCCATTACTTCTACCACAGACTACCGGAAGTAGAGTATTGTTCCATTTCTGATAATGCCTTTACTGTATTGGTTAGACTATTTGCTTAATTGCTCCATATTATTCCGGGAAATTTGACTTCTATAGACATAAATGCATATACGGATTTTAACGAAGTTAGAATTGTTTCACACTTTCTGTATAATGCATTCCTTCGGTCACGTCATTTTGGACCTTAAAAGTGCTTAATAACGAGCACTATTACAAATACAGAACCAAACCACGATATTTTTACAGGAAATATCTCCATAAAAAGAAAAAAGTTGTTTCATTGGAATTTGAATAATCATAATAATCGCTTTTCTCATTATAAGTCTTGTTTTTCTAAATCCATCGAACCCTTTTTCGTTGGTGCTGTTTAATGAGGGGAACTTTGGTTTGTAAAACAGAGACAATCAGAACTGCAAAAAAAAAATGTTCATTTTGATTATACTGAGTTTCTTTGGCAACCATCTGATTTAGGGACCGGATAACACGTTGGTTCACGATGAACGTGCCGGTGTAACATACTAGTTTTTCCCCCTACTCATCTTTCCCCCCGGAAGAATCAGTATATACTGAGATTTCCCCCCGGAAATATCAGTATATACTGATTCTTCCCCCCTAAAAATCGGGTAGGAAAAATGAGTATATACTAGATTTTCCCCTTTTCGCAAACCCATACTGAGGTTTCCCCCTTCATATATGGGTTCTGTGTAGTCTTACTTGTAATATGTAATTTTTTATCACTATGTCAATGTAACACTTCTGATTATACATTATGACGGTTAAAATGTAATGCGTATACAGTTTTACTTGATCTATTTGTAAAAAATGCCATCAAAATAATTTTTTGGGGGTTTTAAGTCCAAATTGTCTTGATTATGTTTTATAATCATCCAAGACAAAGGCTAGTCTCAATTTGTTTTTGTTTTTGTTTTGCTTCATAGTGTGCTCTTCATTTGATGGCTTGCTTTAGGCAATACAGCCAGCCAACTAGTATGTTATAAGGTATTGCATGTAAAAGTTTTGAAATAGATTAGATTTCAGAAAATAAACAGAACTTGCAAATATAATGAACACCCGCAGCAGTTGTTTGGGTTTTTTTATTGTCTTTTTTTTGTGATACATATACACTTTCCTACTTTTTGAAATGCTACAACATATACTTCTAAATTTAATTAAATATTTTTTTTATTCAATACATTGCTATGAGAAACCGTTAAAATAGTATTGTTGCATTGAATGGTCAACAAAGCACAATTATTTATTAGATTTAAGATTTCTAAAAATATATTCAAATCGTAAAATGTAAGCGCAGTTTTCGAGCATTAATAAAAATACAAGAACAATTCTTTGGTCTTACCCGAGCGCAAATAATTCTTAGTCGGCTCGTTAAATGTGACATAGATAAGGAACAGACCTGAAAGTGCATTCTACCATAAGAGCTCGGACTCCTACCTAAAGCTGCACACAAAATATCGAAAGTCTACAAATAGCAGATACTGCTATACATACATGTTGACATAAACTGTGACAGACGCACAGACGGGTTGACGCAAGGGCATTTCTATGTCTCCGGTCTAGATACTAGAACATTGGTTGCACTTAGCGTGCACACAGACAATATGGGCTTCCCTTCATAAATCTTTACAAATATCTACATCTCATATATATATACTCTAGATATATTATGATAAAAAAAGAATACACCCATAAAATAAAATGCATTAGTAATTATCTTTAAAATATTGAAAACATTGCAACGGTTTTGAATAGGGGAAAGATCAGTATGGCGGAAAATTGAGTATGTGTTTACACATACCAGATTTTCCGCTAGGGGAAAGCTCAGTATATTCTCATTTTTCCCCGAGGGAAAATCTAGTATATACTAGATCTTCCGGGGGGAAAGCTCAGTATATACTCATTTTTCCGGGGGGAAATTCTAGTATGGGGGAAAAGCTAGTATGTAACACCGGTTCGTTTTACTTCGGTCATTATCGAATTTCTTTTTCAACTAATTAACATAATAACTTATTTTTAGTCCCCTACCGGCAAAAGCCGAAGGGGACTATAGGTTTGCGCTCTATCCGTCCGTCCGTCCGTCCGTCTGTCACGCCTCAGTTTTCTGCACTTTTTTCTATTAAAACGCTTATAGATAATGAACAGATTTTTTAGCATGTGATTTTACCATGATGAGTTACAGATCAAGTTTGAGTTTCATGCCAGTCCACAAATTCTTACGGGAGTTATGGCCCTTTGATCTTTGAAAATTCACTAAAATTTCAGTTTTCCGCACTTTTTTTCTAAAAAGATAATGAACTGATTTTTGGTATCTGAGTTAACCTTAAAGAGTTACAGATCAAGTTAGAGTTTGTCCACAAATTTTATGGGAGTTATGGCATATTAAAGTTTGAAAATCCATTGCAGTTTTTCTAACCTTTTTTATTGTTCCTTGTAGATAACAAACTGATCAAGTTTAGGTATTCATTTGTTTGACAAATTGTTACCAGTGACTGAAATATGAGGCCGGTAGGGGACTATGTATTGTTTTGCAATACTCTCAGAATGCTTTTTTTTATTAAAAGAAGCCATGATTAACTAAATCATGGGTAATTGATTTCTAAACAAATTACCCCGTGCTAACTGGCACCGGGTAAAAATTAAAGGCCCACGGCAGCTCTTAACGTGCGAGTCGGTAAAAGCACTCAAACAGCGCACGGTAACCCGACGTCGGTACAGACCGCTTTGCCCACAAAGCGACTGTGCTTGTGTGCCCCATGTTACTGAATGGATAGCACTGTCATCTTGCATGCTTAGGGTTCTCACGAATAACCTGACCACCATGTGCAAGCTTCACCCAGGTTACAGGTCACGACTGTAGGTTTCGGTTTGAGTAGGATCTGTAGAGTTAGCTGCAGCAGACTAAATTGCTAGACCTATAACCAATTCCTCTAGCTGTCAAAAAATTTATTACGTTGGTTGTGTGTCCCATTTCAACTTCATTATCATTTTATGTTCATTGTATCACCCATTTTATGTCCATTCACCAGATATAGTTTGTGAGTTTAAAAGAAATACCGATCGAACTAACTTATGCATATATTTTTTTCTTCATTCTAGTTTATTATCTATTATCAACCTTTTTAATAACTTCAGTAGTCAGAATGGAGATCAGGAGCCAATTATTTATTTAACCTGGCTTTCCTGACTTACAGATTCGTTGTTGCCTTGATAGTCTTGATTTTATCGTAATCTCTTGTGTTTTGTTTGCCAAGAAAGAAAAATCAGTTTTCAGTTATAGCTTAGACAAACAATCAGACATTCCAATGATATGAATAATAATGATAAGGAACTCGTTATATACGGACTTTGATGACAAAGTACAACAACAAACCAAGACCAATATCGAACCAATACCATGTATTAGATCATAGAAGGGGATTTGAATTCAAGTATTAACCATAGATTGTCATAATAAAAGCTGAAAGGACAATGCACAGCACGTATTTTTGGCCTCATAGAAAATAGATCTGAAGTAAAAAAGAAAATTACGATTTTCATAAGCCAGATAGAGAAATCTTTTGTATGTAGTATTTCACTATTTCCAACTTTTAATGAGGGCAAAACAAATTTTGAATCTGATTTTTTTGTGAAATAATAATTTATGGCATCAGAGGTTGAGCAAAACAATATTCTGAAGAAGGATTTCTGCTATATAACATTATGCCTTCATTGGAACTAAATATTTTGTATTACGCCTAAAATAGAATAAATATTTCTCGCGGTCTGTCAAGTGGCCTTGTCATAGCTAGAATAAAGATATATATATTATGATATGCTTAAGCAACATAATTTCTATTTGTGAGCAATCATTTGTTTTGTGCTGGCACTTGCTATATGTAAAAAGACATAAAAATATATGTGTCCGGATTTTTGATATATGTATTTGAAATAATTTTCTAATCTGCAATATTGATGTATAATACAGTAAAGACTTCGGTTTAAGTAGATAAAACGTTCTTTTCCAAAATACTATTCAAAAATAAAGGTTCCAAAATTCAAATACAATAAAAAGAACTGCGTTAAAAATCATGATCGTAAAGGGTGCTAAATCAAAATTTAGATAAAATCCTTGAAAGGAAGAAGATTCATTTAATGGTTTTTTTAATACAAACTCGTTAGTGTAAGAAAATGTGACTTTTTTCATTTTTTTCTAGTTATATGCATGTCCTCAGCCATGCAGGAATATTTGTCAAAGCTTTTGTTTGTCATCTTTGTGTCTATAGTTCTATGTCAGAAATGGGTCTTTTGTTGATAATTCTGGGATTGGTTTTGAATCTTGTCTTGTATTTTTAGTCTTAGTGCTGGTTGTTTTTCATTGTGCCTTTTTTTTAATTGCCGTTTATGTTGGTTGTGTCGCGTACATTTATTCCACATCTCATTATCGTTAGATGGTTTGCATTCTGCCACGCAGGTTAACCTCATCCTACACAGATACTTTTCTGCTGGGTAAATAAAGTTATTGATTTTTTTAAATGCCCCAACCTCCCGTGCTTGATTTATTTTCTTTTTTCGGATGGTAGAGTACTGCTTTCAATGATTTGAATTGCCCGTCCCTACCCATGCATCACTCCTTTTTCCAGTGGCAGTCAAAACTCTCCTTCCCAATTGTCATGGTGTCCCCTTCCCTCCAATACATCACTATTTCATCTTCATTGTAGAACCTTTTTCATGTTTATCTCCCTGATATAGCAGAAGAATAAAGCACTAATAACTCAAATGCTGCAGCTGAGAGGTTACTCATATTTTGATATATGCGTTTGTCTATAAAATACAAGTACGCCCAAAAGCTAAAATTCCAAAAGTAGTTTAGAATTTAATTTTTGGGTAATGTTTAGCTACTTTTTTTGTTACAAATGTTTTGTACACCACTTCTTGACTCTTTGTGCTTTATTCAATTTATACAAAGAATCAAGATTTCTCCCCGAAATGTGCATAATTATTTGAAATATGGCAATGCATTGAAACACACTTCGACACTTTTATAGTCCTGAAATGAAAGGAAACGAAGTATCAATGCTGAGATTACTGGAAACTGATAAAGGCGAAATTCTGAAGAAAAAAATGATTGATGAGATAATTTAAAATATTAAAAATCAATTACAATTAATTACATCGTTTAGACAGGGAATATGACGCATGTTTGTATGATGTACTTTAACGTTTTACCTGAAAATAATTGAGCAAACTAATAACTGATGCTGATGTAAACATTGATTGTTCACTTGATTTAAAGCCTGTAAAGGTATCTATCTCCATTACATGTTAATTAAAGACTGGAATTTCTAATTAATTACCATTTACATATATATGGTGTAAGTGATATGCGATGTAATTCAAAGCTTCCTGAAAATGACTTTCTGTGAGTCTTGATACGTGACTAGCCTATAGAGAGGTGTGATATGATCATATACAAGGTGTTGTCGTGTCTTACTTAATGAAACGTATCGGAATCATATGACATCTCCCAGTGTCAATTTAATTAGGTATCCCGAATCAAGTGACGTTCCAATATGTATATACCATTGCATGTATCTCTCAGTATTTGTCTAATCGACAGCTGTCACAACCAGCAATCTTGTATGTTGACAATTTTTGAAAACAGTCGGCTCTCTTTGTGGAAATATTTTCAAGCTTCTATTTGTCTGACTTTAAGTCTTCTCCTTATTCTTAAATTCTCTTTCAAAACATAATAATGTCAATAACTATAATTCCTATTCAAATATCCAAATAATGTGAAATTAAAAGTATTTTTTTTGTGTGTCTGTTTCTTCGTTTGTGTTGAGTTATTGCATCTTTGCCCTTTCGGACTTTCCCATTGGTGTTTCTCTGTTTCTTGCGGTAAACAGCAGAGAAATATGCACGAGATAGGTAAATAAAATTCAAAGGTTTTTTTTTTAATCTATTTAATTTGATTGTTCTTTGCTTGTTTTTGAGGTTCTTTTGGTGTTTTTTGGTGATATTTTAATTTGGTTTTTACCTATTATTTTTTGTCATGACTTTTGGTCACTTTTGATACAACTGAGTGAGTGACTGAGTGAGTTGGTCCATGCAACGCTATATAGATTATTTACAGGCGATGAATATGAAAAGGATGATAAAATGAACATGAAATGATGATGAAAAATGAAATATGGGTGTGGGGTGGGAAACAAAGGAACTGTAAATTTTGAAGAACCAAAGGAAAATGGGGGAGGTGGGCAGGGGGCTGAAAATTTAGCTTATGTGGTGCACTACTTGGCGGTCCACAAAGGGGTCTTTTACGTGCATGAAGCGTGGCACTCTCCACACACGTTAGTCCATTATGGTCAGCGGTCAGGGTTTCCGTATTATAGACCTGACAACGCCCGCGGACGAGGGCTACCCTATGCAGCCACCTAAGGTACACACTTGGTCGCTCTGTGGGCTGAGCAATGACCCGACGTTTGATACAAAAAAGTGTCCTTATTAAAAAACTGGATTTTCAATATACACGGTTGCAATTAAACAAGAACAAGATGGAACAACAAAACGAATTTCAAAAGAAATGCAACTTTAATCTTTCTACAAGGTAATAATACTTCTAACTTGAATGATTCAAGTCCTATCCGTCTTCTTATACTTCGGCAGAACAGGTTAATGAAGAAACTGCAATATAATGACTGTATTATTCGGGTAATAAAACTTCATAACGATGCTGGTTAGTACAGATTGTGTACTTCCCTAATCTAGTACACCCGGTATTTCAATGCTTAATTCTTTTCAGGTGGCAATTCTAAAACGTGATGGTTTCAGTTCCATGATTTGGTTTTAAAATACATTTCTTTTTTATGATTAAAATGTTCTTTCGTTTACTGACGTCTGAAATTTATATCTTTATATAGTAAATGCCTATAATGTTAATTGGTGATGTCATCAAATGTACCGGTTGCTTTTACCTTTTGCGACTCTAGTATGCTCTTTGACCAATTAACATAAATTTGGAATTTTCGAAGATCGACTTGTTCACTAAAGCAAAGAGAATAGCCCTGGAAAACCCGACCATGATTGTGAATACTTAATGAAACGTTTTACACAATCATGCATAATTAAAACAGTTATGTAACAATAGGCTGGTTGTTTTCCCTTTTATATAAACATTAACTAATGTTACAATACAAACAACGAAACTTAAAGGTGTTTAACAAGGTCGTTAATCAGTGATAAATCCAAAGATTCTGATGCATGAAGTCTTGCTTCTTTGAGATTGGTTTTCTGTTCAATGTAATGGTATGAAAGACATGGTGACCGTTATAATTATAAGTAATCTATCCTTTATTCTAATAGTCTATACTCCTAAAGCTAACCAGTTAGTTAGATTACTTTACCACCAAGCAGTACGCATTTGGATACATCAGAGAGATGAATATGAAAGGGGTAATAGAATGAACATGATGTGATACAATGAACATGAAGTGAAACTGAAGTGCAGGAAATGGGGACACAAGGCCAATCAGGTTGGCGAGTTTTGACTGCCACTGTAAAAAAGCAGGAATGAGTAGGATCGAACAATTTAGCCACCTGTATATATGGATCCAAGGGTCATACTCTTATCGAGACCGGGTAACAGGCTTCCTTAACGTGAGAGAGACGTGACATTTTTCCAACACGGTGCACGATACGTACGGAATGCGAAACCAAAAAGAATTAAGGATGTTCGAGGGTGACTTTGAAAGTCATGAGGTTTTGCGTGAATTTTTTTCATAGCTTTATCATTAGCATAATTTAGCTGTTTAAACCTATGAAAAAGTAATTAGAATTTGAAATAAATTTGTAAAACAGATCTTTATGATGCAACGAAGACCTTACACAAAAGAAAAATAGGGGTTACCGCGCAAAAATTGTTTCCTTATTTTGATGGAAAATAACCCGAGGAATCCGAAAAAAATGTCATAACCCTCCAACATCCTTAATAAATGAATAATATATGCAATTATAACCTTGAATACTTGAGTAGAATAGAAAAGAAAATGGTCATAGAAAAGACCAAAAAAATAGTATACAGGAGAGGTAGTGTATATGAGAAAGATTTGTCAATCTGCGTGGAGCATATGAGTTCACTCTCGTTACGATTTTAGTTCGCGTTGTTGATTGCTTTTCACAAATTTAAAAGCAATCCATTAGAAATGAAAAAAATGGCTTCAAAATTTATTACGGAAAGGATATGAATTGAATATCTTGGTTAAATCTTTGAATTTAGTGGTTTTTTTTGGCAGAAATATTGATAACTTGATACTTGCTTTAAAACTTCCATAAACGTTTTTACAATTGTCATTTTTAAGCATTATAGCGATCAAGCATGTCGGTTTTGTGTGATGACACTTCACTTAATCATTATTGTTGGAAGTGTTGTGTCGGATTTAAGATCGATACGTTCGATTTTTTTACATCAGTCGATTGATGATTCTCAGCTAGCTGTCAGTAACAGCGAGTGTTCTATCGAGAGTTCCTTTACCGTCCTTTTGTTTGTTCTTGTTTTTTGTCTTAGGTTTTCTCTAGTGGAATTGTGTGTTTAGTTTTTGTGCTTTGTCTAGGGATATTGATAGGGGGGAGGTTGGGCCCCAAAAAACTAGTTTAACCCCGCCACATATTACATGTGCCTGTCCTAAGCCAGGAATCTTTGACAAAGCTTTCGTTTGTACTTGTCTTTTTGATGTTTCCTGTTCCTTGTTAAAGAAGAGGGTCTATCTGTGACTGTTTCAGGGCTGGATTTGAATTATATGCATTTTATTTAGACCACGGGCCAATTGCAGACCCGCGAGCACTGCCAAATGGTCTCGTTGAAGGCTGCTGGCGGTTGTCCATTGTGGTTTTTCTAGATTGCCATTTAATTGTGGGCTGTGTTGCGTACACTTATTCCACATCTAATTATTTTCTATTTTCAGTTTTTTTTTTATTTCTGTGTTTTATGTTGACTGTTTTTCCGTTTTTTTTCTCGTTTGTGTTTAATGTTTTTTTTCTCTGGCCTTTCGGACTTTTGACATTCGGATGCCCCATTGGTACCTCTGCTTCTTTCGGCAATAGTCCAATCTGGCTACCATAGCGGCATCTGGGCGTACACCCAACCAGAACAACAATACATGTTATCCTCACTAGGTACTATTTACAGCTTGACTGCCGTTACATGTTAGGATGATAAAATGAACATAAAATGATGATGAAGTGGAGGAAATTGGGACACAAGACTAATCAGGTTGCCACTGTAAAATCGGGTTTGACAGTTTTGACTGCCACTGTAACAAGCATTCTGAGAGTATTACAAAACAATACATAGTCCACTACCGGCCTCATATTTTACTCACTGGTAAAAATTTGTGAGACAAAACAAAACATAACTTGATCATTTCATTATTTACAAACAATAATAAAAAAGTGCAGAAAAGTAAAATTTCAGTCATTTTTCAAAGTTCAAAGGTAAATAACTCTTATAAAAAATTGCAGACTGAAACTAAATCTAAACTTGATCTGCAACTCAACATGGTCAACTAACATACCAAAAAATCAGTTTATTTCCTATAAGAGTTTAGAAAAAAGTGCGGAAAACTGAAATTTCATTGAATTTTATAATTTCAAAGGGCCATTACTCTCATAAAAATTTGCATACCGGCACAAAACTAAGTCTTTATCTGTAACTCACCATGGTCAACTCAAATACTAAAAATCAGTTCATCATCTATAAGCATTAAGGAAAAAAAAGCGGGAAACTGAGGTTGGACAGACAGACAGAGGGACGGACGGACGGACAGACAGACAGACAGAGCGCAAACCTATAGTCCCCTTTGGCATTCACTATTAGGGCAGTGAAATGGAGGAATGGGTAGGATCTGACAATTAAGCCCCCTGTATGGGGATCCTATGGGCCCTACTCTTATCGAGACCTACAAGAGGGTTCCTTGACGCTCTAGATACGTGACATTTTTCAGCATTATAGCACGACGACCCCCGGCATTCATTCTGACTGGGCTGTCCTATTTAACCGCCAATGGCACACATCTCAGTCGCTTTGTAGGCAAAGCCGCCTGGTCCGATATCCAGGTGCTCTTCCTACCTAGCTACCTAGTCCTTGTTATGCCCGGAGACACATAGGGCAAGGACTAGTGATCTCCAATCTTCTCTGTTCTGTGCCTTGTTCTCTAGTTCACCCCAGCTAGTTCTAAGTTCTTTCATTTCTGCCTCAATAGTACGTCGCCATGTTATTTTAGGTCTTCCCTGTTTTCGTCTTCCTTCTGGTGTCCACCTTAACGCAGGTGCTCTTCAGTTGACATTTACTTAAAGTTTAGCGCTGCTGTGGGCCTATTCGCCACCCGTAACACGCTGCTGTGGGCTTATTCGCCACCTGTAACCCGCTGCTGTGGGCCTATTCGCCACCCGGAACCCGCTGCTGTGGGCCTATTCGCCACACAGAACCCGCTGCTGATGGCCTATTCGCCACCCGTAACCCGCTGCTGTGGGCCTATTCGCCACCCGTTACCCGCTGCTGTGGGCCTATTCGCCACCCGTAACCCGCTGCTGTGGGCCTATTCGCCACCTGGAACCAGCTGCTGTGGGCCTATTCGCCACCCGTAACCCGCTGCTGTGGGCCTATTCGCCACCCGGAACCCGCTGCTGTGGGCCTATTCGCCACCCGTAACCCGCTGCTGTGGGCCTATTCGCCACCCGGAACCCGCTGCTGTGGGCCTATTCGCCACCTAGAACCCGCTGCTGTGGGCCTATTCGCCACCCGTAACACGCTGCTGTGGGCTTATTCGCCACCTGTAACCCGCTGCTGTGGGCCTATTCGCCACCCGGAACCCGCTGCTGTGGGCCTATTCGCCACACAGAACCCGCTGCTGTTGGCCTATTCGCCACCCGTAACCCGCTGCTGTGGGCCTATTCGCCACCCGTTACCCGCTGCTGTGGGCCTATTCGCCACCCGTAACCCGCTGCTGTGGGCCTATTCGCCACCTGGAACCAGCTGCTGTGGGCCTATTCGCCACCCGTAACCCGCTGCTGTGGGCCTATTCGCCACCCGGAACCCGCTGCTGTGGGCCTATTCGCCACCCGTAACCCGCTGCTGTGGACCTTTTCGCCACCCGGAACCCGCTGCTGTGGGCCTATTCGCCACCTAGAACCCGCTGCTGTGGGCCTATTCGCCACCCGTACCCCGCTGCTGTGGGCCTATTCGCCACCCGTACCCCGCTGCTGTGGGCCTATTCGCCACCCGGAACCCGCTGCTGTGGACCTATTCGCCACCTGGAACCCGCACGGGTCTAGCGCTGCTGTGGACCTATTCGCCACCTGGAACCCGAACGGGTCTATACTCTTAGAAGGTAATGAGGTGTGGAATAATGGTGTACTCAATCTGCCAGCGGCAATAAAAAATCTAACTGTCAGCAGCCCTCTATACAACCAGAGGTCGCTGCTCACCGCAATTTGACCTTACAAAATACATATTATTTAAAACCAATCATAAAATTACCAAAGAAAAGACCTTAAACATAACATTAAGCTTTGACAAAAATTCCTAGCTTAGAATTTCTGTTGAAATGAAAAAAAAAACACTACTGTGCGCTGAAAAGTTTGATTGTTAGGTAGAGAACTTTAGTCTCTGGGATTTACCGGTATTGTTTTAGGACTGATTTACAAAATTGAACAAATAATAATTTTCCTTAACACGGTTTCTTTAAATAAACGTTGTTTTAAGCTGGCATCGGTGTTTTAAAGCTTCCAATGAAGATTTCAATTTTTACACTTGCCTTGTAAAAGTTTCAATGAAGCAAAGGTGTTCCAAAGGGGTAATCAAACATCATTATACCGAAGAGACAAAGACAAAATCGGCAGACAAAAAACCATAACGAAACAAACCACACAACAACAAAACAAAAAAACCACACACGTCGAACTCAAGTCGAAACGAGAGTGAACTCAGGTGCTCCGAAAGAGTAAGCAACTTCTGCTTGCTATAGCTCAGCCCGTCACGTTGCCAAAGATCGATTTAGTGTTAGTCATATCCGGAAAGGATGACATTACAAAACTCTTATGTCAAACTAACATCTGTGCTCATCTGATGTCTTCCGTAAAATTTCTTGAGTGATGACAACAACCTATGAGCATACCCCTGTGTTAACAACTCCCAACGTGCTCTGGAATAACGAATCAATTGTGATACGTAAACTCCATATGCTGGAGCGGACGGAATGTTGCTACACAGAACGGGAAAGTTGACTATTATTGGAAAGTTGAAGTCATCACATTTGTCATAGAGCTTTGTACAAAGTCTTCCTAGAGTGTCAATTTCGAGAAATAAATCGAAATATGAAGCGGACCTCCTAGAGTCTGTGGTGTCCTTTATCTCCAGTTCCTTCGGATATATAAGATTCTAATAGTCACCAAATCGAGGATTGTTTAGTGAAAGGACATCATCAATATAACGAAATGTGGGATTGAAGGATAAAGCAAGTCTGCTGTCCTTTTTGTCTAGAAGTGATTGTAAGAAGTCCGCTTCATATGAATGAAATTAAAAACAAATCGGCAAGCAATGGTGCACAATTTGTGCCCATTTGGATACCTATTGTCTGCTGAAAAACACGTCAACCAAACTGTACAAATATGTTGTCGATAAGAAAGTTGAACATTTCTATAATTTAATCTTCTGTAAAATTGTTTTTTACTTAGACTCTTGGATGACAAAATAAGTCTTATTTTATAATCGACTACCAAATACTTGTAACTGCGTTTTTCGTTCTTTTTGATAAAGCTACGTTTAATCAACTGTGCCAAACGAGATTTTTATGGTGAATGTGGAATTGAAATATCTTAATGTAGAGAAATCAAAAGTTTTGATACTATTACAAGATGAAAATGATTTAGAATGGAGAATTTCCATCAGTTCTTTAGAATTTTTGAGATTCCACATTTGATTGACGCCATTTCTAGAGTAACAACAATCGAAATATTTTGAAGGCTTGATTTTATTGCCGTCAATATTGATGTTAACAAAACTGAAAGAGGTTTAGTATTACATTTTGATGACCTAGCAATAAAACGTTGCTTGTATTGCGTTTTATGTAACTTCGGAATCAAATACAAGGATGGAACGCTATCTTTCTTTTTGTCAACAGAAATGCCAAAGGAAGAAATGACAGAATTATGATTGTTGATTATTTCCTCCTTTTACAGTGTTGTTGTTGAACATGTGGTGATTTTTCTGGTACAACCAACCCCTAATTCAGCTGTTACAGTGTTGTTGTTGAACATGCATGTGGTGATTTTTCTGGTACAACCAACCCCTAATTCAGCTGTTACAGTGTTGTTGTTGAACATGCATGTGGTGATTTTGCTGGTACAACCAACCCCTAATTCAGCTGTTAAACAATCAATATAAGGAATTATGTTGTTTGGCGCTTTATCAGCAGGTACGACAACATATTTGGTTAATATGAATAAAAGATGTGAAAAAAAAAATGAACACGAAACAACATAAAACAATGAAATAAAATCAGATCGTTTATTATCTTATATACTTTTGCAATAAAGTTTCTGATTCTGTTACAATAAAAAAATAACCACCTTAATTTTGTATTAGGATATCGCACTTTTGGATCAAAATGTGACAAACGATGATTTAATAACTGACATAGCATCTTATCAAGTTGTTATTTTTATCGTTTATCATATAATAACAACTTAAAAAATCTTGACACAAATTACTACATTAGCGTCTTCCTCTGCATAATAATATTGTACTATGTTCTTTTTGATATTGTATCAAAGACTTTTTTGAAGAATTTTGTTCATGGAGTCAATCATTATTTTGAAAATTAAATAAGAAAGGAGCACGCTAAAGTGTAATTTAAATAATATTGTCATTATGAAGCACGTTGGTTATACTCGGTTTATGTCATCAAAGTTCTACTTTACATATCCATGCTTTGACATCCTGATTTTAACGACAAAATTTCCTTTTATTAATTAATACCCAGAGAAACAAAATTATTGTCATTAAATCGTTCAAGTTTTTTAAGTGATAAAAATAGTGAAAAAAAAATATTTATCGATAAATCTATTTCTGAAATTTAAATAAATCATTATTGCAGTATGCACGCGATTTATTTTAAAAAATAAATCTGGAATTCCAAGATTTTTTAAAACTGTAGAAATCAACCCCAGATCAATTCTGATTCACATTCTATATATTTATGTAAATTGATAATAATGTCTTAAGTGTCTCGTCGGGTCTTTAACAAACATTAAGGAAACTCGGGTACGCGAACCGTTGAAACATTATCAATATTTGTTTTAATTGTTTTTAGAATAGTAAAAAGTATTTTGCCTAAAAATGCTATGTACTATAAGAAGCATCAGAGTTGTCCATCTTAAATGTATGACTGTAACATTCATGTGGTTTATATCATTTTCAGGTCATAGATCACCTTCGAAACCATTTTTTTTAAATTATGTAAAGTTTTAGTGGTTCTGGCCAGTAAGAATATTTCACCGAAATGTACAGTGAAAATATGTAGACGATACAAGAACTTGTTTCTTTATTTTTACGAAAAATACTTTCAAAAGAAAGTTGTCAAGGACTCGAACCCATTACATTTCTAAACCCCAATAAATGGCAATCCATGGTCAAAGTCAAAAGATTAGTTGAAACAGTATCTTAGTCTAGCAATGTTGTATGATCAGTAAGTTTCACTAACGAAGAAATTATAGTTCTTAAATGTTCAGTATTGATAAAATCTAACATTACTGTTGATTCACTGTTGTGTTTATTGAAAATTGTTAAAGCCATTTTCAAAAAAACGCGGGGATACAGATAAGCTATGCTGAGCAAGTACTTGGTATACATATCAAGTTTTATCAACATAGGCTAAATTTCACGCACATACCCACCTCTCCCCTTTTCCTGTGGTCTTTTAAAAAATACTGTTCCTTTGTTTCCCATCCCATCCCCATATTTCTCATCATCATCATTTCATGTTCATTTTATCCTCATATTCATCGCCTTTATACAACCTTGTGTTGCAAGGGCATAAAACACCAACTCACTCACTTGTTCACTCAATCAAGGTCGAGGTATAAAAGATGGAGATGCAGCTGTGTTAAGCTACTACTGGGACATATCCATCATTATAGTTCCACCGACCTACATGTATGACATATAGTTCCTAAACATGAAGGTGCTTGAAACTTTATCATAGCTATTATTGAAAAATGTTTGTCTTTTAACCGTAAAATCATTGTTATTATATGTATTGAGAAATGTCAAGGTAACTCAACTAGTAAGTCAAGGTCAACAGATGGAGATGCCGTTAAAGCCATGCCCAAATATGTACAAATTGCATTTGCTGAATGTTGATAAGACAAAGAAGATGTCGTAAAACGTGACATCATCAGCGATCTTTCTTGTTCTGAGAAAGTCTCATTTTATTAAGTGCCTTACGAATGGCTCATGACAAATCCAATGATTCAGATACCTAATTTAATTAACTGTTAGATGCGACACAAAAGGGATTTAAGATATCAAATTTCATAATGCCTCTGTAATTGAGATTTACAATGCTAAACTTAGTGATTCCAATTGTTTGCATTAATAGTTAATTTACAAATATTGGATAAAACTTTCAGAAACAAAGAACACAAATTCAATGTTTTAATGAAAGTGAAATTAGTTAAGATTGTAGAATGATGATGATGTGATTTGTAAAGTTGCTTTAATAGTTCTTTAAGGTCATAGTTTCCGTGAGCTGAGCCATCAGCTTTCTTTAAATTCGAAAAGGCAAAACATGCAAAATTGTAGACTTACAAATTTCGATACACACATCAAAGCACATCTGAGTTGACCCATATTCTATGTTAGACGTATATATATATATGGGTTATACGTCTATGGCAATACCGGTCATGTTGTGTATTAGTGCAGAATTCAACACACGTTTATAAAAGGAGATCTATGTCCTAATTAAGATTTTTACCATGTTTTAAAAAAGTTAGTTTTAAGAGAAGATTTATGAAATCTGACAACAAAAAACAACACTCTTGGTGACCCTTAAGGCCAGAAGATAATCTAAAAAACATGGGGCCATCTTAGGACTAAGAGACAGCTAAGCAGCCTCCTAAACCACATCTTAGTCCTAAGTGAACGTTTCTCAAATTTGAAATTTCCTTAGAATCATCCTAAATATGGGAAGAAAAATAAAGTGACTTAGGACTTTCCTAACTTTTAAGAATCCCCATTTAGTATAAAATACGGCTTTACGATTAATCTTTTTTGTATGATATCCCAAAATTTTCCCGCACGTTTGTATTAAAGCATTACATTATATGCTATGAATTGATGGACTTACCAAGACAAGAATATGTGATAAGAACTTACAAATGCTGAACTTCGATTCAACTCATTTTATACTGTGATATATAATACTGTTCGTTAAAAAAGCGTGCATTATCATACATTGCTGATTAATCACTTTCAAAAGTATATAGAAGAAAATGAGATGTGGAATAAGTGTACGCGACACAACCTACATTATAAACGTATATTTTAAATATCCACAATGGAAAACAGCCAGCAGCCTTCAATGTGACCAGCGGTCGCTGCTCGCTGTTTTTCAATTGGCCCCTGGATTAAAAATAAAATACATATGATTCAAGCCCAATCCCAAAGTGCATTGAAAGACCCTCTTCTTGACAAAAAACAATTAACAAAAATTCGACTAAATACAAACATAAGCTTTGATAAAGATTCCTGGCTTAGGACAGGCACATTAAAATGTGGCGGGGTTAAACTAGTTTTTTGGCGCCAACCTTCCCCCTAATGATAATCAATAACAAAGCACAAACTAACACACAGTAAAAATCAAGTATGCTTACATTATCATTACTTTGATGTCCAAAGTTATTTATTTAAAAAAAAAATAAGATGGGTAATCAATTTATTTAAAATAACCACCACGCAATATATTCCCTTACTTAAGAAGTTAGGAATTCCTATTCAGGAAGTGCCCAAGAAAGCTTCGGTACGACTTCTTAGACGTTCCTTAGGAGGTTCCTAAGATATTCGTAAATCAATTGCTGAGACGTACTTTAGGACATTCCTAGGAAAGTTTCGAAAGTAAGGCCCCTGATTTTTAGGTATTTCAGACTTTTTTTCTATTCTATTCAAAAATAATTTATTCTTACAGATTTTCCCATGTTATTAAGCTAAGGATTTCCACGATAACAGTTTCATCAATATTTTCTTACGTTCAGAAATCTTAGTATTTCCTGAGATCTTTTCCGGTCTTAAGAATTCCACAACAGATGGTAAATACTCCAGCTCTTTCTGAAGAATGTTGTTTAAAGATTAGACTCCGTGTCAATATATACTCAATCTCTATCGAGAGGTATACGTCAACAAATAAGTTACATAGAATAATGGGAGGAGGGACCGTTAAACTCTGGTCTAAAAAAAACCCGACCAGGATAGGTTTACCGATCAATAGATACATGTTATCACAGTCAGCTTTAAATGTGTTAAGTTCACATAAAGTATTTGAGAAAAAGACAGATTTATTGCAACATGTACTTTTTAACGAAAAGAAGTGTTTTGAAAATGGAAAGTAAAATTTTCAAAGGATTATGCAATTAAAAGTTTTTTTTAACTCAAGTCTTGGAGCTCGTCGATGTACTAGTATGTATTTTGTATGTGGGGTTGTCAGTAATCTTTTATTGTCATAAATTAAATAATGCCCAAACTTTTGTCATTTTGTCTAGACCAATTTTGTATTTCTAGATGGTTCAGAAATTAAGTTGACAAGTGATAATCTACTTGAGAATTCCACTCCATAGCTACCAGTGGCACTGGTCTCCTCAACAATGTAGGAAAGGTTTGTCGGAATGATTAATACTGAAACCTTATACGTTGTAGAGCCTGGAATAATATCCTGTAATACAGAGCACCAAACGTCAACCAAGGAAGCATTGTAAACAACCTTATCTGAAAAATTAAAGTTTTTAATTTCCCCAATATCGACGGTTCTGTAATATTTCAGGAAACTGTAACATTTATATCTCGGCTTCCCTACATCCCGCAGGCCTTTTGAGGAGTACTAACATTATCAATTGTTTGATTAGTCAAGTAACCATGAAAATCCTAAAACATTTAGATGGGAAATGTTTCTTTGTGTCCGAGGATCAATTACAACAGCTCAGTAAATCACACCGACAGGCAATATGAAACCAAGGTGTATTTGAGCGGAAAATCTCCTTTTACCAATATTATAAATGAATTAATTACGTTATTGAGTTTTAATATTCTGTGGAATAATGTTCCAAGATGACAGCGGACAAGTGTTCGGATAAAGGTGAAACATGTTCATTCATTACGGTTTCCATGATTATAATCAGCGAAAGGGAATCAGGAGAAAAATGACACCAAAAATGTAGATGTTATCTTCGGAAAAATAAAGTTCACAATTCTCTTGTTACAGTTGATACATTTCGAAATTGAATCGTAAATGGAAAAAAAAACAACCTCAAAAGGCAAACTGCAACAAGACATAGAATTAAAAAGAAACAGATTTTTTGTAGGTATCTCAAAGATAAAATGACCGATGCCAACTTTGTATTAAAAAGTACAAACTAATATTATATAAAAAAACTTACACAAAACTACAACAAATATCAGGCTGCATCTGATGACGTTTGGTTTATTAAAGACTCGTCAGAGACTCCCAGGCCAAAAGCTGAATGGCAAAAATTAAATAAATCTGCACAGCGCGGTGTACGTAAAAGAATCGAAAAGAATACAAAATTTAGAACTAAGACCACATTATGTTAAAAGTAGAACAGATCTAGTATTTTTAATGATATAGAAATTTCAACTTGAAATTTCGAATTTGATGGATCTAAAAAAGAAAGGTGACAGAGCGGGTTCGCCTAGGGAGACAACTATACTCTATACCAGCAGTCAACCATCAATGTCATTTTGAAAAGTTTCAGGTGGGTGATGTAAAACAAGAGGCTCCCAGGAGCCTGAATCCCTCACCTGGTCTTGATGTCAACCCTATGAAGACTTTTGTATAGCTAAATGAGCTAAATGTTTATAAGCATGAACAATCTTTTCTCTATTTCTCGATTGCTTTCATTCTAAATAATCAAAAAAACACTATGGGGCTGTAACCCCTATAAGGGGTTATCAGACAACTTCAACCCTATGGAGACTTTTGTGGAGCTAAATGAGCTGAACATTAAAGCAAGCAACAGCTTTTCTCTATCTGCAATAGTTTTCATTCTTTAAGCCAAAAACACTATTTTTGCCTTTAAGGGACTGTAACCCCTATAAGGGGTCATCTGACAACTTTGACCCTATGAAGACTTTTGTAGAGCTTAATGAGCTGAACATTTTAGCAATCAACAGCTTTTCTCTATCTGCAATAATTTCATTCTATAGGCCAAAAACACTATTTTTCGCCTTTAAGGGACTGTAACCCCTATAAGGGGTCATCTGACAACTTTGACCCTATGGAGACTTTTGTAGAGCTAAATGAGCTGAACATTCTAGCAAGCAACAGCTTTTCTCTATTTACAATAGTTTTCATTCTTTAGGCCAAAAACACTTTTTTCGCCTTTAAGAGGCTGTAACCCCTATAAGGGGTCATCTGACAACTTTTTGAGACTTTTGTAGAGCTAAATGAGCTGAACATTTAAGCAAGCAACAGCTTTTCTCTATCTACAATAGTTTTCATTCTATAGGCCAAAAACATGCAAAAACGCTATTTTTCACCTTAAAGGGGCTTTAACCCCTATAAAGGGTCATCTGACAACTTCGACCCCATGGAGACTTTTGTAGAGCTAAATGAGCTGAACATTTTAGCATGCAACAGCTTTTCTCTATCTGCAATAGTTTTCATTCTATAGGCCAAAAACACTATTTTTCGCCTTTAAGGGGCTTTGACCCCTATAAGGGGTCATCTGACAACTTTGACCCTATGGAAACTTTTGTAGAGCTAAATGAGCTGAACATTTTAGCATGCAACAGCTTTTCTCTATCTGCAATAGTTTTCATTCTATAGGCCAAAAACACTATTTTTCGCCTTTAAGGGGCTGTGACCCCTATAAGGGGTCATCTGACAACTTTGACCCTATGGAAACTTTTGTAGAGCTAAATGAGCTGAACATTTAAGCAAGCAACAGCTTTTCTCTATCTACAATAGTTTTCATTCTATAGGCCAAAAACATGCAAAAACCCTTTTTTCACCTTTAAGGGACTGTAACCCCCATTAGGGATCATCTGACAACTTTGACCTTACGGAGACTTTTGTAGAGCTAAATGAGCTAAACATTTAAGCAAGCAACAGCTTTTCTCTATTTGCAATAGTTTTCATTCTACAGGCCAAAAACACTATTTTTGCCTTTAAGGGGCTGTAACCCCTATAAGGGGTCATCTGACAACTTCGACCCTATGGAGACTTTTGTAGAGCTAAATGAGCTGAACATTTAAGCAAGCAACAGCTTTTCTCTATTTACAATAGTTTTCAACAGCTTTTCTCTATTTACAATAGTTTTCATTCTATAGGCCAAAAACATGCAAAAACGCTATTTTTCACCTTTAAGGGGCTGTTACTCCTATAAGGGATCATCTGACAACTTCGACCAAATGGAGACTTTGGTAGAACTTTTGATGCTGAAGCAGCAGGGTGGCATCAGATTTCATCTATCTCTTATACTTTTTGATTTACAAGCCAAAAACAGTAGTCTGACCCCCCTGGTCTATTTTTAGTAACGGTGGCCATGTTTTTTGACGGATCAAAAATTGAAACACAAGTTTGGTGCAGGACACCCTAAGGATCATTCATACCAAGTTTCATTAAATTCTGTTCAGTAGTTTCAGAGGAGAAGATTTTTGAAAAATTGTTAACAGACGACGACGACAGACGACGACGACGGACGCCAAGTGATGGTAATAGCTCACCTGGACCTTTGGTCCAGGTGAGCTAAAAAGTCCATCAGAGACGTAAAAGCCAAAAGATCCAAGGTCAAAATTATATTATATAGTTAGTTAGTTGGTTGGTTATTTCTTTACTCTCAAGAAGCACGAATTCGGCTTTATCAGAGAGGTGAACATGAAAGGGGTGATAAAATGAACATGAAATGAGGATGAAATGGAGGATGGAGGAAATGGGAACACAAGGCCTATCGTGGACGAGAGTTTTGACTGTCACATGAAAAAGATCGGTCAATTTAGCCTTTTGCAGGAGATCCTATGGGCCCTACTCTTATCGAGGTCTGCAGAATAAAAAGAGCACTAATAGTGTATATAAAACAAATACCGAACAGGTTGCATAATTCTGGGAGTTGAATTGTCTTATTATTTTTACTGTATAGAGTCAATGCACCTTGTATTTTGAAAACATGTATTAGTATGCATATACCAGAGATGCATATACCAGAGATGCATATACCAGAGATGTATATACCAGAGATGCATATACCAGAGATGTATATACCAGAGATGTATATACCAGAGATGCATATACCAGAGATGCATATACCAGAGATGTATATACCAGAGATGTATATACCAGAGATGTATATACCAGAGATGCATATACCAGAGATGTATATACCAGAGATGTATATACCAGAGATGTATATACCAGAGATGTATATACGGGAAGGAGAATAATAGGAGTGTTCAAAACTTTTAGTCTAAAACATTTCTGAAGAAAGAAACTTGGAGAAAAAAATAGACATGTTGAGGTAATTTTTTCTAAATAAAAAATAGGTACCTAAAGATTTTAGACCGCATGATAACTGCCGTCAAAATTAGGGTCTAAAGCATGTCGGTGTACCAAACGTCTCCGGTGGAAATGATGGTGACAAAATAAGATCTAATCATGCAAGTCCGAATGTCGGAAAATTACTGGCGAAGAAAACATTTCAGAATTCCATATTTTACCTGAGATCCCGACCGACGGAGAACCTGTCTTTGGACACTTCATTAATTCTTGTATCAACACCTAATTGCCTTAATGGTCGTTTTCATTTAAAAGTTTCCGCGCCGTAACGAAATATCAATAATTTGGACGATAAATATCTTATTGTGGGCGATTATAAACAAATACCATCGTATCATTTCAGTGAAATTTATTAGTAATTTTTTCTTGGAAACTTTCTAAATGGAGAATTAATTGTAACAGTATGTCTCCTCATTATATTTAATGAAACTAACTTGAGTTTTTATGACATGTTAAAGAATAGCCCAGCACTTTATTCCACTCGATAACAATTTTATCGGGACTATGCTGAAATTTATAGACAAACATTAATACGTTAATTTCATAAACGTTATTAAACATGCCATTTAGCCTTGCGATTTCTATAGGAATAGTTGGACATATGGGCATGATTTCATCGTTCTACGTTGACTCATTAAGACGGAGGCAGGCTTAATCAAGGAGAAAAATACCACCAGAGTGTCAAACTCATGACAATATTTTCTTAATTTTAGTTCGGAGAAAAAAAGATCAATTATAAAAATGTCATAAAACATTAATAGATAATTTCATATTAGAGTGTCTTTTAGAACTGTAAACTTGATTACCCAAATATAATGTTTTAGAATTGGCCTTTTTGGACCAAGGTCTACTTTAACACGAATTGTATTGACTTCATATCTACAAGCTATCAAACTGTTGAGATTGAAGCAAAACACCAACAAGAAAATTATGAAAAGTAACCTTTTATTTAGAATTGGGAGTATATCATACAAATAATGAAGAATCGGGTGAACGAATTATATGCCTCGGTTTCCATGACAGATTTGCTCACTTTGATTTAGCATCACAACTCTAATGGAAACATACAAGTCATGATATACATATTTATTTATGATTAACCAGACACTGAGTATACACTCATATCTTTTTAACAATTGCAAGTAATACGAACACCGTATCTTACTTATGGACCATTTTGTTTACACAAAGGGTATTTTTTAGTTAAAAAGAACGTAATTTCAGATCAAAAAGTTAAAAAACCAACTCAAATTTCTCAACAAGAGCCGATTTAAGCCTCATAAAACTAATAGGTTTTTGTATTAATGGAAGGGGCTTAAATAAAATTGTGTTGTTTAATTTTCTTCAGAATTTTCTAAAATATGTACTTTAGCCAAATAAATTTAACTACAAATCTGAAGAAGATTCTTGAGACAATTTCATTTAACATCATAGACTTTTAATAATTCCTATCCTAAACACTGAGAAGCTTGATTTCTTTATACATATATGTGACTGACTAAAACTTTCAACTGATATTTAAGATTGATCTCCCATAGGTGTTCTGTATCCCTTAAATCCATCGTGGGCCCAAAAGGAATGCCAGAAATGTTTAATTAAAATCTATGGGAAAATGCTTTATGAAGAATGACTACTAGCATAAGGTGTCGAAGCGCATCTAACAAGTCCAATCAAGAAAGACAGAAATGGCTAAGTTTGTTACACAGGGTGTAGTTGAGTGACAGACCTTTTCTCAGACATTAAGAGCGCCTGCAATAAACTTACCGAAAACACCAACCATGGTAACAACCTAACAGAAACATAACAGTTTACTGATCTTTCCTGTGTGACAGATACATGAGAAGAGATTAAAACTGCAGGCAGGAATTCAGCAAATTGAAATTTTACTATTAGTGTACTCCTCCGTTTGAGCCGAAATTCCGAAGTTGATCGCCTAGCGAATTACAGAATTATACCATCGTACACATGACCAAAGGCGATATGGAGTTGAAAGTTTGACAAGTAAAGTGTTCGCCTTATCTGACCTGGTATAGAACAGCTGAACCTTTAGAATAAATCAAATATCTGAGTACTTGTTATAGAGATGTTATTAAATCTGTTTTCATTGAAGTATCTGTGATGGGACTGTGTCAATGCTAATGTAATAATTTCTCTGGTCATGTTAATATCTATTTAGCATGAGAAAGCCATTTATGTTTGGATGTTTATCCATCATGAAATTGCATCATCGAAGCAAGTAATCTATTCATTAGTACAAAGATCTTTACACCAAAGCCCGTCATAATCTGAGAGCCCTGGGGAATATCTGGGCGCATATTACACCGAATTCTCCCACTGTTATTGTCTTAATCACAGCCCCTACATTTCAATGGCATCTGCTGCCAGATTTGTCGACTTGTGTCCCTTTTGATCTGACAATATGAAATTATCAATTGGTCGTGTTCATTAAGAGATAACTGTTTTCTACCAAAGCCGAGGGCTAAAATAACATCGCACGGAATCAGTCTCAGTGTGCAAACATTTCCCTGATATTATGAAATGCATAGTGTCATAATTACCGAGAGTCGGAAAATTTTTTATGTCAACAAAATGATTCATATAAAATGAACAGGCTATAAATTAAATTGATCAAAGTTAGCGTTAGACAAACGGACGCTTTTGTGAAAGGCTGATAGTCTTTGTTCAAACGATGAAAACTATTTGATTAATTATATTTCAAGCCACATTGCATAACAAAGACAGTCTTTCTTTTATAATGGCAATTTATAGTCTTAGAATAAAACAGGAGAATTCCTGTTGGAATCACCTGCCTGGTAATTAAAGGTGGACTAATACAGATCCCCATACCATCTAATCGTAAACATGATAGGTATAGCTATCTAAATCATGATCTTAATTCCAGGTTTTAGCAGATTACAGACATGGATTTTTGAAACAGAATAGTCATACAACTATATAAAAACTAGAACATCAGCTATTCCTAAACAAGTTATATATACCAGAATAGTAACTTGGTTTTAAAAAGAAGTTTGCCTGCGTTCTGCCAATTTTGAAGTCGCAATAAACTTACTCTTATAGAATAAATTAAGCTTTAAAAGCTTAATATTGAAATGTTCTTTGAAGAACATTAAAAAACATATCGCAAAATAATGTGAGTTTGATGAATTTTCATTTCATGTCCATGTAGATACTGAAACCCTTAAAAGTCATCTTACAACAAGTCTTGCAAAGATAAAAGAGCGTCAAACAAGACTGCCATAAATGACATGAAACAGAGATTCTGATTCTAAATGATTTTATTTCGATAATAGTCTAAGAAAACAATTGGTCAATAATGATTGCTCTCGAAAATTGACCACTGGATTTAAAGGTATCAATGCAATATTATTTTCCTAGCAGTTCTTTTAAGACCATTCCTATTATCACTCTCAATTTCGAAACAATTTCGAAACAAGATTTTTGCAACTTTTCCAATTTTACGTTCCTTGCAAAATTAAGCCCCGAGTTTATCCAAAATCAAAAATGCTGTTTTTAAATTTTGAGAAGCGGACTTAAATTAGCAGCATTTTGTAATGGAATTGAAACCAAATTACTTCAATATTACGCCAAAATACAAGCAAACATTTTAATTATAAGAAGAGGTGAAGCCATTTCCTTATTCCGGATGGACCAGATGTATAGGCATACAGACAAGAATCTGCAATGCAATGACAGTCTTCAGTATGGTGAGCACAATGCAACGACAGTCTTCAGTATGGTGAGCACAATGCAATGACAGTCTTCAGTATGGTGAGCACAATGCAATGACAGTCTTCAGTATGGTGAGCACAATGCAATGACAGTCTTCAGTATGGTGAGCACAATGCAATGACAGTCTTCAATATGGTGAGCACAATACAACGACAGTCTTCAGTATGGTGAGCACAATACAACGACAGTCTTCAGTATGGTGAGCAACATCTGGAAAACAAGTAATATCAATGGCATCACAAAAATAGACCTATACAGAACAAACTTCAAAGGTTTATCAACTGCTTAAGAAGACTTAATTCTGCATATTCGATGGCCTGACAAAACCAGAAGTAAAGAACTATGGATACGAATAAACCAAACACCTATACATAGAGATACAAGTTAGTTGTGGTATGGAGCGATTATCAAAGAAACAGAAGCAGAGGACATACTACCCCTGGAGAAACAAGGGAAGTAAGTTCGGAAAGAATACAAGAGCCTTCGGGTGGTCTGAATCGCTTACCTGGCCCTTAAGCCACAAATATCTCTTATGAGATATATGTTACCTATCAGGGGTCTTCTTACAATTTTTACCCAATGGACTTTTTTGCAGGGCTTAGCTTAAGGTTTAAGCAAGTACCGGCTTTTCTCTATCTGCAATAGTTTTCATTCTATTACATGGAAAACGCTGTTTTTAACCTTTCAAAAGGGTTATAACCTATAAGGAGACATCTGACAACTTACACCAGATGAGGAGTTTGATAGAGCAAAATGTGCTGAAGGTTAAAGAAAGCAATATGTTTTTTTATCTGCAATAGTTGTCAATCTTTCGGGCAAAACATTAAAACTGTTATTCTTATTACCTTAAAGGCGCGATAACCCTATAAGGGGCCATCTGACAAACTTGGTCCTATGAAAACTTTTTTTAGAGCCTAATGGACAGAAGGTTTCAGCTAGAAACAGCTTTTTCTATCTGCAATAATTTTCATTTTATAGGACAAGACCAATCGATGTCTGGCCCTGCGTCGCACGGCAAAACATTGAAACCCTGTACATTCTAGGCCCAATATGGACAGTCCATAGTTTTTGACACTTATACCACTATGTCATAAAATGTAACGAGATACCCTGCATTAATCATGCTTTATCAGTAGATAAGGCTAAATTTCTGAAAGACCCCCCTCATTAATTATCATAAACTTTCATTTAGCACCCTCTACAGTCCCGTGGTATAAATCAGTTATCCCCCATCGGGCATCCGCCCTCAGGGGAATAACTAACACTTGCATCCTATGGTGGACTGACAAAGCATATCTGTCACATGCAACCCATTATATACTGACAATAAATTTTTAGAAATAAAAATATTTCAGATTCTTATATCGAACAAGAATTTTAAACAAATAACAAGAGGCTCCCAAGAGCCTGAATTGCTCACCTGGTCTTGATGTCAACCCTATGAAGACTTTTGTATAGCTAAATGAGCTGAATGTTTAAGCAGGAAAAAACTTCTCTCTATCTGCAATAGTTTTCATTCTAAATAAGCAAAAACACTTTCATTCAACTTTTAAGGGGCTGTAACTCCTATAAGGGGTCGTCTCACAACTTCGACACTACAAAGACTTTGTACAGCTAAATGAGCTGAACATTTAAGCAAGCAACAGCTTTTCTCTATCTGCAATAGTATTCATTCTATAGGCCAAAAACACGAAAAAAACGCTATTTTTCACCTTTAAGGGGATGTTACCCCTACAACGGGTCATGTGACAACTTCGACCCTATGGAGACTTTTGTAGAGCTAAATGAGCTGAACATTTAAGCAAGCAACAGCTTTTCTCTATCTGCAAAAGTTTTCATTCTATAGGCCAAAAACACTATTTTTTGCCTTCAAAGGGCTGTTACCCCTATAAGGGGTCATCTGACAATTTTGACCTTTGGAAACTTTCGTAGAGCTAAATGAGCTGAACATTTAAGCAAGCAAGCAACAGCTTTTCTCTATCTGCAAGTTTTCATTCTATAGGCCAAAAACACTATTTTTCGGCTTAAAAGGGCTGTAACCCCTGTAAGGGGTCATCTGACAACTTTGACCTTATCGAAACTTTTGTAGAAGCTAAATGAGCTGAACATTTAATCAAGCAACAGCTTTTCTCTATCTACAGTAGTTTCATTCTATATGCCAAAAACATGAAAAAACGCTATTTGTCACCTTTAAGGGGATGTAACCCCTATAAGGGGTCATCTGACTATTTCGACCCAATGTGAACATTTATAGAGCTTTTGATTCTGAAGAGCCTAAGATCCATCGGATTTTATCTATCTGTTATGGTTACTGAGTTAAAAGCCATTTTAAGTGATTTTACCCTATGTTCTATTTTTAGTAACAGCGGCCATGTTTTTTATGGAATCATTTTAAAATGAGGATCATTTGTTGCCAACATGTCATATATCATTCCTGCAAAGTTTCAGTTAAATTGGTTCAGTGGTTTCAGAGAAGAAGATTTTTTAAATTGTTAACGGACGACAGACGTGGACAGACACATAGCGATGGCATAAGCCCACAAGTCGCTTTTTTGGTCCCTTTTGGGCCCCTAATTTCTAAATGAAATTATAAAATGACCCCAAAATGGGAGGTGCACATCTTCAATATATCTGTAAACACTGTGTAAAATATCAGTAAGATCTAGTGTTCGGTTTTCGAGATTCAGATTACACAAGACAGGCACCCCATATTGCGAATGGACAGAGTGACCTGCTTTCGCCTTCGTCGAGGCAGGTTATAAAAACACTGAAAACCCCTTTTTTTCACCTTTAAAGGATCATAACCCCTTTAACAGGTCATATGACAACTTCATCCAAATGGAACTTTTGTAGATCCGATCTGCTATAGTTTCCATTTTATAAGACAAATAAAAAGCTTTGCCGAGCGCAGCATGATACGACCGCAACATGTTGAGCCCTGTACATTTTAGGCCCAATATGGATAGTCTATTGCTCTGGACACATGCAGCCCATGGTGGACTGACAAAGGTTTTTGACACATACTGCTCTGGTGGACTTTCGACCCAGGGGGTAAAAATATAAATTTTCAATTTTGTATTCTTCTCTTGCAAAAAAATTGTCAAAATCGGACAAGAATGAAAAAAAATTCAATTTCGGCCCCTTTTGGCCCCTTATTATGTAACAGGTGAAAAAGGGGTGGGGTTGCAAAAATAATTTCTCAAATTTGGATTCACTACTTGACAAAAATAAACTTGCAAAAAAAAATTTCAAAAACAAACCAGAAATAAAAAAGTTTTGATTACCGCCCCTTTTGGCCCCTAATTACAAAACAAGTGAAAAAGGGGATGGTCACAAAAATTAATTCTCAAATTTGGATTCACTACCTTGACAAGAATAAACTTGCAAAAAAATTTTTTTAAATTGGACCACAAATAAAAAAGTTTCGATTTTGGCCCCATTTGGCCCCTAATTACGTAATAGGGGGAAAAGGGGGGGTTGCAAAAATTAATTCTTAATTGTGTAAATGAGCTGAACATTTAAGCAAGCAACAGCTTCTCTCTACCTGCTATAGTTTTCATTTCATAGGCCAAAAACATGAAAAAACATTATTTTAGGGGCTGTAGCCCCTATAAGGGGTCATCTGACAACTTCAACCGTATGGAATTTTTGTAGAGCTAAATGAGCTGAACAATTAAGCAAGCAACAGCTTTTTGCTATCTGCAATAATTTTCATACTATAGGGCAAAAACATGAAAAAAATGCTATTTTTCACCTTTAAGGGGCCGTAACCCCTATAAGGGGTCTTCTGACAACTTCGACCAAATGGAGACTTTTGTAGAACTTTTGATCCTGAAGCAGTAGGGTGGCATCAGATTTCATCTATCCCTTATACTTTTTGAATTACAAGCCAAAAACAGTAGTCTGACCCCCCTGGTCTATTTTTAGCCACGGCGGCCATGTTTTTTGACGAATCAGAAATTGAAACATTACTATACTGCAGGACACCCTAATGATCAATCATACCAAGTTTCATTGAATTCTGTTCAATAGTTTCAGAGGAGAAGATTTTGAAAAAGTTATTGTAAGAACAAACAAAAAAGTTACAATTTTGGCCCCTTTTGGCCCTTAATTTCAAAACCAAAAAAGGGGAGACTCCCAAAATCAATCCCATCCATCCTTAAATGGTAAGAAATATCATTGTCAAATTTCATTGCAGTTGGATAACTAGAACTAAAGTTATCGTGTATACACTAAAGTAAACAGACGACGACGACGACAACGACAACGACGACGACAGCATCATACCATTATACGTCCGTAATTTTTTTGCGGTCGTATAAAAAGTATTTATTTTCATTTACATTTAAAGGGCCATAACCCATATGAAATGTCATCAGAAACTTCAACTCAAGAGACTTTTGTGAAGCTTTTGATTCTGAAGGTCTTTGCATTGTTGTTATAGTAGAGCATTATGCAATTTTAAAAAAATTGTAAGTTTAATGGTGTTAGACCAAATTAGTTAGAAAGGCAATAACTCCTACAAGAGTATTTGGATCTTGAGTTGCTGATTATTTTTACCCATTGCCAGAATTTGATATCTGTATGAGTTGTTATGTCATTTAAACATTTTTTTTAAAAAGTTCCCATATAAGTTAAATACATGACACCCAAAGTAACAATTAGATGGTTCCAATCCAATAGGAATAAAACACAATATCACTATTTTACACCTTTTAAATAACCCAATCAAGGCAGTTGTACATCTTACAGTTTTTTTTCTTATCTCAGATGCTAAGTGCAGGGTTCCCACTCTTTTTTCATGATGAAATTCAAGGTTTTTTCAAGGTCTTTTCAAGGTTTTTTTTCATTTTCAAGGTCAAATTTGGGGAGTTTTTTTAAGGAAATCTTCCTCCTTGTAAATGTGTTATTTTTATTAGTAACTTTCAACTTGTAGAAAAGAAATATGCTTACAATATAACATTTTATACCACAGGTTTATCATGTTTATATCTTATAAATCAGACTCTACTACCAGCACGCCCTGGTCATCATAGATTTTGTTCTTTTGAGGCAGTAAACCCATGCTAGTTTCTAAAATGTGTCTTTGCATGCCCACATCCAAGTATAACACTTCATCAGTTGCCATGATAAAATAGCCCGAATAGATATTTCCAAGTGTTTTCTCATTAGAAACAAAATGTACTAATTAGAATTAAGGCTAATTAAGCCTTTGTGTACTAAATACCAGATATTTTGTCTTTTTACCATTCCATCTGTATGAAGCTCTTTGCTTACTTTATAAATATATATTTGTGTGTATGTACTGTACATGTACAAATGTATGGCACTGCCTAGATTCTTTGATTAATTTATACTTAGAGGTGAGTATTGATTTACATACATGTAGAAAAAGGAGGTGTGTGATGGGGCAAATGTGCTCATGTATATTGTAAGTGACAACTCCAATTCATCAAGGAGTATAAAGGATTTAATTTCTGTTCTTCATCTTGATGTTGTGAATGGCAATGTTCAAGAGTCTTAACCTGTCTCTTAAAGGAACATGCATATTGATTTAATTTTCTATAAACTTAAATGCAGGACATGATCAATACCACTGAGACTGAGTACTGTCTATTCTAAAATGAATTCAGCGTCAGGTCCACAACGAAACTTGGCAGATGCAAGTCTGTACATCTGACCAGTCACTCACAGGGCCAGCGTGTTTGTTTACGACCCCAGTCTAGTTTCATCGCGGTTCAATAAAACAATTTGTATCCTTAAGAACACACTTTGTCTAGATAGGGTCATAAACTTGGCCAAACATTGGTTGGTGTTGCTTCAAAATTCAAAATAAATAAAAATATTCTTTGACTCCCGCCATGTTTTTGATAAAACTCGATGTAAAAAAACGATAAAAAGATCCTTTACATAAAGTGCACAGGTGATCTGAACGCAGGCTGGTTCACGGTCAAAACGACTATAACTTGAACCAGTCGACTCCAATGTTTGGAGGAAAATACGGAGAAAAGAAGTCATACATAGACGATTTAATTTCAAGACATTCATCGCGACTATTTACTTTTTCGGCAGAAAATTAGGAGACACATTATCTTTCGAGTCAAAATTCACGGCCTTTTCCCGGTTTTTGGCAAACATCGCGATTTTCAAGCACTTTTCATGACCGTGAAAAGGCATAACCAAATTCACAACTTTTTCACGTTTTCAAGGTCGCGTGGGAACCCTTTAAGTGATGGAAAGAGTTCACATGGACCTTCTAGCCCAGGTGAGCTAAAAATTTGGTCAGTGTCTTATTACATCTAACAGTTGCGTAGACCATATACCATAATTTCTTTACATTAAAAATCAGATGGCTAGGTAGAATATTTTAGTAATTCAGCTTGCAAAACTCATTTCGCTTAGAAGTCTCACTTAAAGTTTATGCTGCCTCTCTTGGGAAGTAATTTCTATGGCTTGCCTTAAGTGACTTTTCAAAGGTCAGACCAAAACCTGCTGCTTGACCCCCATGCTTTATAGAGTAACAGCTAGCATGTTTTTGATTGATCTTAATTCTCAACATCAGTTCTATAAGGAACAATCAAACCAAGTTTTGTTAAAATCCATGCAGTTCATAGCTCATAAATCTGTTCTACCTTTTATCAAGTTCCTTGGATTATATTTCAGTGACATTTTCATCTGGATACTGATGTACTCCTGATACATCTTCATTTCAAGTTTGATGAGCTGTTGGTATATAAACTTATCTGAAAACTTGAACATTAAAGTTTACCTTGAAAAGGGTATAACACATGATGCAAAAGCTTTATATCAAAATTTGAAATCAATCCCTTCAAGTGAAAGCCAATAATCTTTTACATAATTTTTCATTTTTTATTCTAAAAATTGTCTAAGTTGGCTCGAAAAACAGGAAGATGACTGACTGACCTAAAAAGAGGAGGCATAATACAACTGATCATGCTAACACTGTGTACCCTATTTGATAGCAATCTCCTTAGTAGTTGCCAAGAACTTTGTGATAATACCCTAAAAATTTCATTACAATCAATCAATATTTACTCAAGTTATCGCACGGAAACCAAATGTCCACAGACGACGACATCGCCATAACATACGACCGCAAAAATTTTGCGGTCATATAAAAATTGACTTGGTTGACCTGCAGCCTGACTGCCACAGAAAAAAGAGGCATGGTACAACTCATCATGCTAAAGCTCTGCACAAACTTTGAAATAAATCTCTTCTGCAAAGATATCTGTTTTGAATGCAGTTTTGAATGGATGGAGAGACTGATCAGGTATAAAATCATAATTTGGTTGGGATGGCTTGCCTACAATAATAATCTTCTTATAATAAAATACTTATCACATCTTTTATTTCATATTGTCTTTCTCCTACAGATAAAAATATAATAAATACCTAATATTTACATGTTACCTCCATGATAAATGAATTAGTACAAACAAATGAAAAAAGAATTATGTATCTTATCAAATATCTTTACACTGACATTATGTGGTTTAAAAATTAAATTAGTAAAATTAATACAAAGAAGAATGAATGTTGTGGCTTTTGTACAAAATGTAGATTCAATAAAACAGTACAGCACTATGTATGATACATGACAGGCATGAACACTGAGAGGCTGATATCACAAGTGGTTGAAGATACTACTTTGTGAAAAGGAAGAACTACGTTCTAGTCTGGGTTTCTTGGCAGGTGGTTGTTTACTGGTGGCTTTCTGTACTTTGGGTTCTGCTGGGGCAGGCATAATCTGTAACAAAAAACATTACTTATGCAATTAAATTTAATACATTAGACTTCAATCAAGAAAGCTCTCTGAATACACAATTACAAACAAGGCTTTGACTTAATTCCTTTTGAATAAAAAAAATTCCAAATAACAGAAGTGCTACTATTTTCTACAAAAAAATACGACAATTATAATTCTAGAGTGAGAAATCTCGGTGTGATTCAGGTATAAAAACCATTCAGAATTTATTTCAGAAATTGATAGTCCTGTAATAAACAGACTAAAAAATATTATTTCATTGTCTCTTTAATAATTTCAAACAGTACTTAAAAAGTTTTGACTTCAGAAATTTTAAATATGTTTAACTTTGAACAAATATATTATGAAATTTTAATTCTAAACCTGTGAAATTTATTCAGTGTAGAGAACTTTAAGGCAGATACTTTTAACCTCTGACAAAACCAAAACCAAACTCCATTTTACCTGTGAATCTTTTTCAGGAGAAATCACATGGAAGACAAATTTCCCTGAGTTTCTGGCCCCTGATGGATTCACCACAGGCTTGGTCATACTGGCTATTTTGGCAAGTTGGTCTTTATCTCTGCTTAAAAATGAACCTCTTCTCTGAAAAGAAATGCAATACATGTAAATCAAATCTTATTTTCCACTTCAGTGTGACATACTTATTGTACCACTCATAGGATTTATGTTTCATGTAACGTACATAAAATCCATATCCAAGAATTTAATTGTATCATCATTAATATCTCAAAGAGAGTAAAAATTAACAGAAATCTAGAATACAGAAAAATAGGGCATGTAATGGGACATTAAATGATACCCCGCCACGTTATAATATCAAAAGTTCATAAAATTAGATTTCCAAGTGGCTTATCTTGAAAACTGTTTTTCAGATCATGCTGGAAATTTAACTTGACCTGTATTTTATTGTACTCAATAGCTGTACAAAATATCATTTGAATCCCATGAAGCCTTTTCAAGTTATTGGTCGGAAACTCAAAATTTCATGAAATTTGATTTTTCAAAGTGGCCTATCTCGAAAACCATTTTTTGGATCATGCTGGAAATCAAACTTGACCTGTATTTTATTTTTCTAAACAGCTGTGCAAAATATCATTCAAATCCTTTGACCTGTTTTCAAGTTAATGGTCGGAAATTCAAAATTTCATGAAATTTGATTTTTCAAAGTGGCCTATCTCGAAAACTATTTTTTGGATCATGCTGGAAATCGAACTTGACCTGTATTTTAATGTACTTAACAGCTGTGCAAAATATCATTCAAATCCTTTGACGCGTTTTCAAGTTATTGTTCGGAAATTCAAAATTTCATGAAATTTGATTTTTCAAAGTGGCCTATCTCGAAAACTATTTTTTGGATCATGCTGGAAATCGAACTTGACCTGTATTTTATTGTACTAAACAGCTGTGCAAAATATCATTCAAATCCTTTAACGCGTTTTCAAGTTATTGGTCGGAAACCTTCGGGGGACGGACAGACGGACGGACGGACAGACACCGGCAGGGTATAACATAATACCCTGCCACTTCGTGTGGCGGGGTATAAAAATTCAAGAAGCACCGTGTCACAATTTTTCTTCTCCTCCAAAAAACTTGATGATCTGTTCCTCTTAAATTTTATACTTTTCACCAAAAAAAAAAAGCAGACAGAGAGAAAACGTGACAAATTGTGGGGCCATTAAAAAGAAACATTTATAAAAATTTAAAGTTCTGATAAATAGATGTAAATATTTGATAACTTACCGATAATTTAGGGACGGGTAGTGAAGGTTTCTTGGATTGTTGGACTGGTACTACTTCTGGTTTTTTCAATAGACTAGAATCAGAATCTGAAAATCAACAAAGCCTTATTAAACTGATATTGTGTCTTAAAATTATTAGTCAGATCATTATCACAAACTGAACTTGAATAGATAATTTATCTGGATCAAAAAGTTTCTTTTCAGGCTGTTTTTTCTATTGCAGATTTTAAATTGATGTCATTTTATGAAGTTGTGTTGTGTACATATTCTACATTATTATCTACTTTGAAGATATACTTATCCTTCTAAAACAATGTATAAAATCACTGAACTAATCCAAGGGAGACAATTACCTTGTCTTTTTAGGAAAACTTTTCCCAACTTGACAAACTGACTGTTTTCATCATCATCATTGTTCTTCTCATTCTCCTAAAATAATGAGAAACAAACTAAAATGGTCATACTTTAAAAGGAAATTATACATTTACTACTTGATATAACTATGAAAGTTGGCAAACCATTTTCTCCCATTAATAACCATTTCCAAATGAAATGATTCAATAATAAAGGTTTTGGTCAACCATCTTATCCTACAAGCATCCAATTAGTTGGCATGTATACCAGGACAAAAACACATATCAGTTTTGACACCATAATAAAAGTGATGAACAATGTTTACCTGTTGTTCCTGGAGCCATTTCTCTCTCTCATATCTGTCTTGTCTCCACTTGGCTTCTTCTCCTTCCTCCTCCTCTTTTTCTTCATCTGATTTATCATCAAACATGTCCTGCTGGGTGTCATCATCTGAAACAGAAATTGACCCGATTCCCATGAGCTTCATACAAATTCTAGCATCTCATCACAAACTGGACCCCCTCCATAAAAAAACAAGAATGGAATTTCTGAGTCCCCCGCTGAGCATAAAAAATTCTAAGTCCACTTGCTAAACAGGAAGTAGGAAAGCAACAGACCTGAAAATGCATCCTTCCATATGAGACACCTACTTGAAACTGCATACCTAAAATCAAAAGCTTAGGATTCATAGTAGCTGAGAAATCTGTTACAAATTTTTTTTCCATTTTCAACCCAAAAAAATTCTAAGTCGGCTCTTTAAGCAGGAAGTAGGTAAGCGACAGACCTGAAAACACATCCCACCATATGAGACACCTACCTGAAACTTCATACTAAATATCAAAAGCCTAGTATAAATAGTGGCTGAGAAATCTGTAACAAAAAATTTCCATTTTCGACCATAAAAATATTCTAAGTCGGCTAGTTAAACAGGAAGTAGGTAAGCGACAGACCTGAAAATGCATCCCACCATATGAGACCCCTACCTGTAGCTTCATACCACATATCAAAAGCCTAGGATTAATAGTAGCTAAGAAATCTGATACGAAAAAAGTGACGGACGGAGGCAGGCATGGCATTTCTATTTTCCTGCTCTGCGTTGCGGCAGGGGACAATAAAGTAATGGAGCAGTTGTGCATGACAGCTTATCCCCTCACCTGTTACATTAATTAAAATGCAAGTCAAGGAGACATAAATCTGGAACAGATGTTGGTTACCATCCAAGATATACCCATATCATTCCTCTACAAGATACTGAAGTATGGACCTAAACCAAAACTAACCGAGTCAATCATGCGGAAAATGTAGGTCAATGTGACCTTATTTTGCTACAAATGCTGGTAACTATCAAGATGTACCCATTGACACAATGTCATACCTTTATTACTTGCAGTTGCTGAGATATTGACCTTAACCAAAACATTAATGGAAGTCATTCATGCAGAAAATATAGGTCTAGGCGACTTAATTTTGGTACTGATGCTGACTACCATTAACAGTGTACCCACTGACCAAATGCCATACATCTTTGATGTGTAGTTCCTTATTTATTGACAAAAACAAAAACCATTATGTACCTAAAACCGAACAAACCAAATGCTATATCCACTCCCCAACTCAATTGAACTCATGGATTAAAGTCTATAAAAGTAAAATTTCATAAAAAAAGAAGAAGGTGAATGGCATATCTCAATTGAGTCCCATACTATGGGACCCTTTGCTGAAACCCAAGAAGCTTTGATTAGTACATGTATTGTTATGAAAATGAGCAATCAAAACCATTACTGGTACATAGATATAAAACAAGATGTACCTATATTATTCCATTTAAATCTACGTGTTCTGCCAGCGTCAGAGTGAAGATCTCCATCAGGGAGGTACATTTCTTGGTATCTCAGTAATTCTCGCTTATCTTCATCTATCAACTGCTTCCTGTAAATATATATAGATATTGTCATTAAATCTTGTGTAGATGGTGATATTCAACTTTGGAATACAGAAAAAAATACTCAAAGCAAAATAAATATACCATGGTTAAAAAATTTAAAGCTAAAAGTAAAATTAAAATTTTAAAAGTGAAATTTAAACTTCATTTACAAACGTCTCGTGTTAAAATCTGCTTAAAAATTAAAATAATAGCATCTCTTCATAGATCTTTAAGTTAAAAATAAAATTCTGCATCCAGTGTTACATGACCATAACTTACAGATGAACTCTGCCAACTTGGTCTCTAAGTTCCTCCTCAGTTGCTGTGACATCATTATCACCTAGCTCTGCCTCCATGATGTCATCTTCCTCAGCAAGGTCAAGGTTCTCATCACTGTCATATTCACTCCCTAATGAGAACAAAGGATTGGGATCTTTATTAGTTACAGGGGCAGTAACTAGGATCTTTATTAGTTACAGGGGCAGTGACTAGGATCTTTATTAGTTACAGGGGCAGTAACTAGGATCTTTATTAGTTACAGGGGCAGTAACTAGGATCTTTATTAGTTACAGGGGCAGTAACTAGGATCTTTATTAGTTACAGGGGCAGTAACTAGGATCTTTATTAGTTACAGGGGCAGTAATTAGGAACTTTATTAGTTACAGGGGCAGTAACTAAGATCTGTATTAGTTACAGGGGCAGTAACTAGGATCTTCATTAGTTACAGGGGCAGTAACTAGGATCTTTATTAGTTACAGGGGCAGTAACTAGGATCTTTATTAGTTACAGGGGCAGTATCTAGGAACTTTATTAGTTTATTAGTTACAGGGGCAGTAACTAGGATCTTTATTAGTTACAGGGGCAGTAACTAGGATCTGTACTAGTTACAGGGGCAGTAACTAGGATCTTTATTAGTTACAGGGGCAGTAATTAGGATCTTTAATAGTTACAAGGGCAGTAACTAGGGCCTTTATTAGTTACAGGGGCAGTAACTAGAATCTTTATTAGTTACAGGGGCAGTGACTAGGATCTTTATAAGTAACAGGGGCAGTAACTAGGATCTTTATTAGTTACAGGGGCAGTGACTAGGATCTTTATTAGTTACAGGGGCAGTGACTAGGGCCTTTATTAGTTACAGGGGCAGTAACTAGAATCTTTATTAGTTACAGGGGCAGTGACTAGGGCCTTTATTAGTTACAGGGGCAGTAACTAGAATCTTTATTAGTTACAGGGGCAGTAACTAGGATCTTTATTAGTTACAGGGGCAGTAACTAGGATCTTTATTAATTACAGGGGCAGTATCTAGGAACTTTATTAGTTTATTAGTTACAGGGGCAGTAACTAGGATCTTTATTAGTTACAGGGGCAGTAATTAGGAACTTTATTAGTTACAGGGGCAGTAACTAGGATCTGTATTAGTTACAGGGGCAGTAACTAGGATCTTTATTAGTTACAGGGGCAGTAATTAGGATCTTTAATAGTTACAAGGGCAGTAACTAGGGCCTTTATTAGTTACAGGGGCAGTAACTAGAATCTTTATTAGTTACAGGGGCAGTGACTAGGATCTTTATAAGTAACAGGGGCAGTAACTAGGATCTTTATTAGTTACAGGGGCAGTGACTAGGATCTTTATTAGTTACAGGGGCAGTGACTAGGGCCTTTATTAGTTACAGGGGCAGTAACTAGAATCTTTATTAGTTACAGGGGCAGTGACTAGGGCCTTTATTAGTTACAGGGGCAGTAACTAGAATCTTTATTAGTTACAGGGGCAGTAACTAGGATCTTTATTAGTTACAGGGGCAGTAACTAGGATCTTTATTAGTTACAGGGGCAGTATCTAGGAACTTTATTAGTTTATTAGTTACAGGGGCAGTAACTAGGATCTTTATTAGTTACAGGGGCAGTAATTAGGAACTTTATTAGTTACAGGGGCAGTAACTAGGATCTGTATTAGTTGCAGGGGCAGTAACTAGGATCTTTATTAGTTACAGGGGCAGTAATTAGGATCTTTAATAGTTACAAGGGCAGTAACTAGGGCCTTTATTAGTTACAGGGGCAGTAACTAGAATCTTTATTAGTTACAGGGGCAGTGACTAGGATCTTTATAAGTAACAGGGGCAGTAACTAGGATCTTTATTAGTTACAGGGGCAGTGACTAGGATCTTTATTAGTTACAGGGGCAGTGACTAGGGCCTTTATTAGTTACAGGGGCAGTAACTAGAATCTTTATTAGTTACAGGGGCAGTGACTAGGGCCTTTAGTAGTTACAGGGGCAGTAACTAGAATCTTTATTAGTTACAGGGGCAGTGACTAGGATCTTTATTAATTACTGGGGAAGTAACTAGGGCCTTTATTAGTTACACAGAATCAAAATGCTTCACGTCTTGGATTTGCACCTCGAATTTGACCCAGGTGGTCATCTCAGTACAAAGATTTACGATAAAAGAGACCATTTTAATGTTCAAATAATTAATTTTCCTAATCTTCAAAGCAATATACCTACTTCCCCGTCATACGGTGTTTATATTTCACAACTTATTCGATATGCCAGAGCTTGCACACATTTTACAGATTTTTTTATCAGACACTGATTTCTTCGCGACCGACTTTTGAAGCAGGGCTATAAGAAAATACGTCTCATACGATCCCTAAAGAATTCTTTCTTCCTTGTCAGCCACAAGTAGAAAAGTTCAAAATTGAGTTAAAAGATATGGTGGTTAATTGTTTTAATTAGTGTTTGACTGGTCTGCTGTACTGAGATGATCACCTCAATATCCCTATTGTGTCTCACAACTACCTATGTTGTGTTCTATGGTCATTACTGGATCCTAAGATCGCAATGGAAGAGGGAGGTTTGGCGCCATAAAACCTGGTTTAACCACCATTTCGTTTGAAATGCCTGTACCAAGTCAGGACCATTGCGATCCACCAATTCTCCAGTATGACTGATTCGTTTTTGTCATTTTCTCTGGACTATGAGATTGATCATTCAAGTTGGGTAGTTTTGTTATAACCTTTAATTACAGGGGCAGTAACTAGGATCTTTAATAGTTACAAGGGCAGTAACTAGGATCTTTATTAGTTACAAGGGTAGTAACTAGGATCTTTATTAGTTACAGGGGCAGTAACTAGGATCTTTATTAGTTACAGGGGGGCAGTAACTAGGATCTTTAATTACAAGGGCAGTAACTAGGGCCTTTATTAGTTACAGGGGCAGTAACTAGGATTTTTATTAGTTACAGGGGCAGTAATTAGGATCTTTGAAAGTTACAGGGCAGTAACTAGGATCTTTATTAGTTACAGGGGCAGTAACTAGGATTTTTATTAGTTACAGGGGGCGATGAATAGCTCAATCAAAATTATAATACAGAGCTGCAGCACACCAATAAATAACACCTGCTCCCCAAAAATCAATTAAAAATTTAAAATACTACATGTCACAAACATTATATTTAAGTTTCATGTATACCAACTGAGTGATTTAGCTCCAGATAACAGATGTACAACCTAAGGTGTAACAGACATCCCTAATATCTTATAAACCCACTTTTTAAGTGAGGGGAATAAGTACATATCCAAAAATAGGGCATGTAATGGGACATTAAATGATACCCCGCCACGTTAAAATATCAAAAGTTCATAAAATTTGATTTCAAAGTGGCTTATCTTGAAAACTGTTTTTCAGATCAAGCTGGAAATTGAACTTGACCTGTATTTTTTTATACATAACAGCTGTACAAAATATCATTTGAATCCCATGAAGCGTTTTCAAGTTAATGGACGGAAATGCAAAATTTCATGAAATTTGATTTTTCAAAGTGGCCTATCTCGAAAACTATTTTTTGGATCATGCTGGAAATCAAACTTGACCTGTATTTTATTGTACTAAACAGCTGTGCAAAATATCATTCAAATCCTTTGACACGTTTTCAAGTTATTGACCGGAATCTCAAAATTTCATAAAATTTGATTTTTCAAAGTGGCCTATCTCGAAAATTGTTTTTTGGATCATGCTGGAAATAGAACTTGACCTGTATTTTAATGTACTAAACAGCTGTGCAAAATACCATTCAAATCCTTTGACGCGTTTTCAAGTTATTGGTCGGAAACCTTCGGGGGACGGACAGACACCAAAACAAGAGGCTCCCAGGAGCCTAATCGCTCACCTGGTCTTGATGTTGACCCTATACTTTTGTAGAGCTAAATGAGCTGAACATTTAAGCAAGCAACAGCTTTTCTCTACCTGCAATAGTTTTCATTCTATAGGCCAAAAACACCATTTTTCACCTATAAGGGGCCATAACCCCTATAAGGAGTCATCTGACAACTTTGACCCTATGGAGACTTTTGTAGAGCTATATGAGCTGAACATTTAAGCAAGCAACAACTAATCTCTATCTGCAATAGTTTTCATTCTGTAGGCCAAAAACATTAAAAATCGCTTTTTTCAGGGGCCGTAACCCCTATAAGGGGTCATCTGACAACTTCGACCCTATGGAGAATTTTGTACAGCTAAATGAGCTGAACATTTAAGCAAGCAACAGCTAATCTCTATCTGCAATAGTTTTCATTCTGTAGGCCAAAAACATGAAAAATCAAATCGCTATTTTTCATGGACCGTAACCCCTATAAGGGTTCATCTGACAACTTGGACCCTATGGAGAATTTTGTAGAGCTAAATGAGCTGAACATTTAAGCAAGCAACAGCTAATCTCTATGTGCAATAGTTTCCATTCTGTAGGACAAAAACATGAAAAAAACGCTATTTTTCAAGGGCCGTAACCCCTATAAGGGGTCATCTGACAACTTCGACCCTATGGAGACTTTCGTAGAGCTAAATGAGCTTAACATTTAAGCAAGCAACAGCTAATCTATATCTGCAATAGTTTTCATTCTGTAGGCCAAAAACATGAAAAGTGGCTATTTTTCACCTTTAAGGGGCCGTAACCCCTATAAGGGGTCATCTGACAACTTCAACCCTATGGAGACTTTCGTAGAGCTAAATGAGCTAAACATTTAAGCAAGCAACAGCTAATCTCTATCTGCAATAGTTTTCATTCTGTAGGCCAAAAACATGAAAAAATGCTATTTTTCACCTTTAAGGGGCCGTAACCCCTATAAAGGGTCATCTGACAACTTTGACCAAATGGAGACTTTTGTAGAGCTTTTGATGCTGAATCAGTAGCGTGGCCTCAGATTTCCTCTATCTCTTATACTTTTTGATTTATAAGCCATAAACAGTAGTCTGACCCCCCTAGTCTATTTTTAGCAACGGCGGCCATGTTTTTTATCAAAGCATTTCAAAATGAGGATCGTTTGTTGCCAACATGTCATATATCATTCCTGCCAAGTTTCTGTTAAATTGGTTCAGTGGTTTCAGAGGAGAAGATTTTTGAAATTGTTAACGGACGACAGACGACGACAGACGACGACGGACGACGACGGACGCATAGTGATGGCATAAGCTCACATGGCCTTTGGCCAGGTGAGCTAAAAAACTGAGGGATATAACATAATACCCTGCCACTTCGTGTGGCGGGGTATAAAAACAGACTAAATTCAAAATAAGATTTTTTATCATATTCGTTACAAACATTAATATTTACAAATTATGAGATTTACCTTGTTAAAATGAAGTAAATGAGATGTAGAATTTTCACAACAGAATAAAATAATTAATGGAATTAAATTATGCATCGTTCTGGGATATACATGATCATTAAGTGGTCCACTTAAATTATGCATACTAAATGGAAACTTATACCTAAATTCTATTTTAAGAATTTTGGTTATGGTTGGCTTGTTTTTTTAACACAAACAATGGCTGTGTTCTGCACGTTAGTCTGAGCAAATTGCTGATGTTCTATAAAGAGATTATTAAGTGCTGTGGATAGATATTATTAAATCGGAGTCTTCTATGAAGACAAATGTCAACATTAAAAGGGGGGATATAAGTTGGAATCACTCTTCAATTGATTCTATGAGCATTAGAAATAACTTGTTTTACAAGCTATTGGTTGAGCAAAAAATTGAGGAATCATTAGGTATATATAAATGGAAACAAAAAATTTGAGGATATTGACAATTTCTATCTGAAACATTTGTACAGTTTCATATTTTATCAGTTGGAAGATAATAAATTAAAAGTTTTCAGATGGAAACTGTTACAGTTTATTATCCCAACTCAGAAACTATTATTTCAATGGAGGCTGGCAACTAATGCCAATTGTCTTTTTTGTAATCAACATGAAGACTACAATCATTATTTTTTCACATGCCCGTATATAAGGACATTTTGGAATAAAATCAACCTTTTACAAAGAAACAATACACCGGTGTTGTTTTCTTTGAAACACATCGTACTAGGATAAAAGCACAGACAGTAACTATTTTTTCATAAATCATTTTCTGTCTGTATTGGGTTTTTCATTATATAAAGCATACCATATTTCTAATCAACGTACTGAAAACATTGATGTTTTTAACTTATTTGTAATTGAGTTCAAAAAAAGTGTAAATGGAAACTGTAAGAAGCAAAATTGCATAAAATTAAGAATATTTTAAAAAACTTTTAAGCTATTTTAAAAATCATAAACATATTGTTTTTTTTAAATACAAGTTTTTGAAATGTATATCAAAGTAATTTATGTAGTCATACTTATTGATGTAGTGTAACTAATATTTGTTGTTATTGTAATGTCTATATAATACCCTGCTTATATAGACACTAACATTACTGGGTACATTGCTTATGAAAGCTGTAGTAAGTGATGTAATTGTTAACAGCTATGGGAAAATAAAATGATATATTGTTGTTAAAAAAAAAAAAAAAATATGCATCATTGTGGAATATACATGGTCATTGAGTGGTCCACAGAAAAATATTGTTGGATATTTTATATCCTGTATTCTGCCACTTATAAACAATTAGAAGAAATGTTTATCTTCAGTTAACCACTGTGGTAATGAGCATTCATGCATCACTTCAAACTACTTTAAACACAACACTATAAGAACACAAACCTGATAGCTCAGCTTCTTCATCAACAAACTCTTTACGAATTTTACTGAAATAAATAAATTTTGGGTATGAATACAACTATCAAGGAACAAGTTCAGACAAATTTACATTTTCATAACAAAACTAAATTTCATATTAATTTGTAAAAAGCAAAGCTAAAGTCAGACAAGATCAATGTTACATATAGCTTACAAATCACAAATTTCTTTGTGCAAATAGCCAATTATACATGTATGTATTTAATTACTATAAATTACAGTAGCTAATACTTGTTTGACAGATTTATAAACATAAATAGTTCTTGACTACAGTGGGTCATTAAAAATAATGATTAAAAAAAGAATATTAACACAACCGATTATACATCTACAATTATATATGACAACTTACCCAGTTTTTCCTGACACAAAACTTTTAAATGGTTGAGATATATCTTCTGAAGCTACAGAGTTTGTATCATCTTCATTGTCACTAAATCCTCTCTGTCAAAATAGATAATAATTTATAAAAAAAAAAACCAATACAATGTCAACTTATTACAAACAATATGAAGAAGAAAGTACTGACAATGACTCAGTGATTCCAAAGGTATTTCGGTCATTACTGGACCGAACATCAGTTATACAAATTTTTTACTAACATTCCAGTATAAAAAATTACAAATTATTACTGGACCAAACCCATTTTTACCGGACATTTGGTTCGGTCCGATGGACCTTCGGAATCACTGCAATGTCAGAAACAACCCATCAGTAATTTTCTCAAAAAAATATTAAGACAGATTTACATAAAATTTGAATGCAAATCGTCAAATGGAACTTAATCACTGTAACAAATTCCAGATATGTACCCCTTATAATTCTTTAATTTGCTTCATAATTCTTGTTTAAAATCGACCTTACTTACTGCAGAGGGGTAATGTGGAGAGATTAGAGTGGGTAAGTCTACTCTTATCTCTGTGGACCTGATATCTTCCCTGGTATTACTTGCCATCTGTATGGATATGTTGTATTACTTCCCTTATCAGAGTTTGCTTTTATCAAAGAGAGAGGGTTTAGCAAAGAAAAAGGGAGATAGGTGGAGTGATTATTGGATTTACCTTATCCGTGGACTTGAAATCTTCTTCATTATCACTGGCCATCTGTATGGATGTGTTACTTTCCTCATCAAAGTTTGCCTTCCTTTTCAATGATGGCTGAGTAGCTTGAGTACTGAATTAGAAAAAAAAACAATCAAATTTAAACCTGATAAAAAAACATCATTACTTTCAAGCAACAGTGTTCTTGGAGATTTGCATTAAAGAAAGTAAATTTTAGATGAAAATAGAAATTTTTTTGCAGTTTTTTTATTTCCACATTTCTCAAAACATTTAAATAAGACATAACACAAACCCATTTTATAGATTGATTGGTTGATTGCTATTTGTTTTGTGTACTGTGAGTGATATTGCAGCCATCATCAGAACATAAACAAGTTGATATATCTCAGTGGATGGTTTACATAATACTGGGTAAAAATGCTTTAAACCACTAAAAATTCTGGGAAACATTGGCTGGAGACAAATGCAAGTAGGTACACTGTTCTTTTATTGTCACAATGGTATATGTTGTATAAAAATGGTACAGTAAGTTTTCTCTTTGATCTGATATGATGTCTTCTACTTTAAATCATGTTTTAAATAGAAATAACTGCTATAACTCACTTGGCAACAAATTTCCCTGAACACAACCCAAGGAATTCTTCCATATTTCCTTGTGTACTTTCTGGTGCTTGTGTACCAAACAAACTCTTACAAGATGTCTTCTTTTCATCATCATCATCTACAAAATAAATCAATTATATTTTAGCTAAATTTATTTATGAAAAACCCAAACCTACCATCACTAAGAAATAGACATTTCCTAACCCTATACAGGCATGGATCATATGAGTTTTTTTCAGTTTTTTTTGTTTGCTCATATGCAAGATGTTATAAATTAATGACATTTTAATTCTGTGAATGTGTTATTGTTTGAAGTGTATATTTTCCCTTGGATAACTTATTCATGAACATCAATCTAAATTAATTTTGTGGTGATTCCTTGTTTTTAAAGTACAAATTTCAAACAATAATTCAACAAACAACCAACTTGTCTTTTTCAACTGAACCCAACATTTGAACCATTAATGAATGAATACCTTTTTTTTTTCTACTCTGTAAAAATAAAACCAGTTTGAGTCTTACTTGTAAATCTTCCAGAACATAGACCTAATAGTTCATCCATGTTACTGTTATCATCTGTGGGCAGTAAATCTTTAAAACTTGGAGAAGATCGTTTCTGGGTCTTTCTTTCTGATCCTGATTTTAAAAACCTATTGAACCAATATAATATAATAGTTTTATAATATTGTATTTTTACAACTTTCTAAATATTGATGATATATTTTGTTCATTCAAAATCATGAAGAGAAATTCTAGATTGTTTAAGGTTTCAAAGCAGGTTTGAATTCTAATATTTTGGTGGAAAACGTTAAAACTGGAAAAGGAAGAAACGATTTACTTCAAATAGAAATAATAACCTTATTTGTTTTGCATTCTATAATAAAACTGTGCTTTGATTTCTCAATTCACAAATAGATATTTAATGGTGGTAAATAGGGTCCAAGCAGGGTACCAAATTTAAAATCAATCCCTTTAGTAGAAGCCGTGAAATCTGTTCTAAAAAAAATGTCTAAGATCCTGAAAAAAAATCTAAGTTGGCTAGGAAAACAGGGATTAGATGACTGACTGACCTGGTAAGAGGAGGCACGGTACAACTCATCATGCTTAAGCTTTGGACCAATTTTGAAATCATCCGTTCAGAAGAAATCTGAGAAATCTGTTACGAATGGACAGACAAGGCCAGTGTTCTCCCCAGAAATTTTTAATAGCACTGTGGTAATCAGTAAAAACATGGTTTTCTGAAAATTATAGCACTGTGGCCCTTACACATTCTATTATAAATCTTTACAAGATAGCCCTGTGGTAAAAAATATAGCACAGTGGTACCACAGTGCTATATGGACCTAGGGAGAACACTGCAAGGTGATTGCAATATAGCCCCTTCTCTTACTAAAGGGTGTATAATTTAGCCATCTACATTTGTGTCTATAAGAAAGCTATTTAAAATTATTTTAAAAAAAATTTTTTATTTTCAAAATAGAATATGAATATGCATGTGCTTTACCTTACACATCAACAATCATCAAATGATGACAACATCCAATTAAATCAGTCAAGTGTTACATTAGATTTACATACCCATCAGCATCTAACATTTGAGACTCTTCATAGTAGTCAGCGTTATTGTCCTGTGAATCATCTGGCTTCAATGGAGTTTTCTTTGTCTAAAACAAATATTGATAAATGGTTTCAAAGATCAGTTCTAATGTTTGCAGTTTCTTTCCTTACAAGAAATCAAAGAGTTTAAGAAAAGCAAAAAAAAAAATATTACATTTAACATACGAGGAACAAAATTAGATTCATTTGATATCATTATTTAGACCCTGAAGAGAATCCAGTACATGTGATGTAGTTGGTTAAGGAATCAATGCAAAGACACTACACTGAATCTTTAAACTTCTATTATTATATACCTGAGTTATGTCTTCTCCAGATAAATGTTTAGAGAACAGAGTAAAACTGCCATCGTTGTCTTCTTTGTCATCAGTCACTGAATTCTGATCTCCTTCTTCCTCAGCTGAAACATAAAAATACAGTATTACCAATGAAAACACCAGGGTGGGTCTGAAACATAAATATACAGTATTATCAATGAAAACACCAGGGTGGGTCTGAAACATAAATATACAGTATTACCAATGAAAACACAGAGGGGTCTTCACAAATAACATGGAAATCAAATTCATGAGCTATAGATAAAATAACCTTGCACAATGGCACCAAATACCAAAACATACTTTTATGAAATTCTTGAAATTGTAGTAAGTAGACAACATCAGATCCAAGAATCTTTATAAGAGGGGCTCTGCCTCATCTTAATTCATCATTTTTTTTAATGTGCCCCTTAGTGCCCTTCTTGATCCACCACTATCTTCCAAAGAAAATAAGAGACAAATGAAAGTAACTGTTGGTTCTAAAATTTCTAAAGAAATAGAAAATTATCTTTCAAAGTTTTATACAACGGATTTAATGAGTTACTGGTTCTTTAATGACTTACTCTGACTTTTTGCTGCGGACATCTTACTTTCTTCATCATCACTTATATCTAATACTTTAGGCTTTTTCTTCCCTGATGATGGCTTCTTTCTAACTATGTCTACAACATCATATCAATATCAACAGTTTTTATCTATGAAAAAATTGCATTCTTACTTTCTTCACATAAAGCTAAACAATATTATAAAATTTAATCATGAAATGAGCAAGAATATCTCAAAGACATGATGTCCTACCTAAACATTCACTGAACAGTGATTTGTAACAGACGTACAGACTAACTGGCCTGTACGCTGTATGCACCTGTACATTTTAAGTGGAGTATAGTGTAGTGCCAATTCTAACTATATAAATTTACATATTGGTAGGCTCCAAGATAAGTTTTATGTTTTCATTGTCATAAATCAAGAATAAAATGGGTCAAAGACAGAAATGCCCTGATTTCGTTTAACAGGAAGTATATGAGCCACAGACCTGAATTCAACTCCGACGTTATGAGAGCCCATGCTGATGCTACATACCAATTATCAAGAGGCTGTGATTAGTAGTTATTGAGAAAACTGTTACGAAAGTATTTTCCCCGCCCGCCTGCCGCCCAACATTCAACATTTTATAACCCAAATTTTCACCAGTGAAACCAGCCAATTCATTGTATTTCAACAATAACAAAAGGAATGTATAGACTTTCTACAATTTGTCTTTCCTATCCCATATGCATGTGTAGCATTAGATAACTGCAGCCCTTACCTTCCTCTTCATCACCATTTTCCTTGTCACCATCGCCTACTTCATCACTATCAGACAGATGTAATCTGAACTCATTGTCATCATCATCATTGTCTTCTTCTGCCTCATCATCACAGAATGGATTCTCCTGAGAGAAAAAAAACATCAACACCCATTATATTAACTTGGGTACTGAAAAACTCATAAAAGGCCTTTTAGCCAAAAAATCTTAAGTTTTTTTTCAAAAAAATATTCAACAGATTAAGCTGAATTCCTTAAATGGTACATATGTACTTTTAAAATAGGGCTTTTCACAGTTTTCAATATTGGAAGGTGAGCAGATTTCCTGAAAGCAGAAGAGAAATTGTACAAGTTCGTGAAATTATATGTATGCTGCCAAGCAATAGAGCTGTTTTCATGACATTTTCCAATAACTTTGCCCCATATCCAATATTGTTCTGATAACCCTGAAATGGTCTATTATCATGTAAAATTTAAAACCTGTACTCCGTACACTTTTAGTAAAAAGAATGTGGACAGATATGGATGAACATATATCCTTGATGGTGGCCTCCCAAAAAAACAGTGTTCAATAGACTGATATCTTTCTCTGTTTCATGATCATATTGTTTCTTATGAGCTTTTATACTAGCAACAAAAAATTGGTACATTTTTAGAAATCTCTATCTTATGAACATTTATACCACCAAAATTGTATGAATTTCATGTATATTGTTTATTCATCAACTTACAACTTTATCCTCTTCTTTTTCCTCCTCCTCTTCCTCTTCCTCACCAAATTCCTCATCAAAGTCATCGTCCTCTACATCTGTATCAGATTTATCTGTCATTTCATCGTCCCCATCATCTAACAACTTATCTTCCTCGTAGCCTTCCTCATTGTCAAGGTCAAACACCTCCTGTTTTTGTTTTCTGATCTCCTCTCTTTTGACCTTCATCTTTTGCTTCAGTTTTTCCTTTAATGCCACTAACTTAGCACCTATAAAAATATTTTTGTTACTGTATATACATGTATTAGAAAAGTAACATAAAATAGAACAACTTTATTACTGACGCTTTTTTGTTTCAAATCAGATTTTTTCTAAGATGTCACATTTTAAATCCAGGGTAAAATGTGCATGATATTTCACTATTGTCTTTAAAAAAGAAACTAAAACAAACATGAAAATTGAAAAAAAATAGTCACAACAATCTAGTCAATCTAAATTCAACCATCAAATAAACAATGACATGGAATTTCACACTGGCTCATCATCAGAGTAATAACTTTATACATGTATTACCTGGAGTTTCAAACTGGCTCATTGAATCCTCCTCTTCTTCTGTCACATGATAGACAAACTTGTTTAATTTTAACTCATCTGTTTCATTGTCTGTCTTTTCTTTCTGTACAACACTAAAAGAAAAAAGTTTTATCAAATGAAAAACCAAATACTGATCATATTTTTAAGAAATTAATTCCAAGATACATGTAGTTCATACATTTCAGTTTTTCAGGCCTTAACCAGAAGGGTCAATAGACTTTAAGGGGTAAAAAATTAGGATACGAGAATGTCAGAAATAAAACAATATGGGATAGTTTTTATAAAAATATTTAGTTACAGCCTTAACTTTATTATCAGACATATACATTGATTAATATAATAGATTTTTATTCATCACATTAATCAAATCAAACAACTCACCTTAATTCTACATCTTTGGCAGGATGTTTATGTTTTTTCTTTGAGTGCTCCATAAATCTGTCCATCAGTTTATTGACACCAGGGTTTCTTGCTTCTACATTGTTCACTTCTAAATCAATGTAGCTACCTCCAGAACAAAGGTTTAGCTTAGGTAAAGAAGGTAGTTCTGATAAAATGGACAGTTTTTTACTGATTAATTTTGATTTGTCTTTCTCATGCTCACTCGAGTCAATGTTTTCCTTGTTTTCACCGTCTAATTCAACAGAACCTCTGTCATCTTTTGTTGTTTCATTGTTCATTGTATCACAGTCAGATTTATCACTGTTTTCCTTCACATTATCATCAACATTTGTCTTTTCATCTGTTGTTTTATCGTTCACAATATCACTCGTCTCTTTAATTCCTTTAGTCTCTTCAGTCAGCACTCGACTAGCCAAGTCTGGTAAACTGTCCTCATCCATTTCATCATTGATCACATGATTTGTCTCTTTTGTCACATGACTGTCAAGATCAGGTAAACTATCACAATCATCTTCCATAGGTTCAGGTCCATCTTTCCCAGAATGAGAGTTATTTAAGTCTGAACTAACTGGTTCTGTTTTCTCACTAGATTTTTCACTTGTTTTTTTGTTTTCAGTAACTTTTGGTTTGCTCATCGTCAAAATTTGTTCCATTGCCTTTGCTTTCCTATAAGTAATTCAAAACATTTCACATTGTAATTAAATGATACATTTTCAATAGTATAGAGGTTAAAGAATACAAATAATAGTTTGAGAGACAAAATAAAGTCATTTGGTAAATTCAACATTAGTGTGTGGTACTTTGACCTGTAGTCTTCACACATTAATGCAATGCCAGACCTTCAAACTCATGCACAGAACATTATAGCAATATTGCTTTTGATTCATCTCAAGGTTCTAATCAAAATGCCATAGAAAGACCTGCACATATATCCTATAACATATATGATATAACAATTAATATAAAATGAAATGTTAAACAAACTGAAAGAAAAATAATGTGGCCTCAGTTAAGTTTAATCTTAGTATTCAGATCAATGTCACTGTGCATAAAGTAATAGGTAAACATTTGATATACTGAGAATTCATTTATTTTCGTTTGTGCCAATTTTCGTGGTTTGATGAAAAAGGATCAGTTCGTGAAGTCTTAAATTGAAGTTCTAAAATTAAGCATATGATACAGATCAATGTTAAGTTTCCTTTTCGTTGGGGATCAAATTTCGTGGGTCAAGAACGCCCATTAATACCACGAAAGTTGTATCCCACGAATAAATATGAAACCACAGTATACATTATATATATGACTTTGTCCGGTCCTGAACTTTTGGTAAAAGGTTGCAGGCTTGAAACTTACGTTAAATCTCTGGCCCCTCTTAATGATCCATACTGTTGTTGTTTGTTAGTAGCTCTAGCCAGGAAATCCTGTAATTTTTTAGGCTCAGGCTGATGGTACGGCAAGTTTACTCTTGACTCTGTGTAAAATACATAAAAAGAGTTTTCACTGTAAGACTCAAGAAAATACTTGATTCATTACTTTTCAGCAAGTCTATGTTTTTTTAACAAGAATATGTCCAAAAGACCCAACATCAAATGCCCCCCTTCTTTCGTAATTGGGACATAAAAACACAAATAAAACTGAAAGTGTCAGGAATATCTAAGTACATGCATCAACTTAGATATCCAACATCTTAGTTGATTTCGACAAAATACTTGGTCATTGGACAAAACAGACTTAAATAAGAATTTAAAATCATTTGAAATACCAGGTTTTTACCCTTGTAATGCATATGATTGATACCCTCCCTGCTGAATAAGGCTTCCCTTTTCTAATGTTTGGTGTGCCAGTACTATTCTTTTGATGCTTTTGGTTTTAATTTAAATGCTTCTGATGAAAGGTTACTATTTTAAATATGCATACACAGGATACCAAATCCACTATTCTACTGATACATACTTAGCTACTTTGTTTGTCATTATTACTTTAACACATTGATACAAACCTCTAATGAGTCTTTGGGTTTCACTGTGAAGCTGAAGTTTTTCTTCTTTTTCTACCTGTTTCCATGGTTTACTAGCCTTCTTAGATGCTCCCTGTAACAAATAAGGTTAAAGTTTTATTGTGTGTGCAAAAAAGATATCTCTCAACTGAAGTTTGGCCAAGTAAATTTGAAAAGGTGTATGGACTATGGAGTAAATAAAATATGGATGACGCAAATCACAAACATCATAAACATGTAAAACACTAAGCTCAGGAACAACAGTTTATAGTTTTACATATAATCACCCAATTTATTCAAAACATAATATGTTAAAACTACCATATGCATTCAATCACATGTTTTTTTCCATGTAATTAAGTTCAATGACTTTTCAAGCCTTCAACAAAGCATTGAATAGAATAAAATAAAACAGAATTTCTTTTCAAAAGAAATTTTAGTGTATAACCTTCTGAACTTCTTTAATGATACCTTTTTTAACTTCTTTAACAACTGAGGATCAATGGAAGTTTCATCAAACCCTTCGTCATCTCCTTCATGGTTACTGTCAGATGCCGTCTCCTCACCTGAAATGTAAAAAATCTAAGTCAAAAAGGGCTACATTTTGATAAACAGGATGTAGGTGAGCAACAGACCTCATGCTAATGCTGCATACCAAATATTAAGAGGCTGTGATCTGTAGTTGACTGACACAACATTTTCCAGTTGTCTTAATTCAAAATCATTTAAAACATCAGGTTACTTTCCTATGTTGTCATGTTTTTTGGGGGCCTGTTCACATTGGTGTTGACTAGCTTGTCTCTGCCCTTTCGACTTTCAGATGGTACCTCTGCTTCTTGAATTGCAAAATATGAATATTGTCAGTGCTGAATTTGGCAAACGTTTTTGCTATGAGCACTTTTCTTTCAAAAGTTTGGGCTTTCAACCTTTTAATGTTTTTGTTTCAAATTTGCTGGTGAAAGGTTACTCCATGAAATATACATATTCAGCATACCAACATTAACTGTTTATTGATACCCTCTTTGGTATTTTGCATTAAGAAGACATAGATTGAGAGACATAACATGGCATATAAACTGCTTATCTTACCACTATCTCTTGATTTTCTGTCGTCATCTTCTTCAGCATCAAACAAATCACTGTTAGCAAATATAGTCTAAAGAACGTGGAAATAATAGATAATGAGTTGTTGTTAAGATATTCACAAATAAAATAGAATAGTCAAAGTTTCTTTGTGCATCTTTTAAAAGTGCTTTTTATTCATTTTCAGAACCTTTTAATTCAAAATGTAATGTTTTTCCTATGTGTACCATTTATTTAAAAATCAAAATGTTAATGTACCTTGCTATGGAAATAATAGATAATGAGTTGTTGTTAAGATGTTCACAAATAAAACAGAATAGTCAAAGTTTCTTTGTGCATCTTTTAAAAGTGCTATTTATTCATTTTCAGAAACCTTTTATTCAAAATTTAATGTTTTTCCTATATGTACCATTCATTTAAAAATCAAAATGTTAATGTACCTTGCTATTAATTTATTAACAAATTTCACAGCTTTTATACCATTTCAATAGCGAATTTCTAATTATTTATTTTTTTTAAAGATTTTTATAGTATTGTTTAATCATCAAATGATTCCAGTTAACCTTACCTGTGAAGCTGAGTGATTGAGTACAGATTCTGGTTTCTCTGAAATAATAAGGAAAAAGATGATTGACCGATTTATCAAAGTGTAACTGCTTATGAGGCAATACATATTGGGAGGATAAAATGTGATCTTATCAGTTAGGTTTTGTAGAACAATGAGCATAACTCTTTAAACAGGTATTTAGGTGTTGTCCTAATTTTTCATATGTATTTCTTATAGTAAATATGATAAGATTTCTCCCTAATTTTTCATATGTATTTTTCTTTATAATAAATATAAAATCGATGGGCAGATTGTGACATTAAAGAAATACATCTAAACCAAATCTTGCTTTTCTCATGTTCATATTGCTGCTAGTGGATTTTCATTGTTCCTTTTCAGCATTATATTGCATTTAGTCATGTAAAAAGAATCAAACATTCAAAAGATAATGTTACAGGTTTTTATGTGAATTCCCGTGTTACCTTTGGAACTGTTTTCCTCATCTTCACTGTCAGAAGTTATATTTGTCCTGATTTTCTAAAAAAATATATAATCTTTAATCATTTACAATGCAACAAGCTAAAATTGGTCATTGCATTTGTATCTTTATGTAATAAATTTTCTATAGCAATCTTATTTTTTTTTCATAATCAAAACTATGTTCAATATTTCAGTGTCCTAATAGTAATTCTTGAAGTTGTATTTTTGTACCTTTTTCTTCTTTTTCAAAGTTGAAAGTAGAGTCTCTTTGTCATCTTCATCACTGCTGGAATCTACAAGGAATAAATTTACTGAGGAGTTTTAGTATCATATTTTCCTAACATACATGTACATGTATATTGGAAATTGGAAGCAAAAAAGAAGGCATACATATAGTTATGAATTCTCTGGCTTGAATTTATTAACATAAAATGCATGAATAAAAATACTAAACATAGTTAAAAGTTGAATGTAAAAATTGATGAAATATGTATATTTTTGCTCCAAATTTCACAAAATTAAAAGTTGAAAACAATCTGTTTTTAAAGCAAATGTTTTCGAATAGTATTAATTGATATATAATCTTGTCCAGTTTTCCTGTCTAAATCATTCAACTTTAATAGAAAACTAAATAACTATATGTTATATTTTGACTTTTTGTCTTATGTACATAAGTATGAACAATGCAAACCTTCTTGGTCCGATTCCTCATTCAGTACAGCATCCAGCACTTCACCTGCAGTCTATAAAACATAGGCCCTTAATGATGATATGTGTACAAATAAACATTTAAATGCTATTTGCAATGATTCTGTTTGTTCTTGTGTTACATACATAAATACAAAAATCCTATACATGAAAATAAAGATAAACCAAGTGAAAATGCTTAGACTTTTATATGAGACTTAATTGATCATTAGCAATGTAAAAGGTGTGTTATTACAAGCAGAAACTGCTAACCCTCCAGGAACAGCTCAGTGTTTGGACATGATTGCAGATTGATTTATTTTTATGTTTGTCTTGATATGTTGTGTGTCTTTTAATTGTCTTGTCTTTGTGGGTAGTGATTTTATCTCAAACATTTCAGACTTACAGCATTTAAATGGCCTCTGGTAATCTTTTTTATGGAAACTAATGCAAGTAAATACTTACTTTAAGCTTTGGTTGTGACTCTGTTTTGTCTTCTTTATCTGTAAAATAAAAATTGTAAAAACAATTCAGGTCAAGAAAATAATCGGCTTTGATCTGAAATCTATTTGATAAAGGAATTAGATCATATAATATAATTCCTTGCTGAGATCTTTAAAGTGAGACATACCATCCATTATCATTGTCCCAAAGTCATACATGTTGTGGATCCGTCATGACACAGATGAAATTTTTCATGGAACATTGACATTATTTTATTTACAATTCCTTTTTGTTAACTTACAATAAGTATTACATTTAAAACAAGAGTTAACACTAAAGTATGTCTCGCCTGCCGGCACCATCAGAAACATTTATTCTTTCTTACTTCCACTATATTTTGAATTTACATGGATTTTCAGTTTCTGAGATCAAAAGATGTTTATAGAACTTAAACATTGCAAATATATGCAATAAAAATAATCAAAGTCACTCAACCGGAAAATCAAGGTCAAGGTCATAAGATGGGGATGCAACTGTGCTAAGCTACTACTGGGGCATATGTATACCAAGTTTCATCAACCTAGGACCTATAGTTCTTGAGATATGGAGGTGCTCACAAAACTTTTCCATTGCTATTATATGTATTGAAAATTGTCAAAGTCACTCAACCAAAAAATCAAGGTCAAGGTCAAAAGATGGGGATGCAACTGTGGTAAGCTACTACTGGGGCATATGCATACCAAGTTTCATCAACCTAGGACCTATAGTTCTTGAGATATGGAGGTGCTCGCAAAACTTTTCCATTGCTATTATATGTATTGAAAATTGTCAAAGTCACTCAACCGGAAATCAAGGTCAAGGTCAAAAGATGGGGATGCAACTGAGCTAACCTACTACTGGGGCATATGCATACCAAGTTTCATCAACCTAGGACCTATAGTTCTTGAGATATGGAGGTGCTCGCAAAACTTTTTCATTGCTATTATATGTATTGAAAATTGTCAAAGTCATTCAACCGGAAAATCAAGGTCAAGGTCAAAAGATGGGGATGCAACTGTGCTAAGCTACTACTGGGGCATATGCATACCAAGTTTCATCAACCCAGGACCTATAGTTCTTGAGATATGGAGGTGCTCATAAAACTTTTCCAAAAAGTTAACGCCGCCGTCGCCGCCGCCGCCGTCGCCGTCGCCGCCGCCGCCGCCGCCGGTAAAGTAACACCTATGTCCCGCTCTGCTTCGCAGGCGAGACAAAAAGTATTGAAGTTAAGAATATATTTGTTGCATTCAGGGTTTGAAATAAGCACTCGTCCACTAGCCAATGGCCCCTAAAATTTGCTGTGGGCTACTAGAAATTTTATCTTTTTCATACAGAACCACATTGGTAAGGTGCTTAAATTTTGGATGTGGGCTACCAAGCTAAAATTTTAAGTTCAAACCCTGTGCAATGGTGTAAAAATGTGGTAACACAGATTAACATACCAGGCAATGAATCTTTACTACTTTCATCTTCATCATCATCTATAATGGCCCTCTTAAAATAAATCAATAATTTTTTTTATGTCAATGGCTGAAGTGTAACTGATGGAATAAATGCGGTATTCATGTAAAGGATTTTTTTTTTTTATCTGCTAACAAACATTTCAAAACAAAATTGTCTTTTAACATCTAAGAAAATATGCATTTATACATGTAGTAATAATTAAATCTCAATTACACACTGTGACTTTAAAATACTTTGTTTTTGTTTTTATGTTTTTATCGAAGGATGCTTAATGTTAGAATCTGCTTAAATCAGGGTTCCCACTATTTTTTGGACACAAAATTCAAGGGTTTTTCCAGGACTTTTCAAAGGTATTGAGGTCATTTTCAAGGATTAAAATAGTCCGCTAAAATGTAAAAAAATCCAATAAATTTCCGACCTTTTTCATCTAACGGTCAACAAATCTGCATATTACCAAATTCCAGGGTTTTTCAAGGATATTTGATAAAATTCAAGGATTTTCCAGCTTTTTGAGCATTGAAATGAAATTCAAGGACTTTTCCAGGTTCCCTTGAATTCAAGGATGGCGTGGGAACCCTGTTAAATACTTAAGACTTGAATCGGATAACAAAATATTTGTGTAAAAATCCTGTTACTTTCATTAAGAAATCTTTGGCTGACAGTTTAAATAGATAAACCCCTTACCTTGGTCTTCGGCTTACATATTACAATCTCATCTTCATCCTCATCTGATAAAAAAAGAGAACATTTTAATCTTACATATTTGAACTAGTTATGTACAAACATGATACTAAAAAAAATCATCTCAACCTTTTATGCATGGCATACTAAAGGCAGAGTTCGCGAAATACGTCGGACCTGTCTGACCTGACTGGTAAAATTTAAGCAGGTCCAGCATTTTTAACATACTTACTGGACCCATGTCTGGTAGATTTTAGAAATTTTTTGCAAGTTGTAGTAGACAGGACCAGTGAAAAAAAATTAAGTCCAATCAAAGATTCCCTTTTGGCAGACCTATGTCCGGCAAAGAAATTTTAAGTTTCGCGAACTCTGTAAAGGTACAAATGTTTCAATTGCAATATAACCTGCTTCAATATAGACAGTCAGTATTCTCCACAGAAATGTCTGATTGCATTCTGGTATTTTAGTTTTCACAATAGCATCTTTTGCTTTGAAATTATAGCATCACTTTTCTTATGAAATATATTAAAGAGGATTTCAGATAGCATCAAATTACAAGGATGCTAAAAGGGCCTGGGGAGAACATGGACAGTCTTTACCAAATCTACTTGACCACCTGTTCGGAAAGGCAAACTTTTTGACAAAAAAAGAAAATAAGATGTAGTTCCCCCTTTTGTGGTTTATAGTCCATTTAAACATGGACATCTATTGTTTTCATTTATTTCACTCCATGCCCTGCTAAATACTAATGAAAACAATGGCAGCACATGTTACAATAAACCACAGGCGGCAATGAATTACATTTGAACTAATTCAATCTTTTCTGCAAAATGAAAAATCTTTCTATACTGATGACTGGCTTTCAGTTTAGAGTGAATAAAGAACTCATTCAACCTGATGACAATTCATGATTTAATATCTTATTTCCACAATTATATTGTTAAATTTTGAAGCTGTAAAGATACAATTTGATGAAGATGTTATGCAGCTCTTAACAAGTCTAATCTCATTTCCATCCAAACTGTCAATGTATATTTTAATATTAATGTAACAAGGTATGGATTTTACTTTTAAATGGTTGACTGTCCTCGTTAGATTTTACCTTTAAATGGTTGACTGTCCTCGTCCATACCCGAATCAGCTTTGTCACTTTTATCATCTAACTGAGGGTCTTTCAATGGTACCTCAGGCTCCTGAAAAATAAGATAAAGGCATGCATATGATAAGTATCGTGGTGATGTAATAGACTAAAGTATTGAATGGTCATAAAAAGAAGCGCTGGCACATATTGGCCCCAAGCCAGTAAAAATCCTTGGACTTACCAAGTTTGTCTGAACTTGTCTCCAAAATATGTATATGTGTCAATAAAGCACTTTAATTTCAGGCAGATCCTACAAATGTTTGAAGGGAATAGCAAACAATTTGTAGTAAAGTATTATTAAATCTTTACATATACATGTACCCATATTGATGAGATCTTTTATGATATCCTACACTAACCATGCACACTGTACATCATTCCCTATTTGCTGGCTTTTTCAGATATTGGGATGCTGGTTTATACATGTGGCCATTAGTAAGTATCGAGAGGTTTTCATTCATAATGTATTCAACAGGACAACAAAGTTGAGATTTAAAGTTGCATATCAAAAGAAATTTTGGCAACAGCTTTTTTAATTTAAGATCATTTATATAATAGACTTAGCAATTTGTACAATTTTACTCTAATTAAAACTATAGTGATACTGATTAATAAAAATGAAAAAAAAATCTGTTCAGTACTATGTTGCATATACATGTTGAGAATAATAATCAGCTACTTTAGAGCAAAATTAAACAAACAGTGTTCTATCCCGAAATTTTTAATAGCATCTTGACACTTTTTTTTAGACTTGAAATTATAGCAACAAATTCCTTATGAAATAAATTATAAAGGATTTCAGATAGCATCACATTTGGACCAGATTAGATAGCATCACATTTTCAGAAATGAATGTGACTGTGTTTTAATCACATTTAAAAACATTTAAAACTGAATTTGAAAAACCCTTAAAAGTTTTAGGAATTATCTTAATATGATCCCCATATGTAAATAATTTTCCTCGAACATGTTTTTTTCATTTCAGTTGTATTATTTTACTAGATATAACATAGCCCTCAGTCTAATGTTCCCATAAGCATTACGATCTGATCCCAATTTGTAACAACATTACGATCTGATCCCAATTTGTAACAACATTACGATCTGATCCCAATTTGTAACAACATTACGATCTGATCCCAATGTGTAACAACATTACCATCTGATCCCATTTTGTAACAAAACAGAGCGGCATATAGTGAATCACTACAGCACTTCTTACTTACAGGATTCTTGACCATATTATTTGAAAACTTGCAAATGCAAAAATATTCTGATATGAAGTGCTTATTTTTCAAATACATCTTTCACTGCCTTTAAAACAGTAAATTGACTGTAATGATATAGAACTCTGGTCCTTAATGTTATGAAGTTCAGGATCAGCATCTTCAAAAGGCTAAACAAAACTACAGTGCGACCTCATAAGTATTTCTCCATATACGCTTTTTTCTTTAAAATTCATATAAATTAGTACTTTTTGTAAAAATTATTCCAAAGCCATTTTACAACAGATTTTAATGAAATAAAAACCAAAATATGCAGAATTATCTGAAGTTTGTTTGGTGATTTGGAAATCTGCTAATTTTTATATGCCACTAAAACACATAAAGAAAAAAAAACAAATATTTGTTTGAATTATTAAGGAAAATGATTCCCAAAATATTTCATTTGTGTTCTTATTATGATAAAATCTAATACATCAAACATTTATATGCCAAAATATAATACGCTCCCGAAGGGAGCGATAATGGTAGAAATGTCAATATTCTAGTTGTACTATGGGCTCAATTTTCCTTCAACGTCCGGTAAATCACGCGCGGTTTCCCGGACTTTCTGCATCTTTTTAACGCTTTTTTCTTTGAAAATTCCTGACGTCATTAAGCGCACAAAGGACCAACAAGAAAAGCTACTTTGTTTTTATTTTCGAATAAGAATTTGTTTCAACTAATTGCCCAATAAACATTCAAAAACTTATTTTAGCTTGTAAAATATTTAAGGATACTTTCAAACTTCGGGAGCGTCACAGGTTTAACCTGCATCATATTATATAGAAATAAATTTGAAATATTGTTGCATCTGTTGGTTTTAATTTCACAAATATTGGACATACTACACATAAATTCTCAATTTCAGAAAAGGTCAAAAAACTTTTTGGGTGGATTTTTTTTTTATCTTACAGTGCTAGACACGCTAACACACTCTGATTCCATTAGAAATATCAGTTCATGGATTTGTCTTTTTGTTTACAATTTTCTCTTTCCCGCGCGAATGAATATCTAGCTCCGTAACAGCGGCTGATAGTCCGTAAAGCTACCTATACAGACGCTGCTGACAACGGTTATTGACGAAAAGTTCGCCAAAATAAAATAACGACAAAATGTTCGTTAAAATAATCTAATTTGTTAATAAGATATATTTATGATATGTTTGTTACATTGTTGGTTTAAAATACACCAAAACATTGAAAATTAAATGATTTTGAGGAACTATTTTTTGCGGATTCTTTACAATCACATTTCAAGATGGCGGCGTCCTTGTTGAACGAAGTCGCCAACAAAGTTTTTAGTGTCAGCTTAAAGAAAGAACAAGAGCAGGCCATAAATTATATATTAGAGGGCAGAGATCTAGTTGTTAATCTTCCTGTTGGATACGGGAAAAGTTTGATTTATCAAATATTACCCCGTACGTACTGTAGTCTGTAGTACAAATAACTACCGGTAGTCTATATACAAATTGACAAATTGACATATTAATATTTGCAGGTTCAAACTCTACATTCATTTCAAGTACATCAATCTCAAACTCGATATCAGTCAATCAGACGCTGTGAAGGCAATATTATAGAATATTATTTCATTGAATGAATATACAATGAAGTACATGTAACTCAAGCTTAAAAGTTTTTTAACGAATAATAATGAAAACTGTGAGACAGCTGTTGAAAGTTTTAACTCAATTTTACATGAAACTGCTTCAATGTCTGCAAAATTTCTAAAAGGGAAATTTCCTAATAAAAAGAAAAAATCAAAAAAGAATGAATGGTTCTCAGACAATTGCCAAGACCTCAAAACAACAGTCAAAAGTTATCTTTCTCTTGTTAATAAGTACCCTTATAATGCACAATATAGAATAAAATATTACTCATTCCTCTCTAAATATAGGAGATCATGTAAAACTGAACAAAAGAAATATAAAAGAAAAATATGTGACAATATTTACTCAAGCATGAATAATGACCCAAAACTATTTTGGAACATGGTTAATAAACTTAATTCTTCTGTAACTAATGAAGAAGATATTTCTAATAAAGAAGAATTCATTCACTTCTTTCAAAATATAAATAATCACTCTGAAAATGCACCAAACAATAGATTTCATGACTCCATAAAGGATCAGCTGAACAAGTTTTTGCAGCATTCCAATAATCTAGGAAAATGTGAAGATACCAGTCCATACAATGAACCCATTAATAAAGATGAAATTATTAAAGCTGCTAAAACACTAAAATATGGGAAGGCAACATCTAGTGACCTAGTCTCGAATGAGATGCTGAAGTATGGAATAGATCAGTTACTTGATCCACTTCATAAATTGTTTAATTTGATATTTGAAAAGGGTCAATATCCAAAAACATGGAATGAAAGTTACATATCACTAATTCATAAAAAAGGGGACAAAGCCAACCCTTCAAACTATAGAGGAATCTCATTAACTTCTAACCTGGGGAAATTATTCAATAAAGTTCTACTTGCAAGAATTATAAAATTTACTGATTCCAATAATTTGATTTGTGAAAATCAAATTGGATTCAAAGGAAAATCCAGGACAACTGACCATATCTTTACCATTAAATCTATAATTGATACATATAAATCTAAAAAAAACAAAGTATTTGCTGCCTTTATTGATTTAAAAAAAGCATTTGATACTGTTTGGAGAGATGGCCTTTTTTTCAAACTGTATCAAAACCATTTTCCTAAACAGATTTTAAAAATCACACACTCAATGTATCAAGACCCCACTTGTAGAATCAAGTTCAAACAAGGACTAAGCAGAAGTTTTATTTCAAAATGTGGCGTTAAACAAGGGGACGTACTGAGTCCTATTTTATTTAATTTATATATTAATGATCTTGTTTCAAATTTAAATAAATCATTGACTGATCCAATCAACATAGGTGATGTTTCCGTTAACTCTCTTCTTTACGCAGACGATATTATTCTGCTGTCCAGCACCCAAAGTGGCTTACAAAAGTCACTTGATGTTCTGAATGATTTCTGCTCATCCTGGAAGCTAGAAGTAAACAAACAAAAATCCAAGGTGATAGTATTTAATTCAAACGGTAAAACTTATTTGAACTCATTCAAAATCAATGATGCCTATATTGAAACTGTAAAGTCATATTGTTACCTTGGCATAACTTTAAAATATACAGGCAATATTAATGTCTCTACAAGCTTATTAATGGACAAAGGACGCAAGGCATGGTTCAAAATTAAGAAAAACATCGGTTTAAATAATCCTTGCAACTTATTAGAAAAACTATTTGATACACTGGTTTCACCAATAATTCTTTATGGGTGTGAAGTTTGGGGGGCATATTCTAATCTAAAAGATACAGACCCCTACGAATATCTTCATATCAAATTTATCAAAGAAATCTTAGGCATCCATAGCAAAGCAACAAATGTCGCTTGCTTATCTGAACTTAACCGATACCCCTTGAGAGAAAAGGTTAAATTTTTAATACTCAAATTTAGAGATCACCTTTCTAATTTAGACAACAGTTTAGTTAATAAGATTTTTAACAACCTTCCCCCCAGTAATAGATGGATGACAACCACAAACCAATGGATCAGAGAACTAGGATTTAATTACATAACTCATAACACAACTAACTCTATAAAATATTTAAGTAACTTTAAACAAAGAATATATGACCAAGCTTTACAAAATAGAAGTAGTACTTTAACTGAAAACAATAAATTATCTTTCTATAACACAATATGTCAATTCAATCAAAGACCTCCATATGTTGATATCTGCAGATTCAAATCTGATAGATCTATTATTTGTAAATATAGATTAAGTGCCCACTGTCTAGCAATAGAAAGAGGACGATATAACAATATTCCCAGAAGTGAAAGAATCTGTTTAAAATGTAATTTGTCACAAATCGAAGATGAAATGCACTTTTTCATCCACTGTCCTGCCTACAATATATTTAGACAAGAGCTTACTCAAAAGGTCAAAAATGTCCATAAAGATTTCAATTCTATAACTGAAAACAAAATGTCTTTCATATTGAACAGCAACTCTTTAATAATAATAAAAGCAGTAATTGAGTATATAAAAAAATGTCAAGAGTTAAATTAACCAAAACATTTAATAAGTATAAATGAATATGTACTGTTCTCTAAGTCACTACCGCTCCAGGTGTATAGTTCTTTATTTTCTTTTATTTTTATCTCTGTCGTCAAATATTGTTTTCGGAGCTGCGTCTTGGTGCGATTCTGTACTCACTTATTTACCAATTGTGGTGAATGGGTGTAGGGTTGCATCAAGACCCAGTATCTATTGTTTGCATTATGTCTCAATCTTTAATATGTCATTATGTATGTGTTATAACCATTTATTGTAAATGTGTTAATCAAATAAATATTAGTATTATTAGTATGTAACAAGAATATGACAAAAGACATATTACAGGTATATACCGGTAATGCCTCATCTCACAACATTTGGGATGGAAGTCACAAACAGATCAGAATACTATATGCCCCCTACTAGCAGTACTAGGCTACTTTGGTAGATTGGGCATAAAAATGAAATTATATGTTATACATGTACATGTGTTTAACGTCATGTATCATATCATACTATGCTTAATTGTGTGGCTTTCAGCTGTATCGTATGATTTTCAGGAATGTGTTGTCAAATCTATTTCCTCATCTTGTTCCATACGTGTATAAAACAAGTGTACAGAATTATATTAAATTGTCAATATCAGAGGTTAGTCTTAAAATAGTATAAAATGATATTCAATACCTGGCTAACCTCTACAGGTATTGAATCTCTTACCAAGGGCTGTCGCCAGGTGTCTGACAAGTGGGGTGCGGGGGAGGGTCTGGGAGGGGGGTCGCCTCCCACATTCTGAAGTTACTATGTAACAAGGTTGTCAGAAGATGAGGGGGGTGCGTTGGGTGGGATCACACACCCCTTTTGAAAAAAAAAATAATGAACAACTCTCTGGAAACATTTTAAAAAGGAATCAGCTGCAAAACTCATGACTTTCATTTTTACTTACATGTACAACTTGATCATCAATACACTTTGTTTGACATACCAAAAGCAACAGATTTCAAAATTCCTTGGTAATATGCACAACTACATATGTTGCACTCACAATAAACAAAGTTCCATTCATTCTATAGAGTAGTTTTTTAAAGGACAGACAAGATGATAAATGCATGTTTTCATCCAATTTCCAAGTTTTAAGGGCCACTGCACACCCAGAAAATTTGAAGATGAAAATTCCCTGGTAATATTCACAACTACATATGTAAAAACCAAAGTCTGTTGAGTTCTGTTCATTGCATATTTAATTTGAAATGTTGTAACAATTCAACATCTCACTTTTTAAACTGTAACCATCTTCATGATCTTGTAAAAACTTTAACATACTTCAGTCAGAGCAAATAATGAAATTTATTAATGTTTTCATGGTACATTGTATATTTAATGTAATGTAGCATAAGTGAACCAATCATTTAACATATTTTTTAACCTTGATTTGAATACAAATATAATATACATGTATATGAATAAATATGGTAGGATCATGTATACATAAGGAATCAATAATGTTATACATTACATAAATATTTTAAAGATGCATTATTTGATGTTTTGGCCAAAACAAAATACATGTAGTATGTTTGTTAAGGGTTTTATTGTATGAAAAAAAAGGTAGATCAGTTGGCAAAATCATTTTATTTTTAAAAATAATTTTATATACATGTAGAGCCTTATCATTGCTTATGGGAGGGATTTTCAAAATTACAACATTTTGCAACATTTTGCCTGTCAGAAAGAATAAAATGGGTTTGGGTAGGTAGAGAAACCTTAAATAGACATACATTTTTGATTGGCCTTATTTTACGTACCCAAAATTATTGAAATGTTGATTTCCCCTTTTCTTAGTTGCGTACAAGATGTTCTCTTAATCATTTATAGTTAAGTTTTTTGTCAATTGCCGACTATAAAAAATAATCTATAATGCAGCTTCAATGGTAGAAAAATACTGAAAATTAGTTTTGATTCATATATGATTTGTTATGCCATTGAAGTAAAAATGATATAAATAAATTACAGATTAACAGATATTATATATCTGTATATATACAATGTAAATATCTTAGGCCAAAACCAAAATATATGTTTGTTACCTGCTACCATGCATACAAAAATAGGGTAATTGTAGGTAGGTTGGAGAATTATTTATTTTTTTTTTTTAATTATTATTTTACATCGAGCTTATAGGGAAACTATCCAGACTTTAAGGGTTCTTGTGACAAAATGGCAAATAAAATGTTTAGGGTAGAGGGCAAAAAACATGAAATAATAGGGTAGGTTGGGTAGCAGGAAACAAGACTATAATTATTTGGCGGATTAATTTCATGATTTTGGCCTTATAAGTGTTATTTTTCAATTAAATTTTGGCTGTTTATTTGTTGCAGTCATTGCAAAACAAACATTACAACACACACAACATTAGTCTGTCATATCAGAAAAACAGTTTGGATATTAACAGTGAAAATAAAAACATCCTTTTTAGCTCACCTGGCCAAAGGCCATGTGAGCTTATGCCATCACTATGCGTCCGTCGTCGTCCGTCGTCGTCTGTCGTCGTCTGTCGTCCGTTAACAATTTCAAAAATCTTCTCCTCTGAAACCACTGAACCAATTTAACAGAAACTTGGCAGGAATGATATATGACATGTTGGCAACAAACGATCCTCATTTTGAAATGCTTTGATAAAAAACATGGCCGCCGTTGCTAAAAATAGACTAGGGGGGTCAGACTACTGTTTTTGGCTTATAAATCAAAAAGTATAAGAGATAGAGGAAATCTGAGGCCACGCTACTGATTCAGCATCAAAAGCTCTACAAAAGTCTCCATTTGGTCAAAGTTGTCAGATGACCCCTTATAGGGGTTATGGCCCCTTAAAGGTGAAAAATAGCATTTTTTCATGTTTTTGGCCTACAGAATGAAAACTATTGCAGATAGAGATTAGCTGTTGCTTGCTTAAATGTTTAGCTCATTTAGCTCTACGAAAGTCTCCATAGGGTCGAAGTTGTCAGATGACCCCTTATAGGGGTTACGGCCCCTTAAAGGTGAAAAATAGCCACTTTTCATGTTTTTGGCCTACAGAATGAAAACTATTGCAGATATAGATTAGCTGTTGCTTGCTTAAATGTTAAGCTCATTTAGCTCTACGAAAGTCTCCATAGGGTCGAAGTTGTCAGATGACCCCTTATAGGGGTTACGGCCCCTGAAAAATAGCGATTTTTCATGTTTTTGGCCTACAGAATGAAAACTATTGCAGATAGAGATAAGCTGTTGCTTGCTTAAATGTTCAGCTCATTTAGCTCTACAAAAGTACAGGGTGAACATCAAGACCAGGTGAGCGATTCAGGCTCCTGGGAGCCTCTTGTTTTAAATCTGTCCAGTAACACGAAATTTTTCAAACACACACACACACACACACACACCAACAACACGTATTATGTTTGAATGATAATTATACATTGTACTCCTTGACATACATAAGCTTTTAAAGTCGTGGTAAATGCTCAGTTCTTGTATAAAAAAAAATTATTTATTCACCATACACCATAGCAAATACAAATTTATGTTTTCACCATACACCATGTCAAATACAAATATGAGTAATACATGTAGTTAATAGTTTTTGCATAAATAAATAATTTATTCACCACACACCATGGCAAATACAAATATGAGTAATACATGTAGTTAATAGTTTTTGCATAAATAAATAATTTATTCACCACACACCATGGCAAATACAAATATGAGTAATACATGTAGTTACTAGTTAATAGTTTTTGTATAAATAAATAATTTATTCCCCATACACCATGGCAAATACAAATATGAGTAATAGTTGATTGTTCTTTCATCATGTTCCTTAAAAATACAAATATGAATAATATATGTACATTATAAATCACTGATAAATACAAAATACACGTACAGCTATAAAAAAAGACTGGCTCATTACCATTAATTTGAGTCTTACATTTTCACAAATGTTAATATATCAATAATTGATTTTCAACTTTGTTCTACATTTTAGTGTTGTTTGAGAGTTTGCAGAAACCAGATAAAGTGTTAGTGATATCACCTCTTTCTTCAATTATGAAGGACCAGGTTTCAAAGTTGGAACTTTTATCTATCAAAGCTGTGCAGTTATCACAGAACTGTAATGTCGTTGGCACTGAATGTATTGATGGTATTTATTATTTTTTTCTCTTTTAAGAATAAAACCTAATCTCCAGTTGTGGTTGGCAATTAGGAAATAACATTTTAACTTTTTGTCCTAATATGTAAAAACTTTCTAATGTGTATATTACTGTTTTCATATGTTGGAATCCTTTTTGACTAATATCTTGAATTATCAAATGCTAAATGAAAACTTTCATTTGTTTTTTTATCTAATGAATTGTCTTTAACAAAAAAATGTAATTTGATAATTTGAGATTTATTGAAGGACGGCGTGATGCCTTGGATCAGATCCATTTTTAAGGAGAAGTCCTTCTTCAACAAATGATACAGTATGTTGTTTATTAATTTCATAGTACTTAAAGCTGTGAAAGAAAGCAAAATTATATTTTGCCATCCTGAGGCTGTACTAGAAGCAGAAAAAGGGCGAGATGTCCTTACATCGTTAAGTGGCTGTGTGGGTGGCATGATTGTGGATGAATGCCATAAAGTTGATGATTGGTAAAAAAATTCAAGAAATTCATTCAAACACAGTTCCTATTGTTACTTATGTGGCAAGCTCCAAATTGTGATGCTCACAGTTGATGTTCTGTTTTGTTACAAATATAAAATTCAAAATAACATTAATATACAATTTAATATCAAAACATGTTCACAAGTTTTCTTTAAGAAGCAACATGATTTGGAGATTTAGTTTTTTACCTTGATGTTTTTTAATATTATTTTTATGTGCTTGTTTATTTTCTTTTACAGATATTTATTGATGTATGCATACAAATTGACTGGATGGGTTAACTTTATGAGTAAAAAAAATATTAAGATGGTCAATAATTTTACTAATACAATGAAAAAACTCCAAAGATTAGTAGAATGTCATCAGAAAATTATTATTTTTATAATCTTTATGACTATTTCTTTTCCTAAAAGTATAGTGCAAGAAAACAGGCTTTTAAAAAAAAAATTAAAAAAACCCTTTACCTTCATGGGACCATCATGTTTTCTACAATCATGACAATCCAAATGTATTAAACAATTTTGAAATTGCATTCTGAATAAAAGTTGTTTTTTCAGTTCTCCATATTATTGTCATTACTAAACTTGTTGTCAATGCTTCTTTCTTGTGGTCATGAAATAGAAATTTATTCCCAAAAAAACTAGAGCTGCATAATAATCCATAAATTCTATTAGTTTTTCATACAGTTGTGTATTTTTTGCAGGGGTAAAGAGTTCAGACAGAGTTTTGCCAGTTTAGGTAAGCTGAGATCTTTTTTCCCAGACGTTCCGGTAGCATGCCTGAGTGCCACTCTTACTAAAAAACAAAAAGAAGTGGTCATTAGGAGTCTTTGCCTTAGAAACCATGTAACTATAGCTGTCAACCCGGACAAAGCTAACATCTTTTTCCATAAAGTTAAAAAGATGACAAGGTCTGCAATAGAAGACATTTGTAATGAGCAGATTTCAAATCTTAAAAGAGAAGGAAGTTCTTTCCCTGTAACCCTTGTGTTTTTACCCCTACAGCACATGGCAGCAGCCATGCAGCAAGCCACATGTGAGTTTGGTGACATGGACATCAATAATGCAACATTTGGTTGCATTTTCTCCACTCAAGACGCAGAGGTGATGGCAACAATCTTGAAGGATTTAAGTACCCCTACTCCAAGATTCAGGTTAATTTTTTGTACCTCAGTTGTTGGGATGGGATTTGATCCACCTTCGGTAGAACATGTTATTCATGTTGTTCCACCAAGGTCTTTGACAAACTTTTTCCAGGAAATAGGCAGGGCAGGAAGGAGAGGTCAACCATGTAGATCCACTCTTTATTATTGTGCTAGAGACATTGTTCCTAGTTTACCTGGCATTCAGGATGATATCATAAACTTTTGTAAAGATGAAGGGTGCTTGAGGGAGTTCATTCTGAACAACTTTGAATTCTGCAAAGATCTTTCCTCTCCCAAAGGTTGCATGTGTTGTTCTGTGTGCAAGTTAGTGTGTAAATGTGAAGAGTGTGAGATGGTGAATATGGTTCAAGTGCTTGATCTTTAGATCATGTAATAAAATGTTAAAAGTCTTAAGATTATATTAAATTATGATTTTACCGATAAATACTGTATCAGTTAATTTGGTATTTTCTATTTTTATCCATTTAAATTAGACATGCAAGTAATTTACTCAATTTCCTCCAATTTTCTTTTTTTATAAATTTCTATCATCATGTTTATATACTCATAGAAAAAAGAAACTGTGCATGCCTATGGAAATGTTTATATACTCATGGAAAAAAAAAGAAACTGTGCATGCCAATGGAAAATCAATTGTACCAAAATTTCTTCTATTCAGAAAATCGTAAAAAAATTACAGCTATCGAGTTGAAATTTTAACTGAATGTCAAGTGGATAATGCAGATCATTTTTGGGTAAAGATCTGAAAACTTTTGAATTTACGTTTCTGAGATTTAAAAAAACACTTTTTTACCCCAAAAATGAAAATTTATATTTAAGCTGTTAACATTAAACAGCCAAAAGGAGAAACATTTTGGGTGAGAATCAGCTGAGAAAACTTACTTTCAAAAATGTGTGTTGTTTTTTAAATGAGATTTTGTGAATTCAAAATTGACACTCTGATTTCAAAATGCAAACAAAACATTTCTTTGGGGCCTAAAATGAAAATTTTGTCAAGATCTTTAGAAAAATTATTTTGCAATACTTTTTTGATAAAATGTATAAAGTACTAAATAAAATGTTGAATTTATGATTTTTTAAAGTGATGCAAAGTTTCTTTTTTTCCATTAGTATATCTTTAAAACCAATGAATGCACATAAATTTAGATTTTGTTTGCTGAATTTATTCAAGTTTTTTCTTTTGTGTAAGAAAATTTGAAGAAATTTTAGTTTCTTTTATTTTCATGTGCTTATTTAATAATCTAATAGACAAGGTATTGATGTTTATGTTTTGAAAAGGTTGAATGAATAAAACTTTCTTAGTAAAAAAATTCCACTATGTAATTATTTTCACCTCTGCATTTCCATGCCTTAATTCTTACTCCTGCTACCATATAATTCTTGAAGAATTTATTGTTAAAAAATGTGAGATAAATAAGAAATAAAAAAAACATTTGGACTATAGCAAGAATGAACTTAAGTGCAAAATGAAGGTGGACATCTAACAATGTTAAATTTCATTTTCAATGTCTTCTTCATCCATTTCCTCCTCTTCCTCCTCTTCATCGTCATAGTAAAGGATCTTTCCTTTCTTCACACGATTAACAATGACATCTATGTCTTTTTTCATTAGTTCAACATTGACCTGTTGTCTCTGGTTGCTTTTAACATATGGAAAAGTTTTTAGGCAACTATCTTCAGGTTTAAAAGGTCTTATTTTCCTGAGTTTCTTTTGTACTAGACTAACATCATCAGCCTTAATTTTCGATGCGTGTTTCGTACTAGGTGCCTTTACTTCCATACTAGCGTCAAACAATTTACAAATGTTGTTTATGGCTGGCGCAGCTGCACAAACAGTTCTGATAGCGTTCTCTGATTTATTTGCCCCAAGGCCCTTAATGAGCTCCTTCTGATCCCGCACGCTGTGCTCTTGGGCAAGATCAGCCTCTATATTTTGCCCAACTCCACCCTTGGTATTGACAAAACTGCCTTCCAAAACTCTCATTCTATTGAGGGGAGATAAAAGGTGTTCCACCTGCACTATATAGTTGATGGCTTCCACTAAATATTTGGATAGTGATGAATGTGAGTAGAAAAAGGGAATGGTCATCTTCAAATTCGGTATGACTGATGTTATATCTCCCTCTTTGGCAGTGTCATCAAGCTGAAATAAGTGTAGGCCCCAGCTGCAGATGTTGTTGCAATAATTTCTCAGGGACCCACACTTATCAGGTGGCTTGTCTTGCAGGATTTCTAACCTAGAAAGGATTAAGTCTCCGATTTCCATCATAATCTCCCGTTGTTCCATCTTATCTAAAGCCGTTACATTCAAAAGAAATGTGGGTACTATTTCTAAATTGTCCAGACTAAAAATTTCAGAGGCCATTTCTCTTACCAAAGACTCTGTTATTAATTTTAAGAATTGGCTGTGGGATTCAAATTTCCCTTTCACTTTTCCAGTAACATTATTTTTCAGGAGAAGATTTTTGAAGAAGGCTAGTGTTCCCACCTCTTGTGCTGAATTAGCATTGTACAATGTTTTATAACATTTCTGAAAAAAAGAAATCATGTTTTAGTTTTAAGCAAATCAAAAGTTTTTTACCATGTTTGCAGTTTGCCAGTTTAAGCCATAAACAGTTATTTGACAATTATACCATGAAACCTATAAGGGGTCATTCAATAACTTCCATCATTTTACTTATATGTAGGGCTTAAAAACAAAGCAGAATTGTTATTAAACATTTTTGTCTAGCTTTTGCTATTTGCAATTCAATAGGAAAGGCTGTGAAAACGGTCAATTCTGACATTTAAAGGGGAAATAATATAACTTAAAGAAACAGTCCTACAACCCTGCTACAGATTTTGTAAATTGTAATATGCTGAACAATATGCAATATACCATGTGTGGCAGCTACATTTTTTTTTACAAATAATTAACTGTACCAAGTTTGGTTTCTGTTGGACCTAAGGTGTCAGAGGAGTAAGTTCTTTAAATAATTATGAACGGACAATGTAAATGCCAGGTGATGGCAATAGCTCACATGACTCTTTGGGGCAGGTGAGCTAAAAATGTTGTTCCTTTAACTATAATTCAAAATCGTTTGAATTTGAATCATGTACATTTACCCCATATCCTTTCTTTGTATACTTTTCAATTACATATGATATTTAATCTAAGAAGTCTCACTTCTACAAAATCTTGCTTCATATGCCACAGTTCACAAACAATGGGATTCAGGTGATCTAGTCTCTGTGTGGGTGTTGTAGAAATTAAGGGACCTTAAATTTACTGCTCCTGCAAATCTTTCCCTGGTCAATTGGTCTCCTCCAACCACTACTCTAAATCTATCTAGAGCATCACAGTCGCCTGTAAAAAGATGTGCTGAATTGTTTTCTATCAGTCTATTGATCATTTACCAGCAGTTTACATTACAGAATATTAAATATCACTAAAAGAAACATTTCAATTATGACAAACATCAGTGAATTACTAAAAACTTCCAACCCTGAATTAGATAGAAAATAATCCCATTTATGATATCTATGTACCGTTAAAATCCCAGTTCTTGAAAAGTTATACTGGAAGTACTTAAACAAAAAATAATCATAAAATTATTTTGAGTTAAATGCTATCATTTTTTCATCTGAAAAAGCCTGTATTGAGTCAGGACCATTGTGATCTTCAATTTCTAAGGTGTGTCCGAATTCTCCTTGATTTTTCTTTAACGGTTTAAGAACTACCCATTTAATAAATTTGATTCTCAGCACATGGGGGGGGGGATAAATTTTCTGACCTGCAAAATTAAGAAAATAGATAATCCGACTCAATCCAAACTGCCAGGCCCCTACACACTTCAGAATCAAATGGTTTCCCCTTACCATGAGCTTCATTAAAAAGTTTATGAAGGTTGCTTTCAAGTTCATCCATAATTTCCAAACATTCTTCATACTTTGCCTCATTTTTGTTTACAATTGGCAATTGAGCAACCAAACTTTTCTTTCCCATGGCTTTACTGTATGGATGTTTGGTGTGTTTATCCAAAAGTGGAGCCATCCATTCAAATGATTTTGTTGCTGACAAAATTTTACAAACCTGTGGTAAAAGATAAAAGAAATGGCATTTTGTTTAGTACTTGACTACAAATTAATTTGATATTTACCAAACGTTAACAAATAAGACAAGGTTATGCCCAAAAGATGCACCTCACAACCATTCACTGCAAGGATAATGAATTAGTTGATGGTAATTGATATAATTATAAATTTTTATAGTTTATGAGTTATAATTCCACCTCATATAATAATGCCGTGTTTTGATTGGTCAACAAACATAGTATTTTTCAGCATATTCAATATATCTGGAATTAATTGTAGGCGTCGTTGGATTTTATTTCCCGCCAATTCATTGCCATGGTATTTTTTTTCCCGCCATTTCAAGTGCCGTGGTATTTTATTCATAGACTATACCACATGCTGTGTTTTAAGGCTAATTGCAAAACAGCTTGATTTAATCAGATTGTTTTATGTACACCCACTCCACATTTCAGTGCACTCTATTTTTATTGTGTTTTTGTGGCGACTCAATTTTGGTTAACTAAGTCTTACAGTGTAATGATGATCATTTAGTGTAACAATATTGACATATATACATATATATATATATATATATGGTCATCTTAATTAGAATTTAGCTATAAGACAATTATATCTTAACATACATGTATGATATATGATGATTTCAATTTGTCTTTTTCCTCAGTGGTTAAGAGAACATCGTTTACATTAATTTTGTCAAGGTCTATAATGGGCTTTGCGCTATCCATGTCTGGAGTTGAAATTCTAGAGGATATGGCATTTGATGCAAATAAATGCAGATCTGTATTTCTGTTTGTCACAGAAAGATTTCCAGTCCTTATAAAAACATCTAAATTGTCACCAGTGATCTTTAACAGGGGATTTGTCTCTAGGTATGTTACGATGTCTGTGCTACCACTTGTTGATGCTTCCTCAACAATTCTTTGTTTACTTCTTGCACACAAAGTTAAACCTATTTTGTTTAATCTGTTGAACAGCTATAAGCAGAAACAAATAATATAAATCTAAACACAATTAATTTAAAACAATGATATCATATTAAAAGATTACTTTTATTACATGAATGAAATATGGAATGTCTTCTTGTTTTTTGCTTTCTTTGCTTCTTTATTTAAAGAATATAGAATTTATTAATTTGAAGCACATGTAAATGCATCTGAAAAAAAGTCAAAATAATCAAAATAAAATAAATCAAATGTCCATCGATGTAAATCTGAAAAAGTCAAAACAATAAAAAAAATTATATGCACCTGAAAAGAAAGTTTAACTTCAGAAATATAAAGACATTCCCAATATCACTTTTTTCAGCACATATTCACAAGGTAATAATTTTGTTTTAATATGAAACTTTAAGTAATCAAAAACCAATTTGAATGATTTTAACAATGTGAATTAAAAAAAAATATGTGAGAATAAAAATAGAACATTTAAAAATGTGCAGAAAAAAAGATCTTTATTGGAAGTTCTCAACTAAAAAAAAAAGAAACAAGTTAAATCATATCAAACAGAAATTTTGAATACCATATCTTCTGCTCTACCCCGGATACATAAAGCAGTTATCAGTCTTTGAAGAGCACTTATCTCTGCATTTTTGGTAAACAAAATAATAGAGTAAATTGTAGATATGGCACCTACAATTTTCTCTTCTTTCTCTCTGACAGTTTTGCTAAATATTTTAAACAAAATTCCAAGCAGCAAGGGAGTCCTAGAAAAAATAATAAAATTCAATTAAATATCAGATTCAAATATCAACCTTAGTGAGGATTCGAACCTCATCATACTGGAAAATCCAGATGAACATCCTAAGTCTAAGGTCTATTATATAATAGTGAATAATACCGGTTATACATGTACTAGTAACTTTAGTATTGCATGACAACTACATTCAATGACATATTAAATGATTTAGGTGTATAGAACTTAATGAAACATTTATATCATGTGATAAATCAGACTTAAAACAAATGAAGGAACAGATAAAGTACTTCATTATTGTCCAATCTACAAGAATTTGGGAATTAAATAATGATACCTTTCGCTCATTTCTTTGATGATATTCATGAAAATCTTATCACAGTTTTCTTCCAAATAAGATATTGACTTGTCAGCCAACAGTAAACTCTGGGAACCTTCAGTCTTTGTAGAAACCCCTTTAATTTCATCTGCCACTACTTCCATTATTTTCTCTTCAACTGATACAGTGTCTGAAAATACATTCATTGATTATTATTTATAGCTTTTATAAAAGTAATAAAACACACTATTTTAGAAATAATCCCAAAAGAGGAGGTGCACATCTTTCATATGTCTATAATCACTGTAAATTTTCAGCAAAATCATGTGTTTGTTTTTTGTGTGATTCAGATTACACAATACATTTACCTCTATATAGCACAATGGAAAACACAGCAAACAGACTGATTGACCTAGCCCTGTTTTCACCATTTGTGATGCAAATTAAAATAAACAAGGAATACTGTGAGCAAGCTCAAAAGAGGATACCTCCCGCTTCATATCAGGGCTATTCCATTAATAAATGGATGGTGGGGGGGGGGGGGGGGTTGGAAGGGACTTAATATCTTTTTAAATGGGTTATGAGTTAATTATGTCGACTTCCATTATTCCTTATTATAAATCTAATATAAATTTGTATGGGTGGTGGGGTCTAAAAGAAATGGCTCTACAACTTTGACCTAATACCATGGAATGTAGATCTTGATGTGCTTAATCATATGCAATTTGAATCTTTAAAATATCACATATAGTTTTCAAGATATAGGCTAAATAAGTGCAAAATTTTGAAAAAAATCCAAAAAAAGGGCAATAACTCCTACACATCGGTTGTTGGATTTTCTTGAAAATTTCTGGGCAGGTAGAGCTTGAGGTGCTGATTACTTTTACTGTGCCAGAATTTTGATATCTGGTACTGTTTTTGAGTTATTAGCAAAAAACTGCAATTTACCTGTATGTTCTATTTTTAGCCATGCGGCCATGTTTTTTTACAAATCAAAAATCCAGACAATAATTTTGTACACATAATGCTACTAAACAACTGTACCAAGTTTGGTTGCAATTGGACTTATGGTGTCGGACAAGTTAATGTTTGAAAAACAGACGACGACGGACGCCAAGTGATGGTATAAGCTCACATGGACCTTTGGTCCAGGTGAGCTAAAAAGTGCCTTCCACCCCCACCCCACCATCTATTCATTTATGGAAAAGCCCACACTCTATATTGCCCCCAAACAATTCAAGTCTAATTATTGCCCCTGAGTGATGTTTGAGTCCAATGAAATTTCTATGCACATCTCCATTTATGTGTACTTCCTTCATGTAAAGTTTCATCAAAATCCATTAAGCGGTTTAGAAGGAATTGGCCTTATGAGGTCTCCAACTAACTATTATATTTAAAAAACTAAAGTCCAATTATCTCCCCTGAATGATATCCAAGAGCAACAAAATTTCTTTATGCAGATCTCCATATAAGTGTACTTCCTTCATGTAAAGTTTAATTAAAATCCATTAAGCAATTTGGACGTAGTTGCTCTTACAACGTCTCCCACTGACCACTATATTTTAAAGACTCAAGTCAAATTATCTCTTCTGAATGACATCATAGAGCAACAAAATTTCTTCACTTCTCCATATAATCTTCCTTTGTGTAAAGTTTCATCAAAATCCATTAAGTGGTTTAAGAGAAGTTGAGCTTACGAGATATGTGGACAGACGGACAGACAAGGTGATTCCTATATATCTGATCATTTCATGTGAGTTGGTATATTGATGTTTGCTACAAGTTTTCTACGTACCTGAATCAGTAAAGCACTTGAGATTAATGTTACCATACCATGTCTTATTCTCCTTGTAATATTCAAAGTTCCTTTAAATATAAATATAAGTTTACAACAAGGAATACCTACCAGGTCTCTCACTAAAAACTATATTAACTAGAAAATGTGTCTATGACCCACAGGATGGCCCTCCTGCTCTCGAAATATCATTGACCCCCAATGTGTATTACCTGTAATTCTGCCTCATATATTAATGCTGTGTTTTGATTGGTCAAAAAACATAGTATTTTTCCGCATATTCAATATATCTGGAAGTTATTGTAGCTGTCGTTGGATTTTATTTACCGCCAATTTTTGCTGTGGTATTTTTTCTAGCCATTTCAAGTAACCCTGGAAAGCCCCTATTCTAAAAATTATTGACCTTAACCAAGAACTTAACCAAAGTCGTTCATGCATTTAATATATGTCACAGTGACCTAATTTCTAGTGGGTGGTGTAGCCCTCCCCAAGACCCATGCAAAGGTGTAATATCATTAACCCCCAAAATCAGATGTACGGACTGATAAAGGTAAAGCTAAATGGCCAATCCACATACGTGGTGGAGCCATAAAAAGGTCTGATTGCAAAAATTCCTCATGCACATCTTCCTCAGTCAATATCATTTTACTAGGTCCATAGAATCTTGTATTGATTTCATGCAAAGTCCATAATTAATTAATTTTTTTTTACCTTTCATTATCTTTCCCTTTTGATTTGAGCTTCTGTGAGGTGTAATCATGATCTGTGTCTTTCTTGTGTTCTTCTTTTCTGTTACATATAATACACATACTTTATTTAAAATTGTTTTAAATTGCCTTCAAGTTGAAACATAGATTTAGATGCGAAATAATAAAAACATTCAAGTTAAAGTAAACATTATACAATAAAGTAAATAAAAAGAGAATTTGAAATTCATCAAATTTATATTAATTATCTTTTCAACAAAATCAACCATTAAAAGGTTACTACTCAGAGGTTTGATACTAAATTAAGTTTACCTATCCTTAGTGTTTGGTCTTTCATGTTCTTCTTTGTTAAATATGATGTTCTTTCTTGAAAAATGTCTGATTTATAGAACAAATTAGTTATAAATGTATCATAGATAAAAATTTATTGCTGAATTATATTACTTAAATAATAGTTATATTAAATATACACATTAGAAAAACTGTGAACCACAGCACACAGATAACCACACCTGCCTCCTAAAAATATACTTTACCAGCTCAGTAAGGATATAGCTTATAATACTGTTACATGAAATTCTATACTTCTATTTGTGTATAATATTGCTACATTAAACTTCAAAACTATATCTTTTTGGTAAAAATCTTTAAATCTTAAGAAATGAGACTATTAACTAAACATCAGTAAATCTTGAAAATCATAATATCAATATTTTGTAAGTTTTTAAATTCAAACATTCCATTCACTTATAATTTACTCATCAACTTACCCATCCAAAACTGAAAAAAGCATCCACAGTATTTGTAATTTATAAAGTTGATGAACATTCTTGTTATAGTCAATCTTGTTGAACCATAAATATTACAAATTCATCTTAACATATACTGATACAAGAATTTAACACTGAAAACAATATAGATGAGAATGCAAATTATATAATGTGACATATGTTGTAAATGTTCATTAATCAGGAAAAATAGACACAACTTAATTGTTATTCCTAGATCAAAGGGTTGACCATTACATTCAATAACTATATATATAGCTTATTTATGATCATGATGAGTTCATTCTTGTTATGACTAGAGTTTGCGTTGTTAATTAATATTCAGTAATTTTTGTGTTTCCATGTTCTACATGTTGTCTGTTTTTTTTTTTTGTCCTGTTCCCGTTGGTGTTTACTGGTTTTGTCTCTGCCCTTTTGGACTTTTGAAATTTGGATGCCCCATTGGTACATGTACCTCTGCTTCTTTCTATGATGATAGCGTTTAAAAGAATGAGGAGAAAACAATAATTAACATCTCTCATTTGCTTTATTATAATATTATGAATGTAACATACCATAACTATCTGTCTGTGTTTGGGCATCTTGAAAAGTTTTTGAACTTTCTTCAAATCCAAAAGCTTGACAGCGCATATAGCATGACTGACAAGACTTGGCTAAAAGCATAAAATTATAAAGATCAGACATATATTTTACTTGCATATTTAATGATACATGTACATGTATAGTTATATGTATTATGTTCAATTAAAAATGTCAAACAGTAAATCCATTGTTGACAAAAGATTGAAAAACAGTTAACTGAATAAGCAACTAGTTTTCTACTATATATGAAAGTGTACAAAATCAATCATTATGCTGAATAGATATAAACATATTATAATGTTACCAGTTCTATTATTCCCAAATGACTCGTTAATTGAGTCTACTATAGCACCCCAGTCATCTTCATACTGTTCTACCAAGTGTACCAACACACTTTTCTCTTCTGTTGTCCATCTATTTAGTTTCTTAGGAGATGAAATGTTCTGGAAAAAATAACATTGCATATACATTAACAAAAACGCTAATTACAGATTTGAATAACATGGCTTAGGTTTTATAAAAGTTGTTACTTTCCCTTGTGTAGGCTTCAATTTCGATTTTCTTAATTCAATTTCTTGTTCAAACAAATCCTTCAGGGAAGCTCACAAGGCTTCATATAAACACTTTTTACTTTATATTTGGAAAAAAACCTAAATTATCTCCCCTGAATGATATCTTTGATGTATGTCCTTGATGTAAAGTTTCATCAAAATTCATCAAGATTTTTAGGAGGAGTTGTGATTATAAGATATACATGTAATGACAGGAATATGGACAGACAGGGTGATTCCCATCCTCCCCCCAATTTACTTGTGGTGGCATAAACGCATCCTTTAAAGTTATATTCTATGTATGGTTTAACAGAAATTTTTTAATATTGTAAATGTCCTTCATTATTAATCTTAGCTTTAATAAATTCATAGTGTCACAGCAGTCACAATAATCTGAGTTTGAGAATAATTCATATGCTAGAGTGTAGAGACTTACAGAGGATCTATTAGTTTTCTGCTTTGGCGAACAAGAAGATGGCTTCAGTTGTCTATTTCTTTTTCTGTTGGTAGTTAGAACCTTTAATATATGCATATTTTTTTCATTTAAAATCAAATAAAACACCATAATAGTTTTTAGTACAGGCTATAGATACAACACACATTGAATCATTCTTCAAGACAAAATAGTTGGTGCAATGTATACTTAAAAAATAAGATTCTGAGTATAGTTATGCATGACACAAAATCAGATTATAGACATTAAAGTAAAACAAAGCAAAGGAACAATGCTTTTATTGTTGTTCTTCATCCTAAATTTTTTATATATACATGTATTCAAGTTTAGTACATGCAGTGCATGTTTATTAAGTTTTTTTTTACTACATGACATGTATGTATAAATTTTCTGAATCTTTCAGATTAAAATGATTTTCAATATAGATTTATTTCCTAACACAAACACATTAAAATGAAATATTGACATACATTTGAAGGTTTTGTTCCATCCTTGTTGTTTCCACTGTCCATTGGATCTGCAATATTATGTTTCTCTTTACATCTGAAATGTTAATTTAAGTATGACATATTATTACCATCATAAGAAGATAAATGTACATGATGTACAACATAACATTAGACAATATAAGACTTCATTTATTGAAATTTCAGTATACATGTAGTTTTATTGAAATGAACTGAAACCTAAAATGGATATGAATTTCATGTCAAAGCCAAAAAAAGAAGTTTGTAATTTCTTTCCTGCTACCAAGCATTCAAAAATGGGGAACCTTGGATATAATTTGTAGGCAATTGATTTTACAATTAGTTTACCTTTAAACAGTGTGTGTTACCAAATGTCAATAAAATCTTTAGGTTATGATAAAAAACAAGGGACAGTGATTCATGATGCAGGAAATACACATACAGTGTATATCTGCATAATTATATATCTCCATTCATCATCATGTATAATAATAGTCCTTGTTAGAAATCTTTTAATTATGCACTACAAGTTTACGACTTCTGTGTTGGCCTTGCAATTGAAAATCTGTTGAAATTTTACAAAAAATCATCAACTTGTTAAAACATTTTTAATCTGTGTGCCAAAGCTTCAAACTACTAAAACAGTCATACCATTAACATCTAAGATTTCATTCCAATCCAGTTATATAATTTGAATCATGAGGGAAATTATGCCAAAATGAATAGGGATAATTGAGGTTTTCCTTAGCTCAATGTTGTTCACATCATGTGGTCTACCCACAAAGGGAAACTACTCTTGTAAAAAATGAAAATAAAAGAATCGAAATCGGAATTCGGATGACTTTTTGAAATTGGTTATTGGTCAGAAATACTTCTGGAATAACTCAATTCATGACTAATAATAAATTGCATGGTTGTATTGTGACTTTTCCAAGTTTTCGTTTCTGGTCAGTAATTATAATTAGTTTAAAAGGTAACCGAAATCAGTATAATCATTTGTAAAGGTTAATATATCATAACAGTGACAGATCTTAAAATTGTTCCTCTTATAAAATAAGTTTTTGGTTGAATCTGTAAGAACCCTACCAAGGTATTACAGGGCTGTCAAGTTTTTATGAGCTTCATGCGTGAGATTGGAGGAAAAATTGAAAGATCAAAGGAAAAAATTAAAAGATCAAAGAAATTTTCCACATAATTGCCGACTAGATGCGTGAGTCTCACGCGAGTTGCGTGACACTTGACAGGTCTGGTATTATTTGTTATGTTATATGATGATACATGTTCGAAGGTCACAGGGGCCCCTCTTATCCAGCCCCAGGAAAACAAATGCATTTTTAAAATCCCATGAAGAAAATTTGGATAGGGTTTCATCTACAAGTTTTACAAAATCCCAGCAGTAAGCAAAATGCAGAATGCCTTTTATGCATTTTTAGAGCCTCATGGAAACAAAATTGGAAGTTATTTTCACTATTCTCTCTTTTTCGATATTCTAAAATATTTTATTTTATATGATCTTGCATTACTTTTTATTGTCAAAATGTTGGTCATTGTTCTTTATCTGTTGATTTCCTTTATTAAAAATTATTAAACCCACATCCACACAGGAACATTTTATTTAATGTTCCTGATCCATGGCACCATCAATATGATGCAGAACATACAAAATGATAACCTCAAACTTTAAATCAGTGCTCATTTTGAGTTATCCGTCGGATTTGATTGAGGGAGGGTCCTAACGAAAGCTTATAAACTTCTAATATTATGGACAAAATGAGCATGTTGATAATATTGATGTGTCCGGATAATTTGTCAAAATGTAAACGATGGTATCGGTATTTCATAAGGGGTTAGCAAGTGCGCGTCTACACATTTTCACAGAATGCAACGCTGAATTTGTATTATGATAGATAATAACCATTTTGTCTTGTGAAAATGAATCTTTTTTTAACTTTTCATTCATATTTTCCCATGTGTGTTTATGTTTACATAGCTAAATATACATTTTTGTGACAATGTATAACTTTCAGCGTCCTTCGAGATGGCGTAGGAATATGGATCTATTCGGAACACAAATTTCAAAGGGAAACACCCGAGAGTTTGAAGGGTTGTCAGCAGCGGCTTGAACGTAAGGTCACGAGCGGATAGCCGCTGTTATTGGAGCTTGGAATGAATATATGCATTCTAAAAATAAAAAGATTACGGAGAAGCTGTGTAAAAATTACGGACCCATTGGGTTACCCATTTAATTGTCCGTTAAAGATGTTTGAGATTTTTGACATTTATTTCGGAATCCTCGATTTTTTTCCCTATCAAAATAAGGTAAAAAAAATCGACAGTGCCCAATTTTTCTTTTGTTTAAGGTCTTCAATACATCATATTTCACTAATTATCTCTTACTAATTTATCTCAAATTTTAATCACTTTTTCACAGGCGGTTTAACAGTTATATAAACTGTGTTTATGTTAAAAGCTACGAAAAAGCAGAAAAAACTTTTCCCGCCAAATTCTGTACTCTTATTATCTTTAAAAAAAAAACTATCAAAATTTCACTAAAATTATTTTGTATTTTTTAATTATTCCCTTATGATTTTAGGCCGTGAATTTCAAAATCTCGTCACTTTTAAAGTCACCATCGACCATCATTAAAAGAGGAAACAAACATTCATGATGGAAAAGGTTAGAAGAGCATATTAACCCATGCAAATTATTAGAAAAAAAAATACTTTGGTACACTTAGTTTCTATGAGTTTACAGCTCTTTTCTTCTCATCCATCGTAATATGTCGTACTTTCTCAAATGTTAAAGATATTGAGCCATTTGACAAATCATTATGAACCTTGATAGCTTCGGTATACAGATCTATGAATTTGTAGATGAAATTCTTGACGTACATTGCAAAGATATTAATGATGCTCGTCGAACTGATCTAGGTCGACTTCCCTTACAAGTATATCCGTGTATACATAATAGATTCAGAAATTTCTTAAATAAAATGTGTTTGAAAATGCAGTCCATTCAAAAAAACTAGTTTGTCAGACTGAAATCAGTATTTAATAATCTAGGATCATCTTTTCTTACTCATGATATAAACTCATCATGCTCACTTGACTTATAATTAATTTTAAAAAATAGACTAAAAGAACAAAATCTCCCAAATCCGAAAATACGTATTAAAATCCAGAACTAGATCTATAGTCACGCCAAATTAATTCATAGTTTGTCGAAATCACCGCTTGCTTGAAGAAGCCACTGAGAAAAAGATTTTTTTACCGCCCCATTTCTCATGCCTCCCACCACTAAAATTTGTATTACGTATATATTTTTTTTAGCATCGCCGTGTAAATGTTAATACTCTACAATGCGACATCATTTATTTATTTTCTTTCATTTAAAGTGTGTCAAGGGTACAATTACCCTTTTTCTGAAGAATTATTGACATTTGACAGAAGAATTCTTTTTAATGCTTTTTTTTGCGCTACACTCTTCCCAACTTTTAAAATCCATGAATCTTCTCTTTTACACTGTTTGTGATTGCAAGAAAATTTATTGTAACAAATTGATATTTTAGACAGGTACAATGATTTGGTGCTGATTTCTCCCCAGGAAGAAAAATTGATGGCAAATTCTCTTCTTTAAGGCTGTTTTAATTGATGTGTCGCTTACGAGAAAGGACAAGGTATCTGGCCCCCTTATTTAAAGAAAAACAAATCCTAATAAAATGATTTAGATATTATTAAAGTTTCAAGTTAGATAATTTAACTTTTTGATAATAGTAAACATTTTCCATCCTCTACTGTAATTTTAATTTTATAGAGGCCTAAAGTTGTGCAAAATAAACAAATTCGACGAAAAGTGTCATTTTTCATGCTTATTTTGTTATTTTTAATGATCGGCGACAACGTAGACCATGGATTTCTCGACTGATTTATAATCATTTTATCAAAGTTCATGAACAATAACTGTGGTCTAAGTAGTCGCTGGCATCTAGAAATTGAAAATATTACCCAAATATTGTCCATTTTCCGTGAATTTGAAAGAAATCACACATATTCACAATGTTTTGACAAGCAATTTCAAATAAATAACATAAAAAAAATCTTATAAATTTAGGTGTTTTATCTTCCTCATCCATTTAACTTTATAAATAACAAAAGGACTTAGATCAGTTTTCTATTCTTTAGTCTAAGAGGTGGCCAAATACGGGCCTTACCGTACCTTGTCCTTTCAAACCTTATGTTGAGACTGCTTTTGATCACTAAAAGAAGAAGTTTTGTTGTGATAATGATGGTATCACAAAAAAAGACGTTTTACGTATGGATTTTAAACCAAAAAAAAGTAAGTGTTTCAAGCAATGGGCACCAGATTTACTGGATGTTAACATAGACCTTCAATATCAATGATTTTTTTTTAAATTTGGATATGCGCAAGCGCTAACGCAACCTAATGTTTCGAAAACTTGGGGTATTGGAGCAGAGGCTTAAATATGTGTGAAAATGGAGCCAGAAGATCGTGTGCAGCGTTTGCATGAAACCAGGGAGAGCACGAGTTAAGTCGTGATGTAAGCATTTAGTCGGTTTTACTATACTGTTAGCGCTTCGCATCTGTTTGTTTGCGCACGTGATTTTCTTTTTTTTAAATATATCACCGGTAAGAGTGGTTATTGTTTTCATGAATCACGTGAAGTTTAAGCACACGTTGGATCCACATATTGCAGAAACAAGCCCGGAAATCTGTATTTTTGTTTGACCAGAATAAAATATGTTAACGCAGTTTATCTTTTTAGATAATAAAATCGTTTTTTTTCTGTCTGGACTTAACAAAAGTGTCCTTCTCTATCTTACAACGTTTAAGCGTTTATCAAAGTTTATATTTTAACTTTCTGTTAAAACTTATTTATCTATATTGGATTGGGAAACAAGCTGGATGCTAATGTGAACCCCTGTCCAGTTTGCATTTTGCGAGTGGGACCTTTGTTACAATAAGCTTACGTTTATCGAACTCTACAAATGGGATGGGGTATTGCTGTTCCAATACTCATGGTACAACAATTTTTCGTCCTTTCCAAAGTACTAGCACTGTTCCTTGAGAAAATTATGGCGTCAAGAGAGCGTATTCGAATATAAAGGTCCATGCCAAAAAAAAGGAAATCAACATCTAGCGATCACCAAGGAGCGGGGTAAAATTTGGCAAGCTAGGGAAAACTTTGCCGAATTTTTTCCCCTATCCTTGGTGATCGCTAGTTTTGATTTCCTTTTTTTAAACAAGGAACAGAAAACATCAAAAAGACAAGTACAAACGAAAGCTTTGTCAAAGATTCCTGGCATAGGACAGTAACATATAATATGTGGCGGTGTTAAACTAGTTTTTTGGGCCCAACCTTCCCCCTATCAATTTTTCTAGACAAAGCACAAAGTTTAGACTTTATAATTTTAAACTGAAGTGAACAAAAAATCATAAAAAAATTAAAGAACATAAATATTAGCGTGTAAATGTAGAATTGGTCTGTTTTGGGCAAACAAAATAAAACAAACACAATCGTCAGGGTTCTAGGGTTTAATTATTCCGTCATCTTCAGGACATGTATAATGACAAAATACAGGATAATAAAAGACCCTGAAATAACAATAATAACAATATTTACCAAATCGTAAAATGAACAACTTATTGAAATGACTGTATATAAGAAAATAGTATAAATTCTTACTATCGTCGAAACGTTTAAAATAACTTTTCAAATACTGTCTACATTTCTTATGAAAATAGTAACTTATGCTGAACTATTAATCGAAGACTTAGTAACAATAAATGGTAAATTTACTGCACATCTCATATAGAAAATAATTAAATGACTTTAAACCATAAAAACGGACATTACAATTAATCAACATAAACCAGTGTAGTTATGTCAAAACGAATACAACACTATACGAAAATTACGGACAATACGTCCATAGACATATAAACACAAAATTACGTAAAAACATTCCTCACATGAGGTGTAAGAGGTCTATCCGTAGATTAACAGCCAAATACTGCTTACTACCAAAAGATATCAACCTGAAGGATCAAGATTAAAATAATAAGGATATGTTTAAAATATGAAAAGTTATTGTCTTCCATTTATTTATGAGGCTAAATAAATGGCAATTTATACCGAAGCTAAAATAGTTTAAGCGCTCTCATACTTTATTATAAATTACTTTAATAAAATTAATATAGCCACATAAAAATAAGGTGTGTAACAATAACTTTTGTTACACGTTTCGGTTCCGTTACCGTCATTGTGATCCGGTTTTACTTTTCCGTGTAAACCTAAGTTTTATTTTTATACGTGTAAGCCTAACGTTTTCTTAGGTTTACACAGCCGTGCCTTTCTTTTTGTGACATGGAACCGTATATTCGAATACACAGGTCTTTTTAAAAGTTTACCACAAATAAAGACCTGTGTATATATACCTTTTAATCGGCTAAATTGTACCAAGATTTAGTTTAATTTACAGATCTATGATAAAGGAAAACGATCATTAATTCGGGACTTTTTATATTTTAAAAATTGTTACCAACATTATGATGAAGGCTTTGTCTACTTACAGCAATAGAATCGAAAGTCAACATAGTGATAATTAGAGGTCATCGTAAAAGTTCGTTTTGGTTCTTAAAGAATAAGTTATAATTGATATTACCATAGACCTGTATATTAAATAGATTTGCAACTTGTTAATTGTCCAGTATATGTGTGAAAACATCACTGGTTTATAAATGAGAGTTTGTTTATTATTCTTACTACTATTATACCTTTCTATGGCATTTATCAGAATAAATTGCATTAAAAAGAGAAAAGGTTAAGGAATAAAATTTCATTTAATTTGTTTGGGGAATAAACTTTTTGTGACAATTCAAAGTGAGAACTTTACGAAAATTTTGTAAAATATTGTATTTTCATAAAAAATAGGGTAGCATGGTCTCTTTTGATACTCCTCTAAAGTGCGAAAGGTAAAAAGTAATTTTATCACATGAAAAATCTCAAAACATTTAAGCAATGGCTGTAAAAAAGAATCATGTAAAAATCTTATATGGTTTTCGAGATATAACAGTATAAAGTTGTACATTTCAAATTGTTTACATTGTACGAAATCTCGTTTATTTGCACGAGATATTGTGAGATTTCACCAATTTGAAAATCCATTCTAATATACAGGTCTATGATATTACTTATTGATATTTTAGATTTAAAGAAATCATTGCACCGAGCAAAGGGGATTCAAAGATGAACATTTTTTCCTAAGTTAACTTAAAAAAGTTTAATGCTTTACCCACCGGGGGAGGGTTGGTCTGAAAATCGACGTAGAGGTTCTTCTGGCAGGAAGAAACCTTGACCCCTTTTCAGACAATTTTTGATTGATTTACGACTGAGAAATTTTCTCAGTTTTACGGACACCATTTCAGACAATTGGACGAAATCATAGTCCCTTTAAATACTAAGTAATGTTGCACAATATATCCGTTCCGGATTTGACTCGATCGTCATTTAGACGAGGCCATCAGGGGTCACGGGGAGGAAAAACGACGTCATCCAGCATGGGACAAAGGGAATGACATTTTCTATCAACGATTCTTCTGTAATTATTCAACATGTAGGGCAAAAGTCATTTGCAACTGACAAATAAACCAACTATCAAAATTTCCAACCCATAAAAAATCAATCTTGAACAGAAATAAAGAAATTACTTTCTTCGTCCATTAGAATGTTGGAACCAGTTTTTTTTACCAGTTCCTCCTCGTTTGGCTAAAATAGTGACCGATCCCGCAAATGTGCAACCCGTGTATTTAAACTTGGCTAATAATGATATTATACAATATACACATATTCAATATAAGATAATGAGATATTTAAAAAGAACAGTTTTATACATACAATTACATGACAAGACCATATAGCAATAAATTTCACGATCTGTTGGAAATCAGACTTGTCGAAAACCCCATTCTAGCTCAGATAAACAAGTTATTAACCTCTTCTAAGAGGAGATAAAAAAATTAAGAGCCTGTTCCAGAGAAGTCTTCTAAAAATGCAACCCCATTTGTTATACACAATATTGATGAAATTACATGTATTCAGTTTTACAACTATGTGTCATAACTGAGATAATTAAACTTAGTTTTAATTTTCTTAGGTCATTATTGTAAAATGATACTGTTATCATACACAAAACATAGTACACTCAAGATACAATAAAATCAATGAATGTGAAGGGGCTTTTTATTGCTGAGTTATCCATGTTATCACAATTTACTACCTAGATTATCATAATTGCTCATTTGCTTGTTAACGGACATTTATCGAATGAAAATGCTCATTTATAATTTAACAGACGTCAATCGGACTATCCAATAAAACTATCTATGGTAAGTCCCGAGGAGTTCGAAAACATTTACAATTCACGCATGCGGAATCAAAGAATAAATAAAGGAAGATGTTATGACAGAAAAAGCATCAAAAGCAATGGGATCGGGCCCAAAACCCGTTCCCATGAAGTTGTTTGCAACCTGGGAGGTTGAGAAAACGTCTCCAAATTGTGTTCCGAGGTAGCAATTTATGTGAATCAAAAGAAAATCGACTTTTCACTTTTTAAACATCACTGGTCTGCAGCAGAGTTGCAGACTACAAAAATGAAATCATCAAATTACATATATCATGAAATGTTATAAGTAACTAGAACCCAAAAAGCTATGGGTCATTCACAGAGATTGTTTTATAGTTAACACTTAAGTCTACAACTGAAAATGTAAGTTGAGACCTGAAGTATATCCTGGCCCAGTGAATAGCTCAACCAATACTAGAACATATCACGATTATAAGCACAATATTGGATAGGGGGCAAAACGCCAAAAGCCGCAAAATGACTGGAAAATTTCATGAAAATATAAAGGAAAATAGTGTCCTATGAAATTTTGTCCACCCTGCCATACTTAACACTGAAAAATCTAGAGGACAAAATTTCATATCTCTAAAGCGTTTTATTCCGTCCTTTGACTTCATCATAGGAGTGAATGCCACTCCAGACAATATTTCACAGTGGACACTATTTTATGTTACAAAAACAGACTTTGAAAAATTCCTTGGTGCTTTCCTCATCAGTCCCACCAAAGTACAAATGTAAATATTGCACATGTTTTTTTTTAGTTGCCCTGGGATAAATTGTTATTTTTCGTCGTTAAACTTTGTTCCAATCTTTTGATTTTCCTCTAAATATCATGATTTTACTTGCATTTTGTGACAGACAGTTAATTTTGCTTTATTTATCAACAAAATATAGACAAATGAATGAAAAATAAAATTTGTTGCACATGATGCACTAATACCCGGATCGCGAGTTCCAAAATAGCCGCCATTTTACCTCGATTTTACTGGAAAACTTGTACCTACTCTGTGATATATAAAACAGGGTAACCTTGTCCTTTCTCTCCAATCCCTTGGAAATGTTTGTTTTTATATTTCTTTAACCATTACAAATTGATGAACAAAACTTTTTATTCAATATTCTTTCAAATTTCCTAAAATAAATCGGTAAACATGTTGCTTCCTTTGCTCCCAATGTTCTGACGTCAGATCTTACCTCAGTTGACCTTTGACATTTGGACATTCTAATATCCGGAATGTTCTGGAATGGATTAACTCGTGATTGGTCTATTAGGCACGGACCATTTGATTTTCTGGGGGGGGGCCTGGGATTTTACCTTGAGCCGGGAAATTTTTTGCGCCCGCTTTGCGGGCCAGATTATTTTTTTCACACACACATTAAGCAAGGAAATTTTGTTGGCAAGATTATTTTTTTTCAATTGGCAAGATTGAAACCAGATTATTTTTTTCAACCTAGGTGGTGGCTAGATTATTTTTTTTTACAAAAATCAGGGCCGGGAAATTTTTTTCAAAAAAATCCCAGGCCCCCCCCCCATAAAATCAAATGGTCCGTGCCTTATTAGAAATAGTGAAATTTTGTGTTGAAATCCGGAAAAAAAACATGAACGATTTCCGGAATTTGAGGATATTAAAGTTTGATAAAATTTTGGTGCAATGGTGTTTGGCAAGGTAAAATTATGTTATCCGAATCAGACTAAAAGTCCAGAAAGTCAAATTATGTTAATGGACCAAAATCCTGGCCTATTAAAAAACAATTTGGCCAAGTCCAGTCATTCCGTAAAAATTTGCTTGGACTAGTAAAATATTTTGACTTTTTCCATTGCAATGTACATGATTACAGGTCAGGACATGCCCAGTCCACAGGGGCTTGAGTTCTGGTCAGTTATCTTGATTAAAAAAAAAAAAATTAAAAAAAATTTAAGTCGATATAACTGACCAGAATTCAAGCCCCTGTGGACATGTCCAGTAAAACTGAAAAAATACTTGGAGTCACTGCTAGTCTGTAAAAACTGCCCATTGCTTGGCAACACATAAAAGAATTTCCTGGATTGATAGATTCTTCTCTCCTTCTTCAAAAAATCTGTCTCTGATCCAATATGGCTCTGATAACCTTGAAAATTAAGGCCTATTTTTAGCTCACCTGACCTGAAGGGTCATGTGAGCTATTGTCATCACTTGGCGTCCGTCGTCCGTCCGTCGTCCGTCCGTAAACTTTTTAAAACGTTAACTCCTCTGACACCATAAGTCCAATTGCAACCAAACTTGGTATGGTTGTTTATTAGCATTCGGTGCTTAGAACTGATGTGGGGATTTTTGATTCGTCGTAAAACATGGCCGCCGTGGCTAAAAATAGAACATAGGGGTAAAATGCAGTTTTTTGCAAATAACTCAAAAACGGCTACAGATATCAAAATTCTGGCATAGGGTCAAAGTGATCAGCACCTCAAGATCTACCTACCCTGAAATTTTGAAGAAAATCCAACGACCTATGTAGGAGTTATTGCCCTTTTTGTGGATTTTTTGCAAATTTTGCACCTGTTTAACTCAATATCTTGAAAACTATACTAGATATTTGAGAAATTTAAACTGCATATTGTTAAGCACATCAAGATCTACAAAATTTGTAACAGGGTCAACGTTGTAGGACCTTTCCTTTTAGGAGTTATTGCCCTTAGAACGTCAAAATTTAGCATTTTAACAGCATTTCCTCATTACATTGAAAACGTTAACTCCTCTGACACTTAAAGTCCAAATGGAACCAAACTTGGTATAGTTGTTTATTAGCATTAGGTGAATAGAACTGATGTGGGGATTTTTGATTGGTCGTAAAACATGGCCGCTGTGGCTAAAAATAGAACATAGAGGTAAATGGCAGTTTTTTGCAAATAACTCTAAAACGGTGACAGATTTCAAAATTTTGATTGGGAACAAAAGTGATCAGCACCTCAAGATCTACCAGCTCTGAAATTTTGAAGAAAATCCAACAACCCATGTAGGAGTTATTGCTCTTTTTGTGGATTTTTTGCAAATTTTGCACCTGTTTAGCTCAATATCTTGAAAACTATACAAGATATTTGAGAAATTTAAATTGCATATTGTTAAGCGCATCTATATCTACAAAATTTGTAACAGGGTCAACGTTGTAGGACCTTTCCTTTGAGGAGTTATTGCCCTTGGAAGGTCAAAATGGAGCATTTTAACTGCATTTCCTTATATTGAAAATGTTAACTCTTCTGACACTTTAATTCCAAATGGAACCAAACTTGGTATTATTGTTTATTATTATTAGGTGTATAGAACTGTTGTTGGGATTTTTGATTGGTTGTAAAACATGGCCGCTGTGGCTAAAAATAGAACATTAGGTTAAACTGCATTTTTTTGCAAATAACTCAAAAAGGGTGACAGATTTTTAGATTTTGACTGACAACAAAAGTGATCAGCACCTTTAGATCCACCATATTGTCAGATGACCCCCTTATTAATCTTATGACCCTTTCAACGTTAAATAGATTTTGCCTTATAACCTTTACTTCAGGCACATATGTCAGGTGAGCGATTCAGGCTCCTGGGAGCCTCTTGTTTAAAGCCTTTGTCGGAAAATAAGTGTTCTGATTGGAGTAGTACTGTCACCTTTTCAAAAGCAGTTTACTCTCTCATCATTTTGCAGATTATTTGCTATTATACTGTAAAAAATGGTAAAATGGCTCATCTCAAATTTTATTTTGATTTGATTCAGCATCCAGATTATTTCACAATAAAATATTTGAATAATGTGCGTCAAGAATTACTTGCTGGCAAGATCTTCTCTGTGACCAGTACATTTACATTTCTTTTATTCTTTTACAGACTTTGTAGCCTGACTCTTGACAGACTTCAGGTTTTAAAACCTTTGGAAAATGATTTGGCAACAGTCATTATTGCAGTTAAAATGCAGGTAAAATTGGTATAACATTTACAAGATGATTAGCTTGGAACATGTTGTTAGAATAGTCAGTTGACTTGTGAATATTGCAAAGTGTAAATCATAATAAATTATCTTTTTTATGTATTTGATGTAAACATATTCAGTGATTTCTAAGTTGTTTTTGGTTTTCCTTGGCCCAACATTAATTTATGCAGATTTTTGCTAATATTTCAATAGAAAGTTCCTGGATATTTTACAGGACTGAACCAATTTTTACTGGACATTTGAGTAGGTCCGACAGCCTTCTGAATAACTGAAGTATTTGGTTTTTTTTCTTTTTGTTTTAACATCTATTTCTATAGAAAACAATATCTTGAGAATAAGGTCTGAATAACACAATGGGGTGTGAAATTTTAGACCATGAATTTTGGTTAGTGAAGGTCCACATATATTTGCATGGAAAAAATGAAATTTAATGATTGAACTGAATTTTTATGAAATCACAAGTTTTCTTTTTTCTTTAGAATTCTAAAAGAATCCTGCGATCCAACGAGATACAAGTGCCTCCTAATGGTCTTCTGGATACAGAACTAGATCTGTCTTTCTCTTTACAGGCATGTCAACATTTTTTTGTAATCTTAATACATGTATAGAAGCTCATTTTATCAAACTTTCAATTAACATTTGGAATTTATTCTGTTTGTTTTTTATTACATAGAAAAGTCTCTGATTCATTGTATTAATTTTCTATGTTTATAACACAAATTCTTCCTATATATTTATGTGTGTACAGTGAAACTGAAATGTGTCCAATGTGCAGAGAAGACTACTTTTTTATTTATTTAGTATCCACACTATTTGAAGAGAGATGGAAACAGATTACAGGTTATGTTACAGAGAAGAAAAAAATACAAGAACAAGACAATACTAGGATATAAAGTGTTGGCAGCTGGCCAAGTGGATATGGCCCAGGTGACAGTTTAATTGAGACAACTTTTAAAAGTTACATATGAATTAAGGGATTTTCCTTAACCTAAACTAATGAAGCAGTGCCGGATCCGGAGGGGGGGTCCAGGGGGTCTGGACCCCCCCTTTCGTTGGAAAATTCTGTGATTTTCATGCAAAATTTGGGCAAAAGTCATCAAATTATAGTTTTGGATCCCCCCTTTTCTACCGAAGACCCCCCTTTTCAAAAATCCTGGAACCGCCACCGTGAAGGAGTATAGACCTCCACCAAAACATGCTTCAGCCACCAAAGTTTATTAAAGAAATCAACTTATCGGTAATTAGTGGCTTTTTCCTTTGATCTCATCTGCCTGATATTTTTTAGTATCACAAGAAAATATCAGATTGGAGCACTTGATAACTGTGCGTCATGTGATGACATAATTGGTGACATCATGAGATGTAATTGGACTGAAAACTTCATAAATGTGTGTTTTTTATGGCCCATCTACGAAAGTCGAGGGGCATATAGTGTTTGGGTCCGTTCGTCCGTCCATCCATTTCTGTCCCAAATCCCCATATTTCCAAATTCCCACATACTTGCAAATGCCATATCAATCATATTGGTATTGTAGGTGTAACTAGTGATGCTAAGCACAATGCATGCTTCGGATGCTGGATGTGACCTATATTTTCTGCATGAATGACCACTTTCAGAAGAATGGTTAAAGTCTATTCCCACTTACTGACAAATGCCACATCAATCATATTGGTATGGTTGGTGCACCTAGTGATGCTTAGCACAATTCATGCTTCAGATGCTGGATGTGACCTATATTTTCTGCATGAATGACCACTTTCAGAAGAATGCTTTGAAGTCTATTCCCACTTACTGACAAGTGTCACATCAACCATATTGGTACAAAATGTATGGTAGGTGCATCTACTGATGCTTAGCACAATGCATGCTTTGGATGCTAGATTTGACCTATATTTTCCGCATGGATTACCTCTTACAGAAGAATGGTATAAGTCCATTCCCACTTACTGACATGTGCCACATCAACTATATTGGTATGGTTGGTGCACCTAGTGATGCTTAGCAAAATGTATGCTTCAGATGCTTGCTGTGACCTATATTTTCCACATGAATGACCACATATAGAAGAAGGGTTAAAGTCCATAAAATAATACTCTTGGAACAAGTTCATGGTTTAGTGATTACGGAAAAAAAATAAATGTTGCGTGATGGGGCATTATGTCTGTTGGACATATTCTTGTTTTAATTACCAATAAACAGAATATTATATATGTGTACTTCCCTTTTTGATACTATCTACATCTAGTCTCGTATCAGACTCACCTAGATATAGATAGTATCAAAAAGGAAAGTACATAATATTCTATATATATATACTCGTTTTGAATATAGACAGTATCCTAAATATATATTCATATTTCTGTACAGTAACAGTAAATGAATTATTTGATGCACCCAATTGCTAGTAAATATTCCAAAACTAATTATATTGAAAAATTGTATCATATCATGAAACTTTGTCACTACAATAAATACCTTACATCAGTATTTCTAGTGACAACCTTTTCAAACAAGCTTTGTTAAATTTTAGGTGCTGCAGAAAAATACAGATAAAGAGTTACATTTATTTAGTGACTTGAAAGAGCACACCAAGCATGTAGCTCAGCTGAGAATGGTTTCATTGTCCAGTCAGCCTGTGGACCATGTGGAGAATGGACAGAGAAAAACTACCTCTTCTGATGCTGAAGTTGGTATGTACAAAATAGACTTGTTAGCCTGTAAAGTTGGTATTTACACAACAAAACTATTTCCCTGTGAAGTTGGTATAGATCTAAATCCTAGGTATTCAGCTTATTTCTGAATTCAATTTCAGCATAAATACTTATGACTAGTTATTATGTTACTGCCTAACATTGATTTCACATATACAGAGCAAAGATATTTACCTGAGATTTAATTTAAATTGAATTGAATACAAAGGATTGGATTCACGAAAGCCTATTATTGGCCTTGTAATTGAGCTAATTTTTAAATTCTGACAATACAAATGAATGCTTTTTAAAATCAGTCACAGAATATCAAAGTTTGATATACATGTTGAAATCAGTCACAGAATATCAAAGTTTAATATACTTGTTGAAATCAGTCACGGAATATCAAAGTTTAATATACATGTTGAAATCAGTCACAGAATATCAAAGTTTAATATACATGTTGAAATCAGTCACAGAATACCAAAGTTTAATAGACATGTTGAAATCAGTCACGGAATATCAAAGTTTAATATACGTGTTGAAATCAGTCACAGAATATCAAAGTTTAATATACATGTTGAAATCAGTCACAGAATATCAAAGTTTAATATACATGTTGAAATCAGTCACAGAATATCAAAGTTTAATATACAGCAGTCACAGAATATCAAAGTTTAATATACATGTTGAAATCAGTCACAGAATATCAAAGTTTAATATACATGTTGAAATCAGTCACAGAATATCAAAGTTTAATATTCATGTTGAAATCAGTCACGGAATATCAAAGTTTAATATACATGTTGAAATCAGTCACAGAATACCAAAGTTTAATAGACATGTTGAAATCAGTCACGGAATATCAAAGTTTAATATACATGTTGAAATCAGTCACGGAATATCAAAGTTTAATATACATGTTGAAATCAGTCACGGAATATCAAAGTTTAATATACATGTTGAAATCAGTCACAGAATATCAAAGTTTAATATACATGTTGAAATCAGTCACAGAATATCAAAGTTTAATATACATGTTGAAATCAGTCACAGAATATCAAAGTTTAATATACATGTTGAAATCAGTCACAGAATATCAAAGTTTAATATACATGTTGAAATCAGTCACAGAATATCAAAGTTTAATGTATAACTTTTAACCATGATTGATCCTTGTTGTTTCTTGAACTTTAAATATTTGATAAACAGAGAAATTTTTTATTATTTGAAAGTATGTGATAAATTTTTCTACAAACGAATTCATGCATGCTGAACCTTGCCATTTATGGTAAAAATATGATCCTGTTGCGCCAGACATGTTATCAGTCTAATGTCCCCCTGATAATTTTACAGATAGATCTCCTGATGTAGACAATGATTCTGAAGATGATGAGATTGATGATGAATACTGGTCTGGTGGAGAGCTAAGTGATAGTGAACCAGTCCTGCTTGATGCTGCCATGAGACCTAGGCCAAGAAAGACTAGCCGTGGGAAAATACATGGTTCTAGAGCTAGGGTGGGGGCTCAGGTATGTATAAAGTCTAGCCCAGGGAAAATACATGGTTCTAGAGCCAGGGCTGGGCACTCAGGTATGTATAAAGTCTAGCCGTGGGAAAATACATGGTTCTAGAGCCAGGGTTGGGGCTCAGGTATGTATAAAGTCTAGCCCAGGGAAAATATATGGTTCTAGAGCCAGGGTTGGGGCTCAGGTATGTATAAAGTCTAGCCTAGGGAAAATACATGGTTCTAGAGCCAGGGTTGGGGCTCAGGTATGTATAAAGTCTAGCCCAGGGAAAATATATGGTTCTAGAGCCAGGGTGGGGGCTCAGGTATGTATAAAGTCTAGCCCAGGGAAAATATATGGTTCTAGAGCCAGGGTGGGGGCTCAGGTATGTATAAAGTCTAGCCCAGGGAAAATACATGGTCCTAGAGCCAGGGTGGGGGCTCAGGTATGTATAAAGTCTAGCCCAGGGAAAATACATGGTTCTAGAGCCAGGGTGGGGCACTCAGGTATGTATAAAGTCTAGCCCAGGGTAAATACATGGTTCTAGAGCCAGGGTGGGGGCTCAGGTATGTTAAAGTCAAGCCCAGAGAAAATACATGGTCCTAGAGCCAGGGTGGGGGCTCAGGTATGTATAAAGTCTAGCCCAGGGAAAATATATGGTTCTAGAGCCAGGGTTGGGGCTCAGGTATGTATAAAGTCTAGCCCAGGGAAAATACATGGTTCTAGAGCCAGGGTTGGGGCTCAGGTATGTATAAAGTCTAGCCCAGGGAAAATACATGATTCTAGAGCCAGGGTGGGGGCTCAGGTATGTATAAAGTCTAGCCGTGGGAAAATACATGGTTCTAGAGCCAGGGTTGGGGCTCAGGTATGTATAAAGTCTAGCCCAGGGAAAATATATGGTTCTAGAGCCAGGGTGGGGGCTCAGGTATGTATAAAGTCTAGCCCAGGGAAAATACATGGTCCTAGAGCCAGGGTGGGGGCTTAGGTATGTATAAAGTCTAGCCCAGGGAAAATACATGGTTCTAGAGCCAGGGTGGGGGCTCAGGTATGTATAAAGTCTAGCCCAGGGAAAATACATGGCCCTAGAGCCAGGGTGGGGGCTCAGGTATGTATAAAGTCTAGCCCAGGGAAAATACATGATTCTAGAGCCAGGGTGGGGGCTCAGGTATGTATAAAGTCTAGCCGTGGGAAAATACATGGTTCTAGAGCCAGGGTTGGGGCTCAGGTATGTATAAAGTCTAGCCCAGGGAAAATATATGGTTCTAGAGCCAGGGTGGGGGCTCAGGTATGTATAAAGTCTAGCCCAGGGAAAATACATGGTCCTAGAGCCAGGGTGGGGGCTTAGGTATGTATAAAGTCTAGCCCAGGGAAAATATATGGTTCTAGAGCCAGGGTGGGGGCTCAGGTATGTATAAAGTCTAGCCCAGGGAAAATACATGGTCCTAGAGCCAGGGTGGGGGCTCAGGTATGTATAAAGTCTAGCCCAGGGAAAATATATGGTTCTAGAGCCAGGGTGGGGGCTCAGGTATGTATAAAGTCTAGCCCAGGGAAAATATATGGTTTTAGAATCAGGGTGGGGTTTGTATAAAGTCTAGCCCAGGGAAAATACATGGTCCTAGAGCCAGGGTGGGGGCTCAGGTATGTATAAAGTCTAGCCCAGGGTAAATACATGGTTCTAGAGCCAGGGTGGGGGCTCAGGTATGTATAAAGTCTAGCCCAGGGAAAATACATGGTCCTAGAGCCAGGGTGGGGGCTCAGGTATGTATAAAGTCTAGCCCAGGGAAAATATATGGTTCTAGAGCCAGGGTGGGGGCTCAGGTATGTATAAAGTCTAGCCCAGGGAAAATACATGGTCCTAGAGCCAGGGTGGGGGCTCAGGTATGTATAAAGTCTAGCCCAGGGAAAATACATGGTTCTAGAGCCAGGGTGGGGGCTCAGGTATGTATAAAGTCTAGCCCAGGGAAAATATATGGTTTTTAGAATCAGGGTGGGGTTTGTATAAAGTCTAGCCCAGGGAAAATACATGGTCCTAGAGCCAGGGTGGGGGCTCAGGTATGTATAAAGTCTAGCCCAGGGAAAATACATGGTCCTAGAGCCAGGGTGGGGGCTCAGGTATGTATAAAGTCTAGCCCAGGGAAAATACATGGTTCTAGAGCCAGGGTGGGGGCTCAGGTATGTATAAAGTCTAGCCCAGGGAAAATACATGGTTTTAGAGCCAGGGTGGGGGCTCAGGTATGTATAAAGTCTAGCCCAGGGAAAATATATGGTTCTAGAGCCAGGGCTGGGCACTCAGGTATGTATAAAGTCTAGCCCAGGGAAAATATATGGTCCTAGAGCCAGGGTGGGGGCTCAGGTATGTTTAAAGTCTAGCCCAGGGAAAATACATGGTCCTAGAGCCAGGGTGGGGACTCAGGTATGTTTAAAGTCTAGCCCAGGGAAAATACATGGTTCTAGAGCCAGGGTGGGGGCTCAGGTATGTATAAAGTCTAGCCCAGGGAAAAAATGGTTTTAGAATCAGGCTGGGGTTTGTATAAAGTCTAGTCCAGGGAAAATTCATGGTTCTAGAATCAAGGTGGGGGCTCAGGTATGTATAAAGTCTAGCCCAGGAAAATATATGGTTCTAGAGCCAGGGTGGGGCACTCAGGTATGTATTAAGTCTAGCCCAGGAAAATATATGGTTCTAGAGCCAGGGTTGGGGCTCAGGTATGTATAAAGTCTAGCCCAGGGAAAATATATGGTCCTAGAGCCAGGGTGGGGGCTCAGGTATGTATAAAGTCTAGCCCAGGGAAAATACATGGTTCTAGAGCCAGGGTGGGGGCTCAGGTATGTATAAAGTCTAGCCCAGGGAAAATATATGGTTCTAGAGCCAGGGTGGGGGCTCAGGTATGTATAAAGTCTAGCCCAGGGAAAATACATGGTCCTAGAGCCAGGGTGGGGGCTCAGGTATGTATAAAGTCTAGCCCAGGGAAAATACATGGTTTTAGAGCCAGGGTGGGGGCTCAGGTATGTATAAAGTCTAGCCCAGGGAAAATACATGGTCCTAGAGCCAGGGTGGGGGCTCAGGTATGTATAAAGTCTAGCCCAGGGAAAATACATGGTTCTAGAGCCAGGTTTGGGGCTCAGGTATGTATAAAGTCTAGCCCAGGGAAAATACATGGTTCTAGAGCCAGGGTGGGCACTCAGGTATGTATAAAGTCTAGCCCAGAGAAAATACATAGTGCTTGAGCCAGGTTGGGGGCTCAGGTATGTATAAAGTCTAGCCCAGGGAAAATACATGGTTCTAGAGCCAGGGTTGGGGCTCAGGTATGTATAAAGTCTAGCCCAGGGTAAATACATGGTTCTAGAGCCAGGGTGGGGGCTCAGGTATGTATAAAGTCTAGCCCAGGGAAAATACATGGTTCTTGAGCCAGGGTGGGGGCTCAGGTATGTATAAAGTCTAGCCCAGGGAAAATATATGGTTCTAGAGCCAGGGTTGGGGCTCAGGTATGTATAAAGTCTAGCCCAGGGAAAATATATGGTTCTAGAGCCAGGGTGGGGGCTCAGGTATGTATAAAGTCTAGCCCAGGGAAAATATATGGTTCTAGAGCCAGGGTGGGGGCTCAGGTATGTATAAAGTCTAGCCCAGGGAAAAAATGGTTTTAGAATCAGGCTGGGGTTTGTATAAAGTCTAGTCCAGGGAAAATTCATGGTTCTAGAATCAAGGTGGGGGCTCAGGTAATTCTTGAAAATTTTATAGAAGTTTTTATGAAAACTTGGTAAGGTAAGTCTTTAATTACCTATGAATTTGAAATTTGTTGAATTTGTTGTAGTTTTAAACTGTTAAATATTAGATAGAAATTTATGAAGAAGTCACTATGCCCATTGCTAATTGAGCATTATAGGTCTTTCCTACTAAGACTGACATGCCTCTACCTTTTTTGTCCCCAACTGATTTCTTTATTTTTTATGTTTCAGCAGCAGAGAAACATTAAACAGAGATTTGTTGCACTGCTGAAGAGATTCAGAATCTCAGAAGAGGTAGGTTGTACTATACATGATTTATACTTGATTTCTTTTTAAGTCTGAACTTTTCAAGTTGTCAAAATTATAAAAATAATATATGAATTAATTCAACTGTACTAGTGCATCTAAAAAATCTTTTGGAATTGAAAAAAACTCATTTATGGTAACAGCTGTTTTAGTTGACTGCGCAAACTTAGTAGTAACATTTTCTAGGTGAAGCACAAATGTATTGAATTGAAAAAATAACACAGACAAAAATGCATAACAAATAGGTCCAACCATCTTATTTTCTCAAACTTCACAAGGTAATGAATGGCACAAAATAATTCATTTTGTAGTAAAAACAGTGTACTACTTAAGATTTGTGAAAGATAAATATACAGGAAATGACTCAATGACTCAAAAACATGAAACAAGTTGGTTTACAGTATGGCTTGGAATAAAAATTGTGCTATCCAAACCTTATCATCTCACTTTGTAAAAGAAATGTTTTTTCAGATTATTGTTATGCGCATTAGGATCCTTGGAAATGATCAATGTATTTTTTATCTAAAACCAAGCAACATGCTCTTGTCTTCTCATCAGTTTTTTTACTGACTATAAAATTGGGGATATGTAACATGCTTTTTCATCCAATGGACATCTATTTAGAACTCCTGCTAATTGTTTATTAAGGGCTTGGAATCTGAAGGAGATCATGATCTGGGGGACACCAACCCTGACACCACTGTAGATATAGATGATCTTATTGATGAGTTGGAAGATCTTAGTGACAGTGGGCCTGAGCTGGACACTGTTAGTGTAATGTCCACACCAAAGCCACGTCTGAGGTAATTACACAGTGGACCTGAGCTGGACACTGTTAGTGTAATGTCCACACCAAAGCCACGTCTGAGGTAAGTTACACAGTGGACCTGAGCTAGAAACTGTTAGTGTAATGTCCACACCAAAGCCACGTCTGAGGTAAGTTACGCAGTGGTCCTGAGGTAGACAATGTCAGTGTAATGTCCACACCAAAGCCACGTCTGAGGTAAGTTACACAGTGGTCCTGAGGTAGACAATGTCAGTGTAATGTCCACACCAATGCCACACCTGATGTTAGTTACACAGTGGACCTGAGCTAGACACTGTCAGTGTAATGTCCACACCAAAGCCACGTCTGAGGTAAGTTACACAGTGGACCTGAGCTGGACACTGTCAGTGTAATGTCCACACCAAAGCCACGTCTGAGGTAAGTTACACAGTGGACCTGAGCTAGATACTGTCAGTGTAATGTCCACACCAAAGCCACGTCTGAGGTAAGTTACACAGTGGACCTGAGGTAGACAATGTCAGTGTAATGTCCACACCAAAGCCACATCTGAGGTAAGTTACACAGTGGACCTGAGGTAGACACTGAATAGTGTAATGTCCACACCAAAGCTACATCTGAGGTAAGTTACACAGTGGACCTGAGCTAGACACTGTCAGTGTAATGTCCACACCAAAGCCACGTCTGAGGGAAGTTACACAGTGGACCTGAGCTAGACACTGTCAGTGTAATGTCCACACCAAAGCCACAGCTGAGGTAAGTTACACAGTGGACCTGAGGTAGACACTGTCAGTGTAATGTCCACACCAAAGCCACATCTGATGTAAGTTACGCAGTGGACCTTAGCTGGACACTGTTAGTGTTATGTCCACACCTAAGCCACGTCTGATGTAAGTTACACAGTGGACCTGAGCTGGACACTGTTAATGTAATGTCCACACCAATGCCACATCTGATATAAGTTACACAGTGGACATGAGCGATACAATGTCAGTGTTATGTCCTCACCAAAACCATTTCTGAGGTAGACTTCTTTATAATTCTGCAATATTGTTGCAAAATGGTTGGGTTGACAAATTAATTGATTCACAATGACATGCTGGGGCATTAAGTATAATACACATGTATGTATATTAATTTGTCCATGCATCTGTACCAAAATATCTATCAAGCTTTTCTCTGAAACCATCCATGAACCTGATTTGAAATTAGGCAGGGTGGTTCAGTAAGACAAACTGTACACCATAAGCCACTTTCAGACCTGTCAGACCATTGCTTCCTGATTTAGACTGGGTCCATTTGAAAATTTCCGTTTTGAAGTATGACAACCTGCCTGCCCAAAGTGACGTTCAGTCTTGTTGGACTGGTAGTCCTGTTTTGTTTCCTACAGGGGCATCTGCGTCTCATGGACACATTTCTCTTTTATCTATTCTCCCATTTAAAATTGAAATTTTAGTCGTCTTTTTTTCAGAATGTCATTTTCATAAAATTGTCTTTTGAAGGCCTTTCTTTGCTGGCAAAGGAAGTAACTCAGAAATAGCAGAACCCTCAAAATCTAATGTAAGTTGTAGTTAAAGTTACAGTTTTTAACTATTTTTCTGTCTCTTTTATGCAATTACTTTGATAAAAAAAAATTCTCATCAATTATAAATTTCATTGACTTGGTATTTGAATTTTTGGCTAGTGAAATTTGTCATTGTAGAAAAATTTTCTGAACATTTCTGTTAGCAACTGTAAATCACATTGATCATAATACTTTGATTGCAACCTTAGTACAAAATTATGGGCTGGTTAACAACTTTCGTATGAGGCATAGATTATAAACAAATTTGGCCAAACTTAAATTTTAATTACATATAATGTTATGTATTATAACAATTTGAATATTAAGAACAACCTTTTAATAGGAAAAAGTCAGTGACGAGAAGAGGAATGATTATGAGAGCCATGTAAGTTGCATGAGTTTCTACTAATTGCTACCTTTCTGCACAAAATCTTAACCCTTAATATGTTTTATGTATACTTAAATACCGATTGATCATGCATAGGATAAGATTTGTGTTTACTATTCATCATGTTCATGGTTACAAATAATTTGTCTATAGTAAGTTAGTAATGTTGGATGTTACATGGTTGTGGTTGTAATTTATTTAGTTGTCGTGTTTAACTTTTGACTAACTTATTTATAGCTTAATAAGTTTTGGTTTGCTTGATATTTTGCTCTTTCATGTAAGCTTTAGTTTTCTAAATATTGTATACCAATAACATGATATTTGCTCTTAGTTTATTATGGTATTTTATTGTTGGCTGTTTTGCATGATAACATATCAGCACATTTCTCTCCCTGCACATTATATATTGGTTGGTTTCTAGGAACCCGATATTGACACCGAACCTGTCACATCGGAGCCTCGTGTAAAGAGTCCTGTCACGCCCGAACCTAGTGTAAAGAGTCTTGTCACACCCGAACCTCGTGTAAAAAGTCCAGTCTTTTCTAAAAATACAATCAATCACACACGAAGTCGTTCATACAGAGAGAAAAAGAAGAGTGATGCCAGCATCCCACGACGACATAGTATGGGTGTTGTTCAACCTAGTCTGGTGTGTACTTGTTTGCTGTGTATATAACTAACATGTAGCATGTAGTACTGCAGCTTGTTCACTATATACAGAAAACCTCTGTAACTTCTGGCTTCTGGACTTTTATTACACACCACTGCTTGTATAATGAGATTAGGTAATAGGTCACAGCCTAAACATAATCACTCTTTATTGGATTGTTACAGAGCTATTGCTATTTCAGTCATGTCATAAGTAATAAAACTTAAATTCTTCGAAAAATATTTTAAAATTTGAATGGTTGTATTCATGTAATTAAAAGTAAGAAAAGATCAAAAGATACAGCAACAGCATTGAAATAATCATTTTCAAGTTTTAAACCTACCTTATCAGTTATGATCAGTATGCCTTTAAATGAAACAGGTTTTACCTTTTAACTTATGAATTAATGTAGCCATAGATTTTGATACTCACTGAATATTTAAGGCTGAGACATAGCATGAAATATAAGTCTTAGTATCTAAAGATAGTGATTATTTCATTGAAGTGTATAATATATCTGTGGTTTTTGTCTCGCCTGCGACGAATAGTCGCGGAAGGCGAGACATAGGTATTACTTTCCGGCGGCGGCGGCGGCGGCGACGGCGACGGCGTCGTAAACTTTTTTGTAAGACTTTTGTGGACAATGAATTGCTTGAAAAGTATAATAGCTAGGCATCTGATATTTGGTATACAGACAGTTCAGGTTATGGTCTATGCAACTGTCACCATGCCGTGTGACCCTGACCCCATTTTCACGCTCCAGTGACTCTGTGAACTTAGGTCTTTTTTCAGGTCGTAAACTTTTTTTAAGACTTTTGTGGACCATGAATTGCTGGAAAAGTATAATAGCTAGGCATCTGATATTTGGTATACAGACAGTTCAGGTTATGGTCTATGCAACTGTCACCATGCCGTGTGACCCTGACCCCATTTTCACGCTCCAGTGACTCTGTGAACTTAGGTCTTTTTTCAGGTCGTAAACTTTTTTGTAAGACTTTTGTGGACGATGAATTGCTGGAAAAGTATATTAGCTAGGCATCTGATATTTGGTATACAGACAGTTCAGGTTATGGTCTATGCAACTGTCACCATGCCGTGTGACCCTGACCCCATTTTCACGCTCCAGTGACTCTGTGAACTTAGGTCTTTTTTCAGGTCGTAAACTTTTTTGTAAGACTTTTGTGGACGATGAATTGCTGGAAAAGTATATTAGCTAGGCATCTGATATTAGGTATACAGACAGTTTAGGTTATGGTCTACGCAACTGTATCCATGCTGCGTGACCCTGACCCCATTTTCACGCTCTAGTGACTCTGTGAACTTAGGTCTTTTTCAGGCTGAAAAACTTTTTTGTAAGACTTTTGTGGATGATGAATTGCTGGAAAGTTATAATAGCTAGGCATCTGATATTGGGTAAACAGACAGTTGCGGTTATGGACAATGCAACTGTCACCATGCCATGTGACCATGACCCCATTTTTACGCTCCAGTGACTCTGTGAACTTAGGTCTTTTTTTCAGACAGAAAACTTTTTGTAATTCTTGAAATGGAAGCTTAGGTAGTTGATTTCAGTGATGGTGCCGGCAGGCGAGACATACTTTTAGTGGCCACACTTGTCTTATTATTTGTTGGGTATCATTTTTATGGTTTTCATGGGTGGACTTTATCCATGAAGTTTGATACTGCAGAAATAGGAAATTTGACTTTGATCTGTATACTGCAGCCTTCAGAACCGGGAATTTAAGAATCCACAAACTTAACCATGAAAAATGGTACCTACAAAAATAAACGAATTCACAGTATATCTATTACAGCATTATTGCCTGTTTAACTTTTATAAGTTTAAATTTTTATGTGCATGAGTTATGCATGATTGAAATTGTAATAAATGATAATCGGAAGCTACATATACTGTATTTGATCTTAAATCAGGGGTAAAATTGGCATTTGTAACTTTGCATACATATCAAGCATTGGCAACTTTACATGGATTTGGATATGGCTATTTTTACTTTCTATTTATATTGAAACCCTTTTCAACTTCTTGTTTTGCTTTATTTTTGTAATTAATTTTCTATACGGCATATCTTCCTGGATTCTTTACATTTATTTATTTATTAAAAGATACGAAGATGTAAAAAAGGTACACTATTGTAAACATATTAGTTTCATTGTTTTGAGTTTTCACGTTTTCAGTCTAAATGCATATTTTGCAGATACAAATTTTCATGGTTTTCCAATATCATACATTGACTTGCATAAGATATTGCATATTAAAAAAGTTCTTTTTTATACCCCCACTCTTAAGAGAGGGGGCTATATTGCAATCACCTTGTCCGTCGGTCTGTCCGTCCGGTTCAATTTCTCTGCTTCTACTGGATGGATTGGTTTTAAATTTGGTACACAGCTTCAACATGATGAGTTATACCATGCCTACTCCTTCCAGTTTTCATAGATTTTCATTGACTATGAATGTATTTAAAATTGTAAAGTACAATTTTTTTTTTATTGACATGGATTGCTTCATTACAAATCCTCACTCAACTCTCTGTAGCATCAAATGTTATTTTGTCTTGCCTGTGTCAAAAGAAAGACACAATGACCCTAAGTTCTATGTGGTCTGATGTTATAATCTTGATTTTACACATAACCTAATAAATTTCTGAAATATTGCTTCATGTCAATGAACTTTGACTCATTACTAAGAACAACAAGTATAACTTTAAAATAAAAAGCATTTTTGTCTCGCCTGCGACGAAAATTCGCGGAAGGCGAGACATAGGTATTACTTACGGCGGCGGCGGCGGCGATGGCGGCGGCGTCGTAAACTTTTTTGTAAGACTTTTGTGGAGGATGAATTGCTGGAAAAGTATAATAGCTAGGCATCTGATATTTGGTATACAGACAGTTCAGGTTATGGTCTACGCAGCTGTCACCATGCCGTGTGACCCTGACCCCATTTTCACGCTCCAGTGACTCTGTGAACTTAGGTGTTTTTTCAGGCTGTAAACTTTTTTGTAAGACTTTTGTGGACGATGAATTGCTGGAAAAGTATAATAGCTAGGCATCTGATATTTGGTATACAGACAGTTCTGGTTATTGTCTACGGAACTGTCACCATGCCGCGTGACCCTGATCCCATTTTTACGCTCCAGTGACTCTGTGAACTTAGGTCTTTTTCAGGTAGAAAACTTTTTTGTAAGACTTTTGTGGACGATGAATTGCTGGAAAATTATAATAGCTAGGCATCTGATATTGGGTATACAGACAGTTGAGGTTATGGTTAACGTAACAGTCACCATGCCATGTGACTATGACCCCATTTTTAGGGTTCAGTGACTCTGTGAACTTAGGTTTTTTTTCAGGCAGAAAACTTTTTTTTTTGTGTGGACAATAAATTGCTTGAAAAGTATAATAGCTAGGCATCTGATACTGGTTATACAGACACAATTTGTGTTTATATCAAGAAATGAAAGCTTAGGTGGTTGATTTTAGTGATGGTGCCGGCAGGCGAGACATACTTTTAGTGGCCACACTTGTTTCTGTATCTTCATGTCTTTGTAAGATGAGACCTGGGGCTGCTGCCAATCTAAACTATGTTTTGTGTAGTTAGATGTGATAGATATAGAAAAGAATTTTTTGACCTTATACATATATATTTTATATAATTTACAGTCATGAAGAGGTGTATATTTGAAAAGAATTTTTTGACCTTATACATATATATTTTATATAATTTACAGTCATGGAGAGGTGTATATTTGAACCCCTTGTATTCTTAGTTTGAAAAAGATATATAATATAAAAAAACCTGTTGATACATCAATCTACCTTTCCCATAAACCCTTGTTATGTATCGCTGTTAAAAAAGTTTCATTTCATGTTTGTACAGTAACAGCTAATTAAATATAGGTTTGAATATGAAGGTCCTTTATATGCAACTGTAAAACCCTTCTTGTTAAAAAGGCAAAATCTTAATTTTGTTTACAGCACTATAATTATACATAAATTGTAGTAAAAGCTTCCACAGAAAACCTTGTTTGACCAGTTTGATGGGTTTATTTTTTCGATCTTCACAGCCTCCATAAACCTTGATAAGGTGGTTAATTTATTTGGTCTATCTTTACAGCCTCGGAAAGCGTTGTTAGACCAGTTAAGTACAGTATTAGCGGGATCAGATGATCAACTTCCAGAAAACATTGTATTGGTTAACACAGCTGAATGGCATGGCCAGGTAACATCCAAGAAAGATTAAGTTTGAGTATACCTTAGTTGGTGCTTGACCTAGCTTCTCTTATGAATGAAAAGTAAACCATGAGCTTTCCCTCCCTTGTGGGTAGAGAAACTGCTTGGACATACACCAACAAGCTGACTATGGTGATCGATATGTTTTATCATTTACAATCAGGACACACTAAAATGGCTAAAACATTCAGGTGAAAATTTTCATGTGCAGATGGCCTTACAATCCACCAATTGTTTATTTGCTGATCCAACAGATGGGTAAATGTGACATGACATTGTTTGAACAACAAAAGGAAGATTTTTTCAAGGTACACCCATCCGTATTAAGGGTCTGACATCGAGATGACTGAGCCTTTTTTCGTTTCGTCCTTTTGTCTGTTTGTCGGTCCATATTTTTTTGTACATGACTTGCAAAACTTGAGGGTTACAGATGTGAATTTTAATTCTGTCATTGAGTACCATTTGGAGATGCCCATATTAAGTTTTATGGAAATCAATAGGAAATTTGATTAAAAAACATACATGTATTCATGTGTATAAGGGTGTGATCACAGACAAAATCATCATAAAATCAATTTCATGGTACAGTGATAGCAGAAAAAAAGCTGTGTTTTATTGTTATGAATCTTTATATTTCAGTGTTTTATACAGAAGTTACAGGAGAAACAGTTTAAGTTGATATGTACCTGTGGTAATGCTGATGTTAAAGCTGCTGTTAGTAATCTTGTCTCCAAAATACAGAAATTGTAAGTTCATTCATATGGCTTTCATCAACTAAAGCTGCTGTTAGTAATCTTGTCTCCAAAATACAGAAATTGTAAGTTCATTCATATGGCTTTCATCAACTAAAGCTGCTGTTAGTAATCTTGTCTCCAAAATACAGAAATTGTAAGTTCATTCATATGGCTTTCATCAACTAAAGCTGCTGTTAGTAATCTTGTCTCCAAATACAGAAATTGTAAGTTCATTCATATGGCTTTTATCAACTTTAACAAATCTTCATATCAATGACCTTTTTGATTATAACAGAAAAGTATAAGGTCACATGTACACAAGAGAACACATCAACACCAGCATGACAAGACATAATAAATTACTAGTTTTGCATTCTAAAATCATGAATCTAATTTTAAAACTTCGCTTATCTTTTAAGGTTAAAAAAAGATTTTAATGCTTTTGATCTCAAAGGATAAGGGGCCTGACTGGCAGAGTGGTCTAAGGTGCTGGTTTAAAAACCACACTATTGATCACAAGCCGATCACTTCTCAGCTGGTGTTCGAGTCCTGTTTGTAATTTACAAAAAAAAGACTTTCCCAACTGTATGTGGTTAGGTTTGTCAGTTACCTGCCCAAGGAAGGTGATTTCCTCAGGGTACTCCAGTTTTCTCCACTATCAAAATGGCACAGGTGCTTCCATAAAGTATGTTAAACACAAACACACATACACTCTCAAAGAATAAGAGTTAGTATAGAAAGTGAAAAACTTTTTCTTACTTACAGCTCATAAAACTCACCAAAAAGAATAAATATTAATACTCTAATAAACTTTGTGTATAGATATTATAAGCATGCAATATGCCAGGCTAGTAATTCAAATCTCTAGTTATAGTTTTGTCAGCTGATATTCAACATGCATATTTCTTTTTAGCTGTAATACCAATCCAAAGAAGCCCAGTCCAGTCAAGATAGTAATAGCTGGGTCTGACGGATACATCAATTCTGTCTTACGTCCCTATGTAGAACAGTTCTCTGCCAAAGCTCCTGACTGGCAAGGATATGTCAAGTTCCTTGTTATACCTCTAGGTAGGTTCTGTATTATGTAGAACAGTTCTCTGCCAAAGCCCCTGACTGGCAAGGATATGTCAAGTTCCTTGTTATACCTCTAGGTAGGTTCTGTGTTATGTAGAACAGTTCTCTGCCAAAGCTCCTGACTGGCAAGGATATGTCAAGTTCCTTGTTATACCTCTAGGTAGGTTCTGTATTATGTAGAGCACTTCTCTGCCAAAGCTCCTGACTGGCAAGGATATGTCAAGTTCCTTGTTATACCTCTAGGTAGGTTCTGTGTTATGTAGAACAGTTCTCTGCCAAAGCTCCTGACTGGCAAGGATATGTCAAGTTCCTTGTTATACCTCTAGGTAGGTTCTGTATTATGTAGAACAGTTCTCTGCCAAAGCTCCGGACTGGCAAGGATATGTCAAGTTCCTTGTTATACCTCTAGGTAGGTTCTGTATTATGTAGAACAGTTCTCTGCCAAAGCTCCGGACTGGCAAGGATATGTCAAGTTCCTTGTTATACCTCTAGGTAGGTTCTGTATTATGTAGAGCAGTTCTCTGCCAAAGCTCCGGACTGGCAAGGATATGTCAAGTTCCTTGTTATACCTCTAGGTAGGTTCTGTATTATGTAGAACAGTTCTCTGCCAAAGCTCCGGACTGGCAAGGATATGTCAAGTTCCTTGTTATACCTCTAGGTAGGTTCTGTATTATGTAGAGCAGTTCTCTGCCAAAGCTCCTGACTGGCAAGGATATGTCAAGTTCCTTGTTATACCTCTAGGTAGGTTCTGTATTATGTAGAGCACTTCTCTGCCAAAGCTCCTGACTGGCAAGGATATGTCAAGTTCCTTGTTATACCTCTAGGTAGGTTCTGTATTATGTAGAACAGTTCTCTGCCAAAGCCCCTGACTGGCAAGGATATGTCAAGTTCCTTGTTATACCTCTAGGTAGGTTCTGTATTATGTAGAACAGTTCTCTGCCAAAGCTCCTGACTGGCAAGGATATGTCAAGTTCCTTGTTATACCTCTAGGTAGGTTCTGTATTATGTAGAGCACTTCTCTGCCAAAGCTCCTGACTGGCAAGGATATGTAAAGTTCCTTGTTATACCTCTAGGTAAGCTTTGTGCTATGTAAAACATCTTCAAAACTAATGCACTTCATTAGGCTGGATCCAATTGATTTGTGAGTGGTTAATGAGTGGTTACTGAATATCTTTATTATCCAAAAAAATATTTTTGCTGTTATGATGAATGCACATTCAGTAAAATGCTCTTTGGTTATTTCAGGTTACAGTTTTCTAAAGGGAATCATAAGCTCATTAAACATTCTTTTTGTCATTGCAGGTAACAGTTCCATAGGTAGATACCTAGGGTCATTAGATTCTACCTTCTCATCACTGTTCCAAGATACCTTATGGAAAGATACCTTTGACAAGTCAGAATCTGTCAAACTGGGTCAGTTTATATATCTACAAATTCAAATATGAAGGGAATTTTTATTAATGATTTATAAAATTGTTTCTTCATAAATTCTCCAAATATGTGCATTGATTTTGACAAACCTTATTAAAGACTATTTGGTTGTAATGTAGACTCTGTCATCCACTATTGAAAGACTTTTAGTTCCCCTTCTATGACAACTACACTTGCTTAAAATTATTGTCCACCACAGCAATGCAGTAAAGGAAATGATGTTGATCTCCAACATACATTTCTCAAATTGATGACTTTTGTAAAATTTAAACGCAGTGTTTGTCATATAGATACCTTACACAACGCTGGTCAGCAATTATTGTGAAAGTTCTGTTCCATTAACTAAAATATTGGTGTATGTGGGACCTAGAATTTGTTGTTATAGATTCAATATCCTGAATTTGATACTCTATATGATGATTAATTAACTGATTTTAAAAGATATGTGTTAGACCTTCAAGGGATCAATTCAAAGCACCCATTACAAAAAACTATAACACATTTACAAAACACTTTCAAGATGAAATTCTAATTCAAAAGTTTGACTTCATAAATAACATTTTTTATTTCTGATTCCAGATTCGCAAGAGGTGGTTAACAGAGTGTGTAAATATATCAATACTGCCAACCATCTTCTACATATACCTATAGCTGAAGCTATGGTCATGTCTAAAGGAAAAGGGTAAACATTTATTACTGTGTTATATATTGACTTGAAAAGTGGAAAGTTATACGGTTATATAATGAGAAAGTACACCAAACAAAAACTAGAAAAATAAAACATGGCCAAAAACAAGGACTCTTTTGCTGCAAGTACATTCAATTTGGCATTCTATGAAATACTTCCCAAAAAACTTTGATCTGTTCTCCATTTGAAAAAATATAGACAAAGGACCTCAGAGATGTTTTCCAAAGACAAATGCATTCAATTCCATTAAAATCTTTATGTCCAAGGCATTAAAATAAAGTTAAAACTCTGTAATAGGGCAGGCATATAGGCTATTTTTTGTGGTTTCTTTAATTTGTTTATTCATCACATCATAAGGTTTACAATGGCAATTTCAAAATCATGTCTCAACCATGATCCTGATTAAACACTGAATGTTGCTACATCATGCTTCAAACTAACCAACAGTGAACTAATTTTTGCCAAGTAACATATCAGTGTCTTTGGGTGTATTTTAACTGATTGGACGTATCTATTTTAACTGATTGGACGTATCTATTTTAACTGATTGGACGTATCTATTTTAACTGATTGGACGTATCTATTTTAACTGATTGGACGTATCTATTTTCTGTGTATTTTAACTGATTGGACGTATCTATTTTCTGTGTATTTTAACTGATTGGACGTATCTATTTTCTGTGTATTTTAACTGATTGGACGTATCTATTTTCTTTCAGTGGTGATGAAGAGTCTTGCCAAAACTTTATTCCATTTTTTAGTGTAAGTACCATAGTATAAAGAGAGTTTTTGTCCGTACAATAACTTTTAAACAAAACTTTATATTTTCATAGTAAGAAAAAAATGCATTTTGAACAATTTATACTATTTGAAGTAAATGAATTTATTTTATTTTATGTAAAAAGTAAACACCATTAATACAGAGATGGAAAAAGTGTCACTAAAATCAGTCTTCACATTAATTTTAAAAGAAAGGCAGGAACTTGTATTCATGACATTATTGTTGCATATTATTGGTTTGTAGAATATGATTTTGAAAGTTCACATGCCCTATCCTGCAGCAATTTTACTGGTCATCACTGTCAGACTTGTGGCCTAAGACACCATAATTGACGTTTATTTAATTTACAGGAAGTGAAGATAGGAAATCCAGAGTCATCAAATGCATCAGGTTTGTGTGTTTGGTCGTTAGTATATTGCATGTAGGGTTATATAATTAGAAGGTTTTAGGAAAGGGATGATTAATGTATAAATGCATGATAATGTTGCTACATGTTCATTTACAGCTTGTAAGATAATGTAAAATGAGACACAGTTTGTTTAAGATTTAAAAGATAAAACGTAAAACATTTACAAAAATTGTCCTAAAAAATTATTCAAAAAATTACTAATTTCTTAGTGCTGTTGTAGTAGTAAGTTGGAAAAAGGCTTTTGTTAACTCTGATTATTTTATTTTAAAAAAGACATGAGAAAATTGCAAAATATATAAAATCAACTTACATATGACTAAAAAGAATGATTGTGATTTCAGTGGTACCAGGTAAACCTATCATCATTACATTACTAGACATTACCTGTACAGTGAAACCTGCTAACAAAGAACTGTGTTAATCTTAGGTTTTACTGTACATGTAGTAACTTACTTTTGAATCTAAAATGCTAAACGTGCATTAATCTTATTAATGATATGAATCAGAATAATTCTTTCTTTGTTTATCTAAGTAATTACTGTGAAAGTATTTAAATTCGTGGGTATCAATTTTATTTGGATGGTAAGTAAATTGCATATTTGTGGATTCATGAATTCATGGTTTTAACAAATTCTCCATAAGAAGCAATGCTAAATTCTCTGTTTGTTGGGAATTTAATTTCATGGTTTGCCTGACCCACGAAAACCACGAAAATTGGTACCCCACGAACATTAGTACTTTTAACAGTTTTAAAAATAGATTATATATAATTATAATAAATCAAAGCATGCTTGCTGGAGGTGTGTTTGCTTGAAGCTTATGTAGAATGATATATTTACCCTTAAGTTGATTTTGTTGGCTGCTGACTTAGAATTTCACTTGTATGAAAGCAGATACATGTATTACTGTAATTATACTTATACATCATGTCTACCCTTTTAGTTGATTTTGTTGGAACTTGTCATTTAAGAGAATATTGAATTGTCTAATTTGTAGATGTTTGCTGTACCCTGGCTACTGTTCCTGGGGTATTAGAGTTAGCCCGAGTCTTGGGTAAACCTTCAAGCATATCTTAACATTGCCAAACTCTCTTCCATAGTAACCAATCCACTGACATATTCGTGTGGTGTGTGATCATTGGCATGGTTTGGTCATATTTGTCATCCAAAACATTCTATACAATATGAAAGTGGTTGGTTTTCATCAGTTCTTGATCGTAGGGAGTCTTTGCACAGCTTTGATATACATGTATTCTTTTTTATATCTGTATAGTGTCTAGATTCATGTAAGAATAGGTATAATAGATACACCAGTCCATTTCCCTTTTTCATCACCATCTGCTCTTCTTCTATAGTAACACTGTTTGGGTTTTGGCATAGAAATGAGAACATGCTACATGTAGTTTGAGTTTCAATTCCATAGAAAGAAAAATTGTTGGTAAAGAATCAGTATTTAACTTTAGATAAGTAGTCTTTCAGGGCTGTTGTTAATAAAAGATAGTTAAGAAAAATAATTTAAAAAATGAAATTTATGCATAGTAATTGGATGACAATTGATTTTCTTTAATTGATTTGGCAAGAATAAGAGTTTCAAACTCTTTGAATACTTCTCATTGTACTTATGGAGTGTTTTCATATATAAGTACAATATGTGTCTTGGAAGTTTTGTCACCCTAAAGTGTTTTACATAAGACTGTTTATGCGTAACACTATGGTTAAAAGAGTGCTCCAATATTGCATGAGATATAAATATGATAAATTCTCCAAGTAGCATGCTGTTAATTGTATCATAGTTTATTAATCGTTATTGCTTCTGATTATAATTTGATTTATACTTGAGCCTTAAAAAAATAGTGCTGCATATATAATAGCATTTCATTTAATTAGCATGAACTTGTAGCGTTGCCAATTTGTACAAGCATGGTATTGTAGCATTGCTCTCTGATTTACAGACCTGCATCATATGGACAGTAAGACATGCACATTTATGTTGTCAGTGTTGTATTGCTTTGTCATTGCTAGCTTGCATGGATTATATACGTATAAATGTTACTCCATTAATTTTTACGTATGAAATTATTCAATTTAATAAGAGAAATTTGTAATGTTTTTGTTTCCAGTTTTAAAAGCGCTTTTATTGTGCCATCTTCTGATATCACTTTGTTCCTCCATAACCTTTCATACTGGACTGATAGGTTTTAACGAATTGTTTGATTTTTTACTATTAATAAATTTTCAAACACTTTTAGTTTAGGGGTATAGTACAAGTATGGATATGAATATATTTTATTATAATTAAGGAGGCTTGCGGGTCTAAATAAGCACATATTTTTTGCTCAGCTGTATTGTAACGGTTAATCCCTCCAATATAGCACTGTCACTGATTACATTAAACAACACACCTTCTGTGTAAATTTGAAAAAAAATTCTATTGATCAGTTCTTTCTGTATGCCATGTTTTACATTGCAATCCTCATTTTCTTTATGTTTTGTGTAAAAAATTGGCAAAATTCCAACAGTTTTTTTTTTTTATTTCATTTTTTTATTTGCAGGGTGACCCCCTTTTTTTATTAATTCAATTTGAAGAATGCATTTAGTAAAACACACATTCTTTGCAAATTTGAAGAAATTCTGTTGTTTAGATTTTTTTCTATGTCATTTTTAAGCTTTAAATGATCATTTTTCCATGTAATATATATAAGATAGATGGTAAATGGCTATTTTAAGAACCTTAATAGCGGGCTTAAATGAACGGTGACCCCAATTTTTTATTGCATTTTTGATCCATGCATAAAGGACTATAAGTGTGCCAAATTACAGAAAAATCTATAATTTCAAATTTAGACCCTTGAGCCCCTTTAAATACCTCATTTTACTTATGCCAGCTTAGATTATTTAAATGAATAGTTGTGAAAATGCGATCTTAAAGATATTTGTTTGTCAAAATTGCTTTAGAATCTAGATATTTTCATTGTCTATGTTTTAAGAATATTAAACACCATTTTAGCCGAACTGTTCAATACTTTTGTTTTAATTTATGTTATCTTTAAGTTATACCTACCGGTAGTTATTATATTCTAGTACCCACTTTTTTCAAGCGTTGCTTAAAAGTATTATTATTGAATTTTCCTATCCTTTACACCATATTTTTCCTTGTCTCTTAAATTTCAGTCTGGTTTGAATATCTATATAATATATATAACTTATTTGTTGTAAAGTAATTTTTAACTGCATGCAGTTAATCACTACAACGTTTTGATCAGAAATAGAAAGAATTTATGGTAGACAATAAGTTCAAAGGCCAGATCATGTACACTTTTTGAAAAGTCATTTTGAAATGTCCTCTGCATGGTTTGTGCGACATAAAGATGAGACATCCCTGAATTCATTAATATTAACAACTTTTGGGGAAATTGTGCCCTTCATCATATAAAAGGCTGTAGTGGGTGCATTATTTCTCTGCTGTTGTTTTAATTGTTTGTATCTTATTATTACCTCCAGTTTTGAATTTCTGTTTCAAGATTGATTTAAACAAGCAAAAAAAAACACTAAGGGGGAATTCAGATCTCAAACTCCATATACACCAGGAGTCCTGCACTAAAACAACAATACTAAAAAAAAACCACACACACAACAAAATGGCAATCAGAAGAATGAAATCATGTCAAAATATCATCAAACTCAGGTGCTTAGGAAGGGTAAGCAGTTCCTGCTTGTTGCAACACATAAGTTGCATTTCCTATAGTTTCTGTTAAAATAGGTGTGATAATGCTAGGTCAATGACATTTTATAAAAAGAAACCCTTTATTACATTAACAAGCCATTCATGTGTATACTCCCACTATTGTTGTAGTAGCAGTACATGTATTGGTAATTTGAAACTTATAAATGTCATTTTAGCAATTCATTAAAAAGGACCATTATATTTGACATTTCAGTGGATTTTGATGACGTAACTAGTCTTGGTACCTCACCTACCTTGTCCAGTTCCCCACCATCAAACAATACCACAGAGAGACAGAGAGACACAAACACACCACCTAACTCACCTAATGTTAGTCTACAGCCCAATGCTCAAGGGTGAGTAAATGTTAATCTACAGCCCAACACTCAAGGGTGAGTCAATTTTAGTCTACAGCCCAACACTCAAAGGTGAGTCAATGTTAGTCTACAACCCAACACTCAAGGGTGAGTATATGGTATTCTATTGTTATACAAAGCCTTATCAAAAATATCTATGAAGGACCTCAGGACCTCAAAATTTATCAGCTTGTTAGTCATAATACATGAATAAGATAATTCACCAATGTTAAATGGTACATACATGTACCTTTTTAGCTCACCTGGCCAAAGGCGATGTGAGCTTATGCCATCACTATGTGTCTGTTTTCCTTGTCGTCGTCGGTCGTCCCTTGTCATCCGTTAACAATTTCAAAAATCTTCTCCTCTGAAACCACTGAACCAATTTCACTGAAACTTTGCAGAAATGATATATGACATGTTGGCTACAAATGATCCTCATTTTATGTTGATCCATTAAAAAACATGGTCGCTGTTACTAAAAATAAAACAGGGGGAAAAACAGCAGTTTTTTGCAAATAACTCCAAAACGGTGACAGATATCAAAATTCTGGCAGGGTGATAGCCATCAGCAGGTCTACCTACCCTGAATTTTGAAGAAATTCCAACAAACTATGTGGGAGTTTTTGCCACTTTTCTTGATTTTTTCTGTTTTGCACTTATTATACCCCCCGCAAACAAAGTTTGGGGGGGGAATAGGAAACACCCTGTCTGTCTGTCTGTCCGTCCGTCCGTCCATCCGTCTGTCCAATAACTCGTAAGCGCTTCTCCTCCTAAACCACATGAAGGATTTTGATGAAACTTTACCTGAAGGAAGTACACCATATGTAGATGTGCATGAAGAATTTTCATCGCTCTTGGATATCATTCAGGGGAGATAATTGGACTTAGACTTTTTAGATACATTATTCAATGAGAGACCTCTAAACCGCTCGAACGATTTTGGTGAAACTTTGCATGAAGAAAGTACATCATATGTAGATGTGCATAACGAATTTTCATTGCAATCAGACATCATTCAGGGAGATAATTGGACTTAGACTTTTTAAATACATTATTAGCGCAACTCCTCCTAAACCATTTGATGGATTTTGTTGAAATTTTACTTGAAGGAAGTACATCATCTGTAGATGTGAATGAAGAATTTGTATTTATCTCGGTTATCATTGAGGGGAGATAACTGGACTTGAGATTTTTCTTTTACAGTACATAGTCTAATATGAAGCGGGGGGTATCCTTTTGTGAGCTCGCTCACAGTATTACTTGTTTTGCCTTATATCTCAAGAACTGCATAAGATATTGATGTAACTGCATATTGTTCAGCTAAGTTAGCTCTACAAAATTGTCCATTGGGTTGAAATTGTCAGATGACGCCTTATAGGGGTTATGGCCCCTTAAATGCAAAAAATAGTGGTTTTTGCCTTATAGATTGTGAACAATAGAAAATAGGGAAAAGGTTTTGCTTGCTTAAATGTTCAGCTAATTGAGCTCTACAAAATTGCCCATTAGGTCGAAATTGTCAGATTACCCCTTATTGGAGTTATGGCCCCTTAAAAGCCAAAAATAGTGGTTTTTGCCTTAAAGATTGTGAATGATAGTAGACAGAAGAATAGCTTTGCTTGTTAAAATGTTTAGCTAATTGAGATTTACAAAATTGTTCATTTGGTCAAAATTGTCAGATGACCCCTTAAACCCCCAAAAAAACTGATTTTAGCCCTATAGATTGTGAACGAAAATGTTTTGCTAACTTCAATGTTTAGATTATTCAGCCCTTCAAAATTGTCCATTAGGTTGAAGTTTTCAGATAACCCCTTATAGGGTTTGTCAGGCCCTATAAACCCCCCAAAATAGAGGTTTTGGTCGTATAGATTGTGAACCATTAAAGATAGGGAAAGGGTTTTGCTAGCTTAAATGTTCAGTTAATTGAACTCTACAAAACTGTCCATTAGGCCAAATTGTCAGATGAACATAATTGGAGTTATGGCCCCTTAAATGCCAACAAAAAATGGATTGTACATGAAAGATTGTGTACAATAGAAGATTGTACCACACATTGCTTAAATGCTCAGCTTTATAGAGCTATACAATGGTTTCATATCATGACGGCTGTTGGCAATGTTAAATACTAGTATTGTTACATTAAGTAATTGAAGCCAGGTGAGCAATTAGGCTCCTTACAGCCTTTTGTTTATAAGGTTGTCTGTGAATAGGAAATTGTAGGAAATATAAAAGGTATGAATTTTGCTACCACTGTACAAAGTAAAGATTTGATGCTTAAACCTGTATCAATGCTGTAAACACCATTAAATTTATTGAATTTTTTTTCAATTAGAACATTTTGATCCTGCTGCTTCTTTGAATACTTATATATTATGTAAATTTTACATTTTTTTCTGGTTATATTTAATTTCAATTTTAACAGCAGTACTTTATACTAACCAAACAAACCTGAAGGGGGTATATAGGAATCGTATTTTGCAAGTTTTTTCAGTAGTTTGTATATATTCTTAATAACTTAATATTTGATGCTTTTATTTTTCAGAGGACCTCCAGTCCCAATAGGAGTTGAATTGTTAGAACTACAGATTGAGTATTGGACCACTCCAGTAAAAATTGATACATCAGCCAGTAAAAAGGACAGCAATAAAATTACATTAAAAACCACATTTAAGTACATCCACGTACAACGACTTGCCCAACCTGGATTTCCTATATCAGATTTACAATCATCAACTTTTTCTATGGTGGCTGTCATGAAAGAGAAGAAACAAAAAAGTAAGTCATAGAAATATCTATATTTGGTTTAGAGTTAATTATGATTATTCATTTACATCTTGATGGTATTTTACACAGCAATAAAATAGTTTTGTACCAAATTACACACCTGCCAAAGTCAAACTTCCATGTTATTAGGGCCACACATCGCGTCCGTCTGTCCGTCCTTCAACAATTCTTGTGAACACTAAAACTCAAAAACTATTAATAAACACAGTTCTCAAATTTTGTATAGCTACTAAGTAGCATGTCATAATTTGCCTATTAAAATTTCATACAAAAATGTTAATATTTTTGGAAAAAAAACTTCATTTTTTATCGCAAATCAAAGATTTTGAAAATAGACTTTGTGAACACAAAAACTCAAAAACTATTAACAATACAGTTCTGAAACTTTGTACATGTGCTAAGTTGCATGCCATGATTTGCTTATTAAATTTTTGTGCAAATCCGTGAAATATTTTGAAAATCACAGATTTTGAGAATTTGATTTTGTGAAAACAATTAACAATACAGTTCTGAAATTTTTTTAAGCTGTTTAGTAGCATTTCATCATTTGCATATTAAAATTTCGTGCAAATCTGTTTAATATTTTGGAAAAACTTCATTTTTGATGGAAAATCACAGATTTTTAGAATTGGAATTTTTTAACAATAAAATTCAAAAATGTCCAATGCTATTAACAATTCAGCTCTGAAGTTTCATACACATTTCATGGAACATGCCTTAGTGGTTGTTATCAAAGTTCATATAATATTGAAAACACTTTAGATTTTTTGCCGCGGGACCCTTTCTGACTTTGTCAGTATTCTAGTTTCTCATTTATTGTTAGGAAATATTCTTGATGTTTTTTTTAAATTTTTTACTTTTGTTGAATTAAAATGACAATTGATAATCAGTACTCAAAATGTTTGCTTTCTCTAAGTGTAATTTTCTTTTTAATTTGACTTCCTATCATGTTGACTGTAAAAGAATTTTACAGCAGAAAATCTCAAGATACAGTTTAGCATGATCCATATGCATTGTATAGCATTGAAAAGTGTTAAAGATAGTGATTCATTTTTAAATTTTTATATGACCGCAAAAAAATTGCGGACTTATAATGGTATGATCCTTTCGTCGTCGTCTGCGTCATTGTCCAGATTTTTAGTGTTCCCACAATAACTTAAGTTCTAGTTATCTGATTGCTATGAAATTTGACAATGATGTTCCTTACCGTTAAAAGATGAATGGGATTGATTTTGGGGGTCCCCCCCATTTTCCATTTCAAAATAAGGGGCCAAAAAGGGGCTAAAAATACTACTTTAATGTTTGTTGCCACAATAACTTTAGTTTTAGTTATTCCATTGGTTTGTAATTTGGCAATAATGTTCCTTACCATAAAAGGATGAATGGGATTGATTTTGGGGTTCCCCTTTTTTAGCTCACCTGGACCGAAGGTCCATGTGAGCTATTGCCATCACTTGGCGTCCGTCGTCGTTGTCGTCCATTAACAATTTTTCAAAAATCTTCTCCTCTGAAACTACTGAACAGAATTCAATGAAACTTGGTATGATTGATCCTTAGGGTGTCCTGCACCAAACTTTTGTTTCGATTTTTGATCCGTCAAAAAACATGGCCACCGTTACTAAAAATAGACCAGGGGGGTCAGACTACTGTTTTTGGCTTGTAAATCAAAGAGTACAAGAGATAGATGAAATCTGATGCCACGCTAATGCTTCAGCATCAAAAGCTCTACAAAAGTCTCCATTGAGTCGAAGTTCTCAGATGACCCCTTATAGGAGTTACGGCCCCTTAAAGGTGAAAAATAGCATTTTTTCATGTTTTTGGCTTCTGAAATGAAAACTATTACAGATAGAGAAAAGCTGTTGCTTGCTTAAATGTTCAGCTCAATTAGCTCTACAAAAGTGTCCATAGAGTGGAAGTTGTCAGATGACCCCTTATAGGGGTTACAGCCCCTTAAAGGCCAAAAATAGTGTTTTTGGCCTGTAGAATGAAAACTATTGCAGATAGAGAAAAGCTGTTGCTTGCTTTAATATTCAGCTCAATTGGCTCTACAAAAGTTTCCTTAGAGTCAAAGTTATCAGATGACCCCTTATAGGGGTTACAGCCCCTTAAAGGTGAAATTTAGTGTTTTTGGTCTGTAGAATGAAAACTATTGCAGATAGAGAAAAGCTGTTTCTTGCATAAATGTTCAACTCATTCAGCTCTACAAAAGTCATCATTGGGTCAAAGTTTTCAGGTGACCCCTTATAGGGGTTACAGCCCCTTAAAGGCCAAAAATAGTTTTCTTGGCCTATAGAATGAAAACTATTGCGGATAGAGAAAAGCTGTTGCTTGCTTCAATGTTCAGCTCATTTAGCTCAACAAAAACATTTATAGGGTTGAAGTTTTCAGATGACCCCTTATAGGGATTGCAGCCCCTAAATTAACATGTTTTCATGTTTTTGGCTTATATAATGATAACTATAGCAGAAAAAGAAAATTGGTTGCTTGCTTTAATGTTCAGTTCATTAAGCTCTCAATAAAGGTCTCTATAGAGTCAGAGTTGTCAGACGGCCGTTAAAATTACATGTTTCACATTTTTGGCCTACAGAATGAAAACTATTGCTGAAAGAGAAAAAGCTGTTGCTTGCTTAAATGTTCACATTATTTAGCTTTACAAAGTTCTTCATAAGGTTGACATCAAGACCAGGTGAGCGATTCAGGCTCCTGGGAGCCTCTTGTTTTGTTTTGAAATTAGGGTTCGAAAAGGGGCAATAAATTCAAATATTTTATTTGTTTCAACCATAACTTTGGTCCTAGTTGGCCTTTTGCTGTGAAATTTGTCAAGAATGATTCTTACAATAAAAGAATGAACCTGATGAATTTTTGTGCTCCCCCCCCCATTTTCCCAGTTATGTAATTAGGGGCCCAAAGGGGCCAACTCGAAACTTATTTATTTGAGGTCCGATTTTGAAATTTTTTTTTGCATGTTTGTTCTTGTCAAATAGCGGATATATAATTTAGATTAATTTTTGCAAACCCCCCTTTTGTCCCTTTTAGGTTATTAGGGGCCAAAGGGGATCAAAATCAAAACTTGTTTACTTGTGATCCAATTTTGTAATTTTTTTTCGCACGTGTGTTCTTGTCAAATAGCGGATACAAAATTGAGAAATAATTTTTGCAACCCCCCTTTTTCCCCCTATTAGGTAATTAGGGGCCAAAGGGGCCAAAATCAAAATTTTTTATTTGAGGTTGGATTTTGAAATTTTTTTATTTCTAGTTCGATTTTTAATTTTTTTACCGAAACATTATTGTTTTCAAGAGTAGAATACAAAATTGAAAATTCATATTTTTACCCCCTGGGTAGAAAGTCCATCTGAGAAGCATGTGTCAAAAACCTTAGTCAGTCCACCATGGGCTGCATGTGTCCAGAGCAATAGACTATCCATATTGGGCCTAAAACGTACAGGGTTCGACATGTTGCGGTCCTATCATGCTGCGCTCGACGAAGCTTTTTATTAAAGATATTATTACAATTATGTACTAGTATTAATTTATCTTTGTAGTCATGAGACTAAAGAAAGCCAAAGAAGCAGAATCAAAGAGTCATATTGTTGATGGCATAAATAGATTGATTTGTACGTCCAAGAGTTCAAATCACTCATTAAGAGGTAATTCCTTTATTTTGCCTTACCTGCATTTCATAAATGTTATATCAACAACTTCAGCCTATTGCATTTTAATTTGACCTAATGTTAAAATATTGACCAGATAATATTGGTCATTGTTCAATCAAATAATTGTTTAAACATTAGTTTGATGTCTCATTTTAATTGAACATCTTGTAAACTTTTCATACATGTATGCCTTTTTTCCAAATATTTGATACAACTGTTTGAAGTTTTAAATGACTAAACTACAGTAAATCATCAAGGTGCAGTCAACGGTTATAGCTATTCCATAAATAAATGAACAGGGGATACATTGATAGCTTCTTTATTATGAATATTTTGAATTTGTCAGACCCCACATTTTTTTTATTGTTTTCATTGTATTTTCAGTGACAGTTGACGGTGTTGAATGGTCCGGTGTTAAATTTTTCCAGCTTTCATCCCAGTGGCAAACACATATCAAGCATTTTCCTGTTGTTTTGTTTGGTTTGACTGATGTTTAAACATTTGATCATGTGACCAAAAGATGCATGCAGCAGTAACTGATAACCATACCACTTTCAGGGTAGTGAAGTAATATTGCTGATCATGTCTCTACTGATTCCACAAACAGCTCATTAGATTTATATAATGTATTTTACCATTAATTTATTTAAACTAGTACCATTAGGACCACCTTATTTTATAGTATTGTATAAAGATTTTAACAAGAAACTAATATATACTAAAGTTGTACATAAAGAATTCCTAATGTGATAGTCAATAGATTATAGTACATGTAACAAATCAATGTGATAGTAATTGATATATGTAAATGGTGGTATTTTATAGGAAATATCAGGCCAGTATGATCTAGAGCATTTGTTTAAAGATGTTTTTTGTTTCATTTAAGTTAGGAACCAATTTAATTTGATGTCTCTAACTCCGATAATCCACTGATAAAGAAGCAGCTTCTTGGTTGTACCTGAATTGAAATCCAAATTTCAACTTATTATGAGTCAAATATTTGTTCTTCATTGAAGCAACATATTATTATAAAGTGCTTAAAATGCTAAATCTCTACATTGAATTGTTAAAAAACTATCTAAACTACATAAAACTCATAAGACCTTTAAGTGTGATAGACATTAGGATTTCAAACATTGTTAAGCATTATAAGTTTGGTGGCACATTTATCACCGTTTTTATATTTTGTCCTTTGAACAAAATTCTATATAAATTTGTCAGGATATCCCATTACTTTTTCTTAGCATTTAAAAATTAAAAAGTGATTGTCAGTTTACTTGAAGGTATACCATGTAATGTCAGATTCAAAATTTTATACACATGAACATTTTATGTGGCTCCTGTAGGATATAATGAAGATTATTATTCTTAGAAAGATTTTATCATGGGTGCCACTTACATGCTAACCATTTCCTAATATGACGAAAAAACTTTTAAGAATTTGACTTTTCTATAGGAATGGCTATATCTTGACAATCTAGTAGATAATGCTGCTATAGCTTATAAGTAGTGACTGAACATGACAATTTATACTTTTGTTATCAAGCTTTTGTTATATATTTTTGTTGTACAGTATTACATGATGGTGCTCAACATGTAAATATAGCTGATTATAGTGCTTATTTTTCTAAGTTTAAATCTAATGTAATAATTTGCCATTAATTGTTAGATGTTTGCCAGTGGTTTTTTCTTCTTTTTACTCACAAGAGTAGAAATTCATTGCCATCACTTGGTTTCCTCAATATATTTTTTTAAGTTTTTTGCAGGTCATGCAGGGAAACTAAACTATGCCTCTTTTATTGAATAAATTGTGTCAATTTTTTTTGAAAAGGTTTGTTTGTTTGCTTATCCAGTACACAATTTTCTGTACAACAAAAAAAATACAAAAAAAATACAAGCTCTGTGAATTTTTTTTATCCACCAATCAGTTCTATTTTGTTAAGGTATTATTCAAAATATATGTATTGATGAACAAACCAACAAATGAGATAGTATTGAAATTATTGCAAATATTCTATTTATTTCAAATTTATTTCATCAATGATTCATGATAGTTTGCTTGGTGCTTTGTCTTCTTCTAGCCTGTAGTTTCAACTAATTATTTTTTTGCTACTCAAATCATAATTTTTTACATCAAAATAGAAATCTATTTTTAATGTAAATTAAAATAGGCAATTATATTAAAACATTCATTTTTATCAGCATTTGAGGAAAATAAAATCTTTTTATTTTTGTTATTATTTTATTTTATGATACATATTTGGATTTTAAAATTGTATATGTTTTCATTATAATCAGGCCATACAACAGTAACTAGTCTACACTTAATGCATTAAGCCACCATTTATTTCATGTTTATTGAGTACAAAACATCAGTTATAATATGATAGCAATAATAATGAATGTGTTCAGTGTTAGGAGGTTCTGGTAAAGGGTAACAAATGTCCCCAAAATACAAGAACTGCCTTCATCATTTGTTGTTTAGTGTGTAGATTTATCTGATTTTTTGGCCATGTAACATTTTATTAGTAAAGCATTGTTTTTGATTTTGATAATAGCTTGTATCTTAGTATTGCTGAAAAAGATTTACATGTTTTAGTCTCATTTATAGGAAGCAGGTAGGAACTTTTGTTATTTTTATTTATTGAACTTGTATTCATTTTGTCAGTGGAGATAATCCATTCTAAAAACCAAAATAACATTGCAATATTTTTGTCAAATCATAGAATTCCTTGTTTCATTTTAAATCATTATGTCATGATTTCTTATTTTCCTTAGTTTCTTGCTTTTGCTTAAAATCAACTTGTGTTAAATGTTGAGTTTTGGTTAAATGCCCCCTCTTTTTTTAAAACTTCCATTTTCATTCTAGGGGTTTGATAAATTAATTTTCCATTCAGTTATATAATTAAAAAGACTAATTACCAAGTTTAAAAAATATTTTACTAATTACAAAATGAATCAGCATTCAAATAATTTTGCTCGCCATAAGTTATAATCATTCTTTTATCTAATTGCTACTTTGTAACGGTTTTTCTTATCAAAGCCTTATTTTCCTGGAGGGGGTGATAATAGATTTCTATGTATCCTATAGGATATATATTCTTTTTCTATAGAAGAATGTTAATGTATTTTGTTTTATTGTCTCTTTTTGTTTTGCTGTTGTGATTGCTTTTATCATCCAGTAACTTGATATTTATACAGTTATTTCTATTAAAAAATAATGTTATTATCGTTGTGTGTTTTTTTACAGTCAATGGTTTGAACTTTGCTGTATGAGAAAAACCAATGAAAAATGAAGTAATCATCTTAATACAATCTACAAGTTTAAACCATCACATCCTCAGATGAAACTGTGGATTTATTTTCAAGGGGGACTGAGATCTCACTATTTCTTAATCTTGATTTTAAACCAGTCCTACAAAACTATAACAATGGTATTTTGAAATAGAGAAACTTGTGCATCCATGCATCATTTGAGATTACAGTCCTTAGTACTACAAAGTACCATTTTAGATACTATTTAAATGAAAATCTGTGAAATTAAAAAATTCCTGGTTTTTGTTAAACAAGAAGTAGGAAAGTGACAGACTTAAAACCGTCACATGTACCACCATATGGGACCCCATATTAATGCTGAGTAGTTGCAGAGAAAATTGTAATGAAATTTTTTTCCTGCCTGCCCATTGCCCCAAGTTCACCATTGTATAACCAATGTTTTTCTCAACATGAAATCTGGCAAAATATTGATGTTTTATAGGCAGACAGTGATAAAGCTGAATCTTTGGATGAGATTTGAGGTTTACAATATACAAGGTACCAGAGTGAGTGTCAATCAAAATGGATAATTATACCCCTACTACGAAGAAGAGGTCTGTTTTGCCATTTTTTATACCCCGCCACACGAAGTGGCAGGGTATTATGTTATACCCTCAGTTTTTTTCGGTGTCCGTCCGTCCGTCCCCCGAAGGTTTCCAACCAATAACTTGAAAACGTGTCAAGGGATTTGAATGATATTTTGCACAGCTGTTTAGTACAATAAAATACAAGTTCGATTTCCAGCATGATCCAAAAAATAGTTTTCGAGATAGGCCACTTTGAAAAATCAAATTTCATGAAATTTTGAGTTTCCGACCAATAACTTGAAAACGCGTCAAAGGATTTAAATGATATTTTGCACAGCTGTTTAGTACAATAAAATACAGGTCAAGTTTGATTTCCAGCATGATCCAAAAAATAGTTTTGGAGATAGGCCACTTTGAAAAATCAAATTTTATGAAATTTTGAGTTTCCAACCAATAACTTGAAAACGTGTCATGGGATTCAATTGGTGTTTTGTACAGCTATTGAGTACAATAAAATACAGGTCAAGTTCAATTTCCAGCATGATCCAAAAAACAGTTTTGGAGATAGGTTACTTTGAAATCAAATTTTATAAAATTTTGATATTACAACGTGGTGGGGTATCATTACATGCCCTATTTTTTGTCATTACTTTATTTCTAAGCAATTGAAATTACTTATGTCTAGATATTTTGCATTTAGCATAATCCTATGGAACCATTTAGAGTGCATTTCTTTCTAACAGAAATTTTCTCAGCGCTGAGCAGCGTTTGTTATGAGGTTGTCGAGTCCCTACCATTGAGAAAGAAATAAAGCATTTGTTGAACCGTTTTGACCTTTATTGAATTTGTTTGTAAAAACAAAAAAACTGAAGTGGTGCTACTAATGAAATTGTTTGCGTGGGTGGAAATTACCATGTGTGTTCAACTGATTAGGTGATAAAATCAGAAAGAAATGCAGCGTTTTGCTACACATTCAAGTGAAAAGAGCAATAAACATGTTCTTTAGTGATTGCATCGTATGTACAAACTCTGTCAGGGCTGGACGGTAATTAGTAGAAAGAAATGTAAAAGGATGAGGGGCATTAAGACCCATAATAAGCCCAAGAAAATGTACCGGTAGTTGGTTCAAATGTTATGATATTTATAAGAAATAACAACTTGTATGTGGTTACAAAGAAAACATCAAATAAGGCAAATTTCATTCATTTTGACGTAATATTGACATCACATTAAGCAGTCTTATTTGACAAAATTGAGAAAAATTTTGAATGGTTTCAGTACATATTTTCCTTGAGAAAACATTGGGCACATGAAAACAACAACTTCAAACTTTTAGAAATGATAGATTTTATCATTTTACACATTTTTTGCAAGTATGAAGTTGTTGTTTAAATGGGCCCGCCTTCTTCCAGACTAAAAAGTATGCGAAATCAACAAAAACCAATGAAATTGGGACAATTTCTTTAATATGAAGGTTGATTGGCATGACAACTAAACAGATCTGGCAGAAGCTTATCATTTTCATAAAGCCTAATATTTGATCAATGTCATGATGCAGTAACTTAGGAAATCTAAATGCTCAGAATTAATGTCATCTTAAATCTTGGGCCAGAAATAGGTCTTATTGCCACTCATCCTTTGTCTATGCATGTAACAGTTTGTATAGTTTGTTGTTGAAAGGAATGCCTTCATTGTGTTCATGTATGCTCTTAGGTCATCTGTTTCCTGTCAATTGAATACTTTGGTTTTTACACAGTGTACAAGCATGCAAAATATCTGCCAGTTTCCAAACACATTATGCAGAGCCCTGATATTTTGCATATAGCTTTATCCTAAAGTACCATATGATGTATAGCGATTTTATGCTCCTAGGTTGTCTACTTCCTGTAGACTGTTACCAAGTATTAGGTTTTTATTCAAGGCAATTTTTGTTATAGAGTGGGGGTATCACTGTGCAAATAAAAGATGTGACAGAAAATCTAACAGTACATGTATAGCATTTCTTCTAAGAATCCGGCATTAAATATTCGGATGGTAGTACTCTTTACCAAAAAAATTGAAAATAGTAACCAAATCCAGCATGAAGGATATCAACCATGCAGAGGCTGATTCAGAAATTTTAAAAGGAGTTCCACATTATAAAGACAAAAGAGGGGTTTCAGGTCAATTTTAACAAAATCTGTACAAAAATGGCAAAATTTCCTGAGATAAGTAGGGTTTTTATCCATGGAAACCCCCCCCCCCCCAAAGTATGGGCCGTATAGTGTTTAAGTTGGTTTGTTGGTTCTTCCCACGAGATGGAAGTATGGTATCATCATGGAAATTTATACACATTTACATTAGGATATGAATGAGCAAAAGTCAAAATGAAATTGTACCTGTCTCATCAACTTCATGGTTGATTGATCATGAAAAAATGGGGGTATTATTCTTAGGTTGAAGAAATTTTCCTGAAAGAAGTAAAATTTCATCATGAAATATAATACCTGTGTACATCAGGATATCAGCCTACAAAAACCATTAAAAGATTATACTCTTGGAATCAACTTTATGATTTGGTAGTTGCGGAAAAAACTAAGTTTGTTTTTGCCTGCAAAAAAGATGTCTCCCCCAATTTCCCCCCAAAATTCTATGTTTAAACATCTGTAATGCAAATGAAAATTTCCTGGTCACATGCACAACTACATATTGTGTCCTTTCTACAAAGTTTTATTGAATTTGGTTCAGTAGTTTCAGAGGAGTTGTGCTGACAATATAATAAATGAGAATTTTCAGCAAATTTTTAAGTTCAAAGGGCTGTAACTCCCCAAAAACTTTGGAGATCCAAATTTCCTGGTCAAATGCAAAACTATATATGTTTGCTTTCATACATACCAAGTTTCATTAAATTTGGTTTCAGTGAAAGTGGGGGGAGACATACCGGTAATAAAATTGCGAGATGAGGCATTGTGTCTTTTGGCCATATTCTTGTTCCTTACTGTTCAACCATAAAGTTTATGAAGCAGGTACAATGCCCTGATGTATGTATATAATTTATTTGACCATGATTTTAATAGCATTTTTATCAGACACAGTATAAGAGTCCCATCTCTTCTCTGGATCATAAGGTTCCCATCGACTGGCAGGAAATATATGCTTGTTCCTCTCATACCATGAACGTAAACATACTTTGCCTGCATGTGACTCGTCCTTTTCAACAGAGGCATCACTAACCAATCGAATGTCATCATGAACATCAAAACTAAATAAAGGTCCACTCTTTCCTCTGGCCTTTGTTACAATAAAATCGTAGAATGTATAATGATGAGGGATTATCAGATCCTCTTTAACATACATCAACTGATCCACAGTCACAGACTTCAAGTCATTAAATTCCCTTCGGAGCCCCTCTAGACATTTCTGTAAGAATTGTTGAATGCTGTTTCCTTTCCTCATCCTGACCTGTCTACGATGACCAGATCCATCCCAATAACTGTATGTCACATCTATCTCTTCATTCTTTAACTTTTCTTGTTTTTCTGCCCATTCCTCTCTCAGCTGTTCCCTAGAAACAAACAGATTTGAAAACATTATTTCATTTGTTCAATCTCTCATTCTGTAAAATAAAATGTAAAAGCAAAACTAAGCATGCAGGAGAAACGTGACCGTAGCTTCCTAACAATATACAATTGTAGCTGGCAATTGTTTTATTATATTTTTGGTTCATGGCCGTGATACAAATTGCAATGAATTTAATCCTATCAATAATATCCATCACTTCTATACTTTATGCTATCAAAAGGAAATAATTAGATTATAAATAGTCGAAGTATCATTTCTTTACCTTTAACAAATGTGTTAAAAAAAGATAAGTAAAATAAATTTCTTTCAACTGGAGGAACTATGAAAATGAACAATATTTTTTGACACAACAACTAAAATATAAGCCCAACTTTAAAAACTTAAAATATCAAATAAAGGAATAAGGACAAAATTAAGAATACCTCAGTTTATTTTCTTCCTCTTCTCGATCCCTGTCTGGAAGAAAACTGGTGTCAACATCTGGATTTTTACCTGTTCAAACAAGCAAAAAATAGATATAGTATATTTTTACTGTTAAAATCAATGTCTCCCCTAATTCCTTAAGTCTGAAGTTATTTTTAAAGATTCCTTATTCCTCTCCTTGGTGGATATTTTTCCCTGTGTTAAAAAAAAAAACAGAATGAAGATGGAAGTTCTGTATGGGCCAATAACCTAACCTAACCCTATTATGATAGTGTAGGTTTTGAATTTTTTCAGCCTAGTTTGCATTTTACATTGCTAAGGAAAATTCTAGCTCTGTCCTTAGTAAACAACTTTTTTTTGGCAAGGTTACCCTGCGGATTTAATTCTGAATCCATGCTGAAAATGATTTATGAGAATTTTTAGCAAATTTTTAGCAAAATTCAAGTCTATAGGACCAACACTTCATCATAATATGCACAACTATATAAATATAAATATTGTATACTTGCTACATACTAAGTTTCCTTATATCCAGCAAAGAAGTTTCAAAGAATTTGCATAGACAATAATTTATAATCAGAATTTTTAACAAACCTCCATAACTTCAAAGGGCTATTACTCCTACAAAGTTTTGTGGATCAAAATTACCTGGTAATATTCATAGGGATGCTTCCTGCATACAACATTTGGTTAACTTCTGTTTAGGAGTTGTTTAAAAAAACCTTGTGACAGACCAATAATGTGACAAAACTAATATCAGGAGAGAGACATTATTTTCATACATGTACAAAACTAATATGAGGAGAGAGACATTATTTTCATACATGTACAAAACTAATATGAGGAGATAGACATTATTTTTAAACATGTACATGCTCCAATAATTTTAACAATAAGCTATTGATTTAAATTGTCACATTTTCTTTTGCTTTATCATCTAACGATATATTTATGGAATTATTTTAAGTTTCTCTGATTTTATTTCCATTTTATAACTGGTGTTTTTTTACTGTACCTAATCTTTTCTTTTTGCCTGTTTCCTTCTTTGGTATCACGATTTCTTCCACTTCTTCTTCCTCCTCTTCATCCATATTAAATGTTAAATTTGCAATCTATCAAACACAAAAAAATATATCAATACCAAAACATACACAATCTAGAACATTTTATACATTTGTATTATCAAACCTGTTACAGGTTATACTAAAAGTTTAGTTGGCAAACTTAAAATAAAACATGATGAAACAAAGAAATTATTCAGAATCTTAAAGAAAAATATCCTCAATTCTCACCCTACTGAGCAAATGGTATCAGTATAAAACTTCATGTAAATTTAAGTGTAAATTGAGACCACAAATCCACTTTTATCTGGCACAAAAAAATCATTTCAACATTGTGATTTTTTAAATTGCTGTTCCTTTATGTTGGACGTGTCGTGTACACTTATTCCACATTTCTTTATCTATACATTATATAATGTTTCCTTTCAGTTGCATTCAGAATTGTTAAAGGCCTGTGAATGATATTTGCTGAGCAGTTTAAGAGTTGAGCCAAATGACTGCTAGTTAGAGCAGAAAACTAGTTCTCACTGTAACCAACATCTATACATGTACCTGCAAGGCAACTTTTAAAGACAAAAAAATGATGTCTGCATTTTGCTTAACAGGAGGTAGGCAAATCAGCAAGCTTGAAATCCAATCCCCACAATATGGGACTCCATGTCAATGCTGCATAACAAATATCAAAAGGTTGTGATAAGTACTTGCAGAGAAAACTGTTCCAAAAATGATTACCTCATCTATCCATTGCCTGCCTGACATTCACCATATTAAAACCATCATGGGCATGATTTTGTGAAGTATGGCAAAAAGTACTTGAGGTGCATGCATACTCATAATCATTAATTTAGGGTATGACTATCATATGTATTAAAAGTGTTTACAAAAAAGATTGTCTCATTTCACAAATATTAATACATTAATGCTGACCTTCATTTTTTCCTTCTTTTTCCGATCCTCTTTCTGTTTCTCAATGAGTTGGGCTTCAGCATTTTTCTTAGCAAGTTGCTTTTCTCTCTTCCTTATTATATCTTCTTGCTTTGCTTTCATCTCATCAAGGGTAACAAGACCTGTTAAGATATTAATAATCTCAAATTTTACCATTATATTGAAATATAGTTCACATAGTTATATAGTCAGAAAGTAAAAGAAAATAAGAATTCTACTTTGCCAATTGCAGCTATTCAGAGTCTAAAAACCTTTACAGTTTGATGTTCATCAATGCCTTTCCTATTACAAGGCTGAATTTTCTATCTATTAGTACTTTCATTGCATGTATATGCACAACAAAAATGTGCCATAACACCACAGAGGAAAAAAAAGTTAGTGACTGATAACAGTCAATAGCCCCAATTAAAAGTGATATGTCATAAAATTCACACTACTGCTGTAATCAGTCATCAGTTTCTTAATAGTTTGTATCTTTGTATTAAATCCACAGGTGTTTGGGTCCAGGATTTTTATTTGTATTATAAATAAGGTGTGTATAAACAAATTCATCTTGTCTTTATACTATTTCCACAAGGCAAGAATGTTTGACAGTTCTAAAAATAGAACAAATTGTACTTGAGGGGATTTCCCTTATTTTCTTAAAGAAATATAATTTGAGAATTCTATAACTCCTTTCAACTTTATCTCTCTTTTGGGAGCAAAAGTAAAGCATATCAATATATATTAATCTCAAATCGGGTCTTATCAACGATGCAACAAAAGATCACCTTGGACGCAAGAAGCTAGAGATTTTCAAGGGAAACAATATGCCGCCAAATACGAGGACTTCAGATTGACCCTACAGAAAGGTAAACTCTAGGTGAGTTCGAACAAAATCATTTGGTGGAAACTTTTATTAGAAATATTTTATGGATGTGAATGTAGCAAAATTAAAGAACCTATTATGCTAAGACCCAATTTATGTTCCATAAATTTCCAAAAAGACGTTCAAGGATAAAGAAAATATGGGGTTATTTCATATTCAATGATAAAATTGGAATAGGTAGAGGAATATTTTCTCCCTTTAAAATTTTAAACTACTTCTGTCTGTGGTGGTTTTTATGGCTCGCTTCAGAGGAAAATTAAAAGGATTAGATTTAAAGGCATTGGGCATTGTCACTCAATAAATGTATGCCCAATTGAGAGATTAAACTAAAAGGATTTAGAGCATGTGATTTAGAGAATCACCAATATTTGACATTAAACATTTAATTCTATAAGAAATTATAGGGGTTTTCCGCCAGTAAATTTTATTCTATTTTTAGAATAACCATATGCATATTCAAAGATGTAATGTTTACATGATTTTTACACAAACCTATGGTATTAGATTTGAGTTGCTGTTCTATAGCATCATAATGAGTAGCAAATTTATTTTGTATGTTTCCAATCTTTAATTCTTCCTCTATCTTCTTTTTCTTTGCCTCTACTTCTTCTTGTTCCTTCTGCCTTTTCTTCATCAGAATCATTGCTCTACCACCTTCAGAGGCAGCTCCTTTATAATGAGCCATGATGTTATTTCCTTAAAATAATAATAAAGTGCTATAAAAGAAACTAGCAAACGTTGTGAGGTTATTCACTAGTTGTATACAATACCATGAATATCAAGTAATTTTATCTGAAATCTATTCCAATCTTAATTTTTTATATATACATGTACATATATATTTAATAAAAACCGGATAATGTATTATGTGATGTTTGACACAAAAATCAAAGTTATGGATTCAAATTTCCTGTCCAACACTGGAGACAAAACCTAAGTTATTTACCCAGTAGGGAAAGTGGTGGTTTAATAAAAGTCTTTCTTTTATTGTGCAACCTATTTCTAATTCAAAGCACAGGGGCTTGAATTTGGTCATTTATATTGACTAAAAAAATCGACCCCCTACTCAATGTTATATGTGAGCGAAGCGAAACACTTATGTACAGAGTCTGCCAAATTGCATGAGACCCAAAATATTATCTTTCAAATAAAATTCTTCTCAGTTCAGATATTTTGAAGTTCTCAAAAAAGTCTTCACATGTGCTGAAAAATGGAAGGAAATACTATCACATCCTCCCTAATTTATCTTACCCCATTGTTATAATCGCGAGCGTTTTGGTCAATACCATCATATTAGAGAAGGGGTCAATTTTCTTCAGTCGATATAAAAGACCAAAAGGTTATAGAGTAGGGGTTCGATTGTTTTAAGTCAATATGAAAGACCAAAATTCAAGCCTCTATGCCTGGTCCAAGCAACAAGAAAATAACACTTACAAGTTACAGGACAATTTAATTTTGAGCTATTGAATAAATATCCACGAGGGTCCAAACTGCGCCCACCTTAAGAGAAAGAGCTAAACAAAATTGTTTAGACAGTTTCAGGAAATTTACCTGTTACAAAATATAAAAGTTCAGACATTCCCCTGATGAAATAAAACAACAAATAACAATCAAATCATAATCCTGACTGTTATTTGTTACGTTTTTCCCATGTACCAAAGAAATCCTTCACAAAAATAGAGGTGTCATGTGCTACTTGTTCCTTCATAATATTTGTTCCTTGGAACTAATGTTATATAATAATTGTTCCTCAAGGAATTTGTTTTATGTAATATTTTTTCCTTAGCTATGATAAAAGTTACCATAGCAAGGACAAAATATTATTAGAAACAAATTCCTGTAAGAACAATTATTATATAATAATAGTTCCGGTTTTACTACTATTTATAAATTACAGAAAAATGTTGCACAATCATGAATGCTTAAAATGGTTTTTGACAGCGCTAGGCCCAGAATGTTATATTAATTTAGCCATAGTATTATGACATCGAAGACATGTCAGTTTGATCCAGATAAGTATGATATTCGATTCAGAATATTATGACATTTGAGCAAGAATATAATGATATTTGATTTAGAATATTATGGAATTTGAGCCAGAATATTATGATATTCAATTCAGAATATAAAGACATTTGATTTAGAATATTATGGTATTTGAGCTAGAATATTATGACATTTGAGCCAGAATATTATGATATTTTAGTATAGAATATTATGGTGTTCGAACCAAAATATTATAGTATACACCACAATATTATTTTATACTACATGTAGTGAGCATATTGTTGTTTTAATATATTTCAAAGTAGCAGAACTTTTCAAACATTATTTAGATTTTACATTTGTTGGCATTTTTACACCATATGAAATGTAAACCACAAAAAGTTTATATAATATGATGGCCAACAAATTGACCATTGGCAAAATCAAACAAATATTGCAAAACTAGGAAAAAAAAAAAAATAAACCAAAAAGATACCTCGATCTACAGTAGATCAGTAATATTTGTATGCAAAGACGCTTTTATTAAGACTTTTTAGTGCTTACCATTTATTAAATATTCACATATTTAAACATAAATCCTTATCATTATATGAATGTTCTGGTGCAATGTTTGTTTTGAACACTAATCAAGCACACCTTACATTCCTATTTAACCATGTGACTAGTATCACATGACTAATTCAATATAATACCTGAAAAGTAAATTAAAACAGGAACATTAAATAAACACTTGTTTTATAATGTTCCTGATTAAAAACACTGTTAATAATTCTGGAAATGGGCCTAGCTGCAAACATGTAGCTCTTGAGGCCGCTCATTTAATATTTTTTTTTTTTTTTTTATTGCGGCCAACTAACAAAAATCAAGCGGCCACCAGAGCTACATGTTTGCAGCTAGAAATGGGCCATAAATTTTTTGGATTAGTGAATATGACAATTTTTTAGGTATTTACCTATTTAAATTCTAGATTAAAATATTTTTTGACATTTTGGTAGCCAGACTTAAAATTTCCACTAGTGGGGCACTTACATTTGTAGATACATAGCCTTTATATTGTCAAAATTTCCTTCAAATAAGACAAGAAAGGTGAGTGGGCGTAGGTAGGGCACGGGCGCAGTTAGGACCAAAGACAACACTATATTGTTCCTTCTCTCCTTGAATTTGTTAAAAAAATTAAATAAAGACATTACTTACAGTGGGATCAAAATACAATAAGAAGTCAAAATTTTATGGAAAAATAAATAATCGATGTTTATTTTTGTCTTCAAAGTGTCTATTTCTCTCTCTATCTATTAAACATTTCAACGATCACGACAATAATTACTTTTCTGAAAAGTCTTAAGGAGTTCCGAAAAAAGTGTTTTGGCGTTCATAGAAACATGGAACTTGTTCAGCGACTTCAACAGCAAGTAAAGACTGAACCTCCTCCTGTTGATATAACAGAAAATCTCCAAACACTGCAGTTTGAGAGTGCCTTATCAGAGGAAGAAAAGAGCATTCTCAATTTACGTAAACGATCTCATGCGTTGACAGTCACAGCTTGTGCACAAGCAACATATTATTCTATTGCTCTAAATGAAGCCAGGTATGAATTATGTAATAAATTAGGCATAATGGATTTATTTATTCTGGCAGCGTAAAAAATACCTTGTTGTTGTCCTTGATAGCAGAAATCATAATAATATGAGACCTGTCAGTGACGCTCCCGAAGTAAAAACGTATCTGTAGATATTTTACAAGCGAAAATAAATATATTTTATACAAATATTGCGATATAAATTCAAGGCTCACCAAACCAGGCGAAGTGGGCGAAAAAGGCGCCCTGAAAAGTCAAATTTCGCCTTTGTAATGTCACAGGGAGAAGTTGAAGTTGCCTTCGAAAAATCGTGGTAATCGCCGACATTTTCTGTTTCTAATCTTTAAAAGATTAAAGAAAGCTACCTGTTTATTTGGTCATTTTACCTATCCCAGGGCTAATTAACAACCTGTCAATGTTAATTACCAAATTCAAAAGTTTATTATCCTGTTATTTAACCAATTATCGCCCAAGCCCGACGACGATTGTTGGCTTGTACGCCAAACTTGTTAATTAGATGGATCCAACTCCCAGTCATTAATTAGCTTCCAGGATTGATAAAAACTTAATATGAGGCAGGTAAAACCTGTTACGCTCCCGAGGTTTCAATTGATTTATTTTTTTGGTTCGAAAATAAAAACAAACTAGCTTTTCTTGTGGGTTACGTGAGCGTTTAATGACGTCTAAAAATTATCAAAGATAAAAACGTTAAAAGGACGCCGAAAGTTCGGAAACAAGCGCGTGCTATACCGGACGTTGAAGGAAAATTCAGCTCATAGTACAACTAAAATATTGACATTTCTACCATTATCGCTCCCTTCGGGAGCGTAATATTAATGTGATTTGCTCACAAATAATTGACCAATTAAATGTAATTAAACCTTATTATTCATTTTGAAAGTTAAATTTCTGAAGAAAAAGAAAAAATATTGAACATAGTTATGCCCCTTTAAAATAAAAAAAAAAACTCTTAATCTATTTACACATACTTTTGTGTTCTTTTACCATTAGTTCAAAGAATGCTATGATTAAATAAAAATGAACACCAACAAAGAATTTTAGCATGATAATTATTGCAATTTATTTTTTTTCATTTAGAATATCACCTTTCTGATTAACTGGGTTTATATACCTTTTCCTTACTTTAACATTCTTTCTTTAAATCAACTTAGATTGAAAAGATAAGATATTATCTGTAATAACATGAATAAGACTTTAAATAGCATCAGCAATCTCTTTAGTTATGCCACAAGGTATATTCTGACCATGACTAAAGAATACCATCATTAATTTACTTATTATAAAACTTATAGAGAAATATAAAGCACTTTACAAAGTAGTACATTGTATTGTAAATTATTAAGTTTATTTGTTTCAATGGTAATGTCGCGTGCCTCTCACTTCTCCCTTATTTGCTGTCACTTCTCCCTACTTGGCTCAGAGGGAGAAGTCACTTCTCCCTGTCATGCTGAAGTGTGGTGACCCCTGTTAAAATTGAAACAAAATATATTAGAAAATAAAAACAAACTAGCTTTTCTTGTGGGTAACATGTGCGCTTAATGATGTTCGTAATTTGTAAAGAAAAAAGTTCGGGAATACAAGCATGCTACTGAAACCGGACATTGAAGGAAAATTCAGCTCAAAGTACAACTAAAAAAATGACATCTCCACCATTATCACTCCCTTCAGGAGCGTATAAGCATGATAAGATGGCATTTCCCTTAAAGAAATAGAACCTATCATTTTCGCAATTTTTTACATTGATTAAAAAGTACATATATTAAAAATACACTATCTAAAACTTACCTTTACCAACATAAAAACTCAATGTTTTGCAGTTTTCTATAAAATAATCTTATTTTAATTATTCGTGTTGATTAATTATTGTCCATCATAAATATTTACTTTTGGTAAACTGGGTACTGTAAAACTGAGAAACGAAATGTAACCAAACGAGGCGAAGAGAAAACGAAATCTGTAAATTAAGAAAAACGACTTGTGTCGGCTAACATCTATTCAGTTTTCTTTTTTTTTACCAATTTCGCTCGATTTCGTTTCCTTTCTTTACCAATATCGTTTTTGTTCCGCTCCGTTTCGGTTGGTTACTTTTTGTTTCTCAGTTTACCGGTACCTGCAAGTGTTTACATTCTATAATTAGTTTGTCCTCTTTTTTGACACTGCGTTTTTTTCTTCAGTTTTCCGTCCAAAAAAAATACTTTCTGGCAGGTTTTTTGAAAATTTAATAGTTTAATTGTTTCTCAGTTTACCGGTACCTGCAAGTGTTTACATTCTATAATTAGTTTGTCCTCTTTTTTGACACTGCGTTTTTTTCTTCAGTTTTCCGTCCAAAAAAAATACTTTCTGGCAGGTTTTTTGAAAATTTAATAGTTTAATTCTTCAAAAGTTTTACAATGTATTCTTCAAATAGTGTGAATTTCATTATTTTTTAAAATTTGCCAAAATGATAGGTTCTATGTCTTTAAAGTAAAAGCTCGCGAAGTTAACATAATAAAATCCATTCCACAGGTCCATGGGCCAAGATAATTAGGGACATTGTGATAGTATTGCCCACCATTTTACTGCACAAGTGCAGATTTTTCCGAAAACTTCCAAAAAGGAAAATAAGGCAGAACGATAGTTTTCTGATCATTTTTGTGTCTCATGCATTTTAGAAGACTTATGTACAGGGTCTGCCAAATTGCACAAGACCCAAAATACTATCCCTCAAAAGAAATTTAACATTAAAAACAAATTATGATATCTGGCAATATGTCTACCAAAATCTTATTTTTTTCGTCCCAAATTTTTTAATGTAATTTAGACCAAAATGTATTAAAAGAATACTTGGAATATATGTTTATTACCAAATTTGCCTTAAACTTGATCTATTTCAGTAATAATTATTCGACCATGTTGATTGATTATTTTTTCACCTTCGTGATGACAAGATATATTTTTAGTGTATTTAATACAGCTATCAATCGGGATCTCAGATGATTATCTAAATCATTTTTATTACTTAGGTAAATGCAAGCCATTATTGTCATTCTCTAAGTTTGGCGGCTTTGGTGTTTCCGTTGCCATGTAGATTTGTACATGGGCTAAAACCTTGAGACACAGATTATTGGCAGCATGTATTAAGCAGAAACGTTTATAAACCACATTAGATACAGTATGCATGCTACAGGCGGGATTAGAGTGAATGAATATGAATTATTGTAAAGCTTTACAAATATTATTCGGTGATGATTGTTTTTCGATTTTTAGATTGATAGGGTACCACAACTATATTTTTATTGTTCATATGTTTAAAATTAGACAAAACAAGTTGTCTGTTGGCCTTGTTTTGTTAGTACACAAATTTAATTTTGGTAGACAATATCCCTTTAACCCTAACAGTGGGGTTACACTGCAAGATGATGTATTTTGATTTAATTAAAGAGAAGTGATAATAATTTTTAACAGGAATGACATTTTAAGTTATCATGATTTTTATTTTTATTTTTTTATGTTTAAGCTTATCAAAATCCTTTCTCTTACAGACAACTCAAACGTCAGATTAAAAGTCCCCAAAAGAAGACTGCCAAAATTATGCAGGACCGAGAACCAAAAGATCCAGTGAAAATAGGAATATTAGGGTGTGGTAGACTTGGAAGTCAATTAGCACATTGTTTACTGACTTATGGTTTTGTTAAACCAAAAGATCTTAAAATCTCAACAAGGAGGCCTGAAACTTTAGGTAAATACACAAGTGTTTTACTGTAGTTCTAAATGAAAAGCTGCATTCTTTATTGGTATTCACATAATTTAAGATTTATTCAGTTATACCACAACATTACAACACAATATTGAAGTTTTATTATTAGCAGAGGTGTTTTCATTGATTAGTAAAAATGCTGAAAAAAAATATTAGTTGCCTATGTCCCAGTAGGGGCCTGGTTGATGTGTGCTCTGTAGTGATTGTTTAAACACCACACTAGTCAGATACCAATGCAGAAGTGATGTGGATATTTTTCTTAAATGTTTTACCTCAAAAATCTTTTTACCTTTTGAAATATTCAATTATGAAACATGATTATTGATATCTTTTAAGCCAAGTAGCTGCTTCTGTACTTGACCCACCCTTTGCTGTATATTCAAACATCTTTTAGTTTTTGACTGGTTTTATATAGTTTTATATATAACATACAAAATACATACTATTTGTAGAAGAAATTTTGTTTTTTTAGAAAAATGTGTTTTTATATTTATATAACCGCCTGTTAAGCACTCTTTGTTTATTGCATCTTACAACAATATGAACATGATTTCAAAAACTTTACACAAGTCATTCATGTATTTACATTATAACTACATATGTCGCTTCCACAGTCTCTTAATACATTTTTGTCTTTTCAGAATATTTACAGAGTAAAGGTGTAGATTGTTTCTACGATAACATAAAGCTTGTATCCACGTGTCACATTGTGTATCTCTGTGTGTTACCATCACAGATCCCCTCGATAGCTGAGGAACTGAAGCACCAGATTTCCCCCACCCTCCAGTGGTATTCCTTAGTCAGTATATACACAACTAAGAAACTGAAGCAGTTATTTATTACATCAAACATTTTACACCCTGATTTTACATGGACAGATGATAGCCACAATAATGTATGGGATTGTACACTTAATGTGAATGGTGCCTTAGAAAATCCTGTCACAGTAGAGAAAACATGTCCACTGGGATACAGAAAATCAGGTTAGTAACATAGGAGAAAACATGTCCACTGGGATACAGAGAATCAGGTCAGTAACATACTAGGAGAAAACATGTCCACTGGGATACGAAAATCAGGATAGTAACATAGGAGAAAACATGTCCACTGGGACACAGAGAATCAGGTTAGTAACATAGGAGAAAACATGTCCACTGGGATACAGAAAATCAGGTAAGTAACATAGGAGAAAACATGTCCACTGGGATACAGAAAATCAGGTTAGTAACATAGGAGAAAACATGTCCACTGGGGTACAGAAAATCAGGTTAGTAACATAGGAGAAAACATGTCCACTGGGACACAGAAAATCAGGTCAGTAACATAGGAGAAAACATGTCCACTGGGATACAGAAAATCAGGTTAGTAACATAGGAGAAAACTTGTCCACTAGGATACAGAGAATCAGGTAAGTAACATAGGAGAAAACATGTCCACTGGGATACAGAAAATCTGGTTAGTATAACACAGGAGAAAACATGTCCACTAGGATACAGAGAATCAGGTCAGTAACATAGGAGAAAACATGTCCACTGGGATACGAAAATCAGGATAGTAACATAGGAGAAAACATGTCCACTGGGGTACAGAAAATCTGGTTAGTAACATAGGAGAAAACATGTCGACTGGGATACAGAAAATCAGGTTAGTAACAACGGAGAAAACTTGTCCACTAGGATACAGAGAATCAGGTAAGTAACATAGGAGAAAACATGTCCACTGGGATACGAAAATCAGGATAGTAACATAGGAGAAAACATGTCCACTGGGGTACAGAAAATCTGGTTAGTAACATAGGAGAAAACATGTCCACTAGGATACAGAGAATCAGGTTAGTAACATAGGAGAAAACATGTCCACAGGGAGACAGAAAATCAGGTTAGTAACACAGGAGAAAACATGTCCACTGGGATACAGAGAATCAGGTAAGTAACATAGGAGAAAACATGTCCACTGGGACACAGAAAATCAGGTAAGTAACATAGGAGAAAACATGTCCAGTGGGATACAGAAAATCAGGTTAGTAACAACGGAGAAAACTTGTCCACTAGGATACAGAGAATCAGGTAAGTAACATAGGAGAAAACATGTCCACTGGGATACAGAAAATCAGGTTAGTAACATAGGAGAAAACATGTCCACTGGGATACAGAAAATCAGGTGAGTAACATAGGAGAAAACATGTCCACTGGGACACAGAAAATCAGGTTAGTAACATAGGAGAAAACATGTCAACTGGGATACAGAGAATCAGGTAAGTAACATAGGAGAAAACATGTCCACTGGGATACAGAAAATTAGGTTAATAACATAGGAGAAAACATGTCCAGTGGGATACAGAAAATCAGGTTAGTAACATAGGAGAAAACATGTCCACTGGGATACAGAGAATCAGGTTAGTAACATAGGAGAAAACATGTCCACTGGGACACAGAAAATCAGGTTAGTAACATAGGAGAAAACATGTCCACTGGGACACAGAGAATCAGGTCAGTAACATAGGAGAAAACATGTCCAATGGGATACAGAAAATCAGGTTAGTAACATAGGAGAAAACATGTCCACTGGGAGACAGAAAATCAGGTTAGTAACATAGGAGAAAACATGTCCACTGGGACACAGAGAATCAGGTCAGTAACATAGGAGAAAACATGTCCAATGGGATACAGAAAATCAGGTTAGTAACATAGGAGAAAACATGTCCAGTGGGATACAGAAAATCAGGTTAGTAACAACGGAGAAAACTTGTCCACTAGGATACAGAGAATCAGGTAAGTAACATAGGAGAAAACATGTCCACTGGGATACAGAAAATCAGGTTAGTAACATAGGAGAAAACATGTCCACTGGGATACAGAAAATCAGGTGAGTAACATAGGATAAACATGGCCATTGGGATACAGAAAATCGGGTCAGTAACATAGAAGAAAACATGTCCAGTGGGATACAGAAAATCAGGTTAGTAACATAGGAGAAAACATGTCCACTGGGACACAGAGAATCAGGTTAGTAACATAGGAGAAAACATGTCCACTGGGATACAGAAAATCAGGTTAGTAACATAGGAGAAAACATGTCCACTGGGACACAGAAAATCAGGTTAGTAACATAGGAGAAAACATGTCCACTGGGACACAGAAAATCAGGTTAGTAACATAGGAGAAAACATGTCAACTGGGATACAGAAAATCAGGTCAGTAACATAGGAGAAAACATGTCCACTGGGACACAGAAAATCAGGTAAGTAACATAGGAGAAAACATGTCAACTGGGATACAGAAAATCAGGTAAGTAACATAGGAGAAAACATGTCCACTGGGATACAGAAAATCTGGTTAGTATAACACAGGAGAAAACATATCCACTGGGATACAGAAAATCAGGTAAGTAACATAGGAGAAAACATGTCCAGTGGGATACAGAAAATCAGGTCAGTAACATAGGAGAAAACATGTCCAGTGGGATACAGAAAATCAGGTCAGTAACATAGGAGAAAACATGTCCACTGGGATACAGAAAATCAGGTTAGTAACATAGGAGAAAACATGTCCACTGGGATACAGAAAATCAGGTCAGTAACATAGGAGAAAACATGTCAACTGGGACACAGAAAATCAGGTAAGTAACATAGGAGAAAACATGTCAACTGGGATACAGAAAATCAGGTAAGTAACATAGGAGAAAACATGTCCACTGGGATACAGAGAATCAGGTCAGTAACATAGGAGAAAACATGTCCACTGGGATACAGAAAATCTGGTTAGTATAACACAGGAGAAAACATGTCCACTGGGATACAGAAAATCAGGTAAGTAACATAGGAGAAAACATGTCCAGTGGGATACAGAAAATCAGGTTAGTAACATAGGAGAAAACATGTCCACTGGGATACAGAAAATCAGGTCAGTAACATAGGAGAAAACATGTCCACTGGGATACAGAAAATCAGGTCAGTAACATAGGAGAAAACATGTCCACTGGAGTATAGAAAATCAGGTTTGATACCATTTAATATTGGCATGAAGATGAGCACAAGCAGATCATTGGCTGGGGATGAAATGATAAAATATAATGTTTAGTATAAAAATATTGGTTGGTGATATTTACAATTATTATGGCACGACCACGTATGTGGATCGACCATATAGTTTTACCCTTGTCCGTCCGTCTGTAACACTTAAGTTAAGTTCTTGGTCAAGGTCCATTACTCGGATACGAGATGTTGGGGGTCAATGTTAGACACATTTTCTAGTTTTTAAAAATGACTAAACATGTTGACTTTCCTGTATAGACTTTTTTACAAACTTTTGAATTGTATTGGGGTTTTTTTTTCAGAGAGTGTAATATGTACCAGTGAGAAGTTTGCTGAACAGATGGTGTTTGCTTTCCTTAATGTGTGTTCCCAGCAGTTACAGTTGTCCAAAAGGGAAACTTTAGAAGTCTTACATAAAGTTATGTTTCAAAATGAAGTGACTAACAAGTTAAAAGAAGAAGATTTTATCAAGAAAACTGATAATTTAGAAGGGTAATTGATAACTTTATGAATAAATATATACTGTTGTTTCATTATTATTCGTTTGGTATCAATTTTCGTGGTTTTTGTGGTGGCATCGAGCCATGAAATTTGATACCCCACGAATAGGGAATTTAACATTGATCTTTATGGTGCAGATTTCAGAACCACGAATTTAAGAATCCATAAACTTATCAATTTTTATCAAACCTCAAAAATTGGTACCCATGAAAATAAATGAATCCACACTAATAAAGAAGCAAATTAAAAGAAACATCTAAATATTTACAAATTTCTGTAATCTACTATATAGGGGACTGTAAGCTAGTGTGTTTGTTGATTAATTACACATATAAAGATGATTAATTTATTTAAGCATTTTTAGTGAACAATTTTTGTGGTTTGCATAACCACAAAAAAACCTTAAAAGCATCTAATACTTTCAGAGTATCAAAACATGTAAGTGATAGCCATGGAATATGAAAAATTCAAGAAGTTAGACTTTAGAAATGATAATTAGAATAATGTATCGTATCTGTCTTGTATAGATTCAAGTTACTTAACTGTGTTTTAATTTTTCAGGACATTTCCAAAGTTTGATTTGATTAAAGTTTTTCAAGTAAGAACACCAGTCCAGAGAAAGTTAACAGAGGATGAAGAATTGAGACAGAGTTTCCTACAGAAGTATCTGTCAGTGTTTGAGACTTACATTAAACAGAAGGCCCAGGACTTGTTAGCAGGACAGAATAACTGGGACTTGTGATGCAGTGCTTTTCCTCTCACTTAATATTTATTGACACTATATTTTAACGCTGTTGTTGAAATTTACTTTATCTGTGATATTTTGAATTTATAAATCTAACACATAGTATTTGTATCTGATTTTCCATATTTCAAATATGACTTTCAATTAAAAAAATCTATGTTGGATTAACCACATACAAAAGTTAAAACTACAGAAATCACAAACAAAATGAAAATGAAAAAGTGGCAAAAATTTTCAAGCATGCATCCTATTATCTAAGGCAAGAATAATTAGAAACAATACAATTAAAAGATGTTAAGGTTCATCAGGACAGTTTGAACTTTTTTGAAGAAAATCTTGTATATGTACACCTCAAATGGCATATTATCAGGACAAATAGAGAATAGTAGGACCGAGATATGGACACACTTTAGTAATTTGACACTCTTTTTAAGTTGAAGATAGCGTAGATTTTTCGGCACATTTTTTTTTTCAGTTCATAAGGACAAAATATCCCTATTGCACCTCTGAAATGACATGTTTGTGACCACTTTTAGTTTAATCATGATTAAATGTCGCATGACATTTGAGGACATTTGAAAGGGTGTAAGTGATATCAACTAAATTCAGCTGGGTTTGAAAAGGGAAAAAAGCAGAACTTTAAAAATTTAGAATTAAACATGGAAATGATTTTAAAAATCAATAAGAATTCATTATATCTAGGTCCTGCTAAGGTTTATTTTTTAAGTAGTAGTCCACCTAAGAATGCAAAATTGAAGAAAAGTTATTCATCGATAAAAAGGCTACAGTGGTTTATTTTTAACAAAAGATAGTTCAAAGTATATAAAATAAGAAATAAATAATAATTGCTCATAACTGCCTGGTCCTGGGAGAAATCCAATGCTTTCTATTGAAATATTGACAATTTTAAGAGTTATCTCCCTTTCTTACATTTTTCCAATGCATTCTATATATTTTTTTCTCTCAGGACAAGGGCTAGTTTGGAAAAAGAGCACAAAAGTTCAAAGCAGGGTGCTAGTAGGAGTAACACATCAAAAATAAATTGGTGTAGGCTTTCCACCCATGAATCGCTCTTTGCATGATTCTCACAAAAAGTGGTACTTAATTCCATATGCAGTTTTTGCTGTACGCATACTGAAGAATCAATCTGAAGTTTTGAGCCATTTTAAGGTTAATAATACATGAACCTTAATGCAACAACGTCCAATAAAGGACTTTATCTGTCACTTTTCCTCATCTATGACACTATAGTAGCCATAAACTTTTGGCAGTGAAAGGGGGTAGGGGTCTGCATTAATCCAGAATTATTATTTTCTCTGCATATAATGTTTAGGCCAGGGTAACTTGTGGTGTGTTCTGAATGAGTGAACAATAATAGCATATATATAATATTGCACAATTTGGGACAACCAACCAAATGACATGACTGCCACTGCTAAAAATAGAACAAGGTTGCCAGACAACAGTTTTCGGCTATAAATCAAAAAGTAGAAAACAGGAGAAAATCTGATGCAACTGGTATACTAAGGATATTAAAAATCTGTTGAAACTCTCCTTCTTCAGCATCAAACTTTCTATTAAAGTCTTTATTGTGCTGAATTTGTCAGATAACCCTTTAAAAGGAGTTGTGGCATTTTTAGATAAAAATAGTGTTCATTATGATTTTAGCCAATAGAAATAGAAGGAAAACCATTGCAGATAACGAAAAGCTGTTGCTTGCTTAAAACCTTCACCTTCGTTCAATATGTAGAGTATTCTCCACTGGATTAAAGTTATTAGATTACCTCTTACAGGGGTGACGGCCTTTTAAAGTAGAAAGTAGCATTTGTTCATGTTAAATGGCCTTGGGTTGCAAGCTATTGCAGATTAAGTTAAACTGTGGTTTTCAAAAACCCAACAGCTCATTCAGCTCTACACAATTTTCCATTAGGTCAGATTACCCCTTATATGAGTTATAGCTCTTTTAAGATGAAACGAGCATTTTTTCATGTTTTTTTTTGCCTGTAGAATAAAACTGTTGCAGGTAGAGTTAAGCTGTTGCTTGCCAAAGCCTTAAGTTCAATGGTCTTCAAAAGTCTCCATTAGGCTGAAGTTGTCAGATGACCTCTTATAAGGATTATGGTCCATTATTGTCATTTTGTGGCTTGATAGATGGAAAACTGAATAAAGAAAATGTTTTGATTGCTTGATGTGCTCTGCAAAAGTCTCCATAGGTTCAGTTGTATGATAATTCCTTGTAGGATTTTTTTCCTCGGATACCCCCAAATTATGCAAATAATACTTTTCTCAAAAATAAAACAATTGACAGCCTTCAATGTAGACCTGTCTTTCGTGATAGACTTACAAGACCATTTGAAGTAGTACAATGTACAAAACCTGTAAATCAAACTAAATCCAGAGTAACAAAGCGACCTTCTGTGCATAAAATTATTCACAACCAACACAAGAAGAATCACAAGATCGTTTCATCGGTTTTTTTTTTTGTAATCCATTGACAAGTCTTAAGATCGGTCTTACAGTTTAGCTTGTTAAAATTCATAGGCCTTCTTGTAGATTGATAACAAAGTAAGAGCTAGGACAATGGCTTGCCTCAAAAAGCCAATGAGCTGCTGCTATCTTATGTCTTTCTCTCTGTAGTGTCATGTCTGGTCTGTAAAACTGCTTTTTAGAGTTCAGTGAAAGTTTGCATGTTTGATGCTAGGAATCATTTAAAACATTTGCCACTGTTCAGATTTGTTTGCAAACCTTTCACGACCTTAATGTGAGGAAAGTCAATACTGTATTTATATACCCACGGTTTCTGGTAAACTGAAGTCTGACGGACCGACCGAAAGTGCGAGTTAGTCTTACTAGTATAAAAAATGTTAATTTATTGGAGAGATGGAAATTCCAATGATCCCGAAAAAAAACACTAAAAGAAAATTCTCAAATCTGCTCCCAGCATACAGGGACGCTAACATAGAAAATAAGTTATGTTGTATTTAGGAACATCAGTAAAGTGTCATTGTTACTTTTAATGAAAATTTGTTTTAATAGAGAGTAGTTGAAGACCAGGGTTCATAAGCGCAATCAATAATGTTTTACGCCTTGTTTTACGGTCCTCCATATTGTTTTAAAGAGTTACATAATTCTTTTCGTTTCAACTCCAACGTTTTCCTATGCTTTAAAATACAATATATATTAAGTACTGACAAAGTAAATGACATTTAAAAAGACTTCAATATCTACGCTTCACTATCTTTTGATAAAACAAAGAAATCTGATCAGTTATAATTTCAAATACCTATTAATATTTATGTAACTGGCAATTCATTAGTTGACATTACATGAGAGTTGATTAATCGTTAACTGAGGCTTTGTCCAACTGATCGGTTTACAGCTGAAGGAGACTGACCAATCTAGATGACAGCAAAGATAAGTACCAACATTGAGGATCAGTTAGTAAGTAAACAACCTGAGACATACATACAGCCAGGTGTAATATAGAAAAACTCCCTTTAATTCATATATTATTAATTCATTAATTCAGAAATATTACGATTGTTGTTATTCTAGAAATGGTGTCAATCAAATGTGGATCCTGAAGAATTCGAAAGAACTGATGGAGATTCTTAACTCTAAATCAGTTTCATCTTGTAACAGCATCAAAACATTCGATTTCTCCACACTTTACACTTCTATTCCACATGAACAACTGAAATCGCGATTGGCACAGCTGATAAAACGCAGCTTTTTCAAAAAGAATGGAAAACGCAGGTACAAATTTCTTGTAGTCGATTATACCAAGACTTACTTTGTCATCAATGAGTCTAAGAAAAAGAACAAATTTACAGAAGACCAAATAATCGACATGCTCAACTTTCTTATTGACAACATATTTGTTCAGTTTGGTGGACGTGTTTTTCAGCAAACAATAGGAATTCCAATGGGCACTAATTGTGCACCTTTGCTTGCTGATTTGTTTCTTCATTCATATGAAGCAGACTTCTTACAATCTCTTCTAGACAAAAAAGACCGTAGACTAGCTCTCTCTTTCAACCTCACGTTCCGTTATATTGATGATGTCCTTTCACTAAACAATTCTCGATTTGGTGACTTTCTCCATCTCGTATATCCCCAGGAGCTTAAGATAAAGGACACAACGGATTCTAGGAAGTCTGCTTCATATTTAGATCTACATCTAGAAATTGACTCACAAGGAAGACTTTCAACAAGGCTCTATGACAAACGTGATGACTTCAACTTTCCAATCGTCAACTTTCCCTTCTTGTGTAGCAACATTCCGTCCGCTCCAGCTTATGGAGTTTACGTATCTCAATTGATTCGTTACTCCAGAGCGTGCAGGACTTACATCGATTTCCTTAGCAGAGCGACACGTCTGACGCAAAAATTGCTCACACAGGGTAATGTTGCTCCTCGGTTGCTGTCTTCACTCAAGAAATTTTACGGAAGACATCATGCACCTATAGACAAATATGGGATTTCGATCTCTGAGATGAGTGCAGATGTTGGTTTGTCATAGGGTGTTGTTTTGTCTTCCTTTATCGGATTTGACACGCTTAATGGACTATTGGCAACGCGACGGGTGTGCTATAGCAAGCAGGAACTGCTTACTCTTCCGGAGCACCTGAGTTCACTCTTGTATCGACTGGAGTTCGCGTTGTATATTGATATTCAGTTATTTTGTGTTTCCATGTTTTACATGTTGTCTGTTTTTGTCCCGTTCCTGTTGGTGTTTACTTGTTTTGTCTCTGCCCTTACGGACTTTTGATATTCGGATACCCCATTGGCACCTCTGCTTCTTTTAACAATTTATGTATATTATGACTGCATGGTGGTCCTACTACAGTAATGCTATCAAAATTTGAAATAAGGACCATCCGGGGTCGAAAAGTAGAAAAAAGTTCAACATGAGCATTTTTTTTTGGGGGGGGGGGAACTTAAGGAAAAGAAATCCTATCAAAAGGACTTTGTGCCTGTATGTAATCACTGTTTAAAATTTCAGAAAGATCCAATGTACAACACGGTATGTTTTCTAACTTCCTGAAAAAAAATTACAGACCCCCCCTTGCTGCACCAAGGACAGAACGGATGGCCAACTGCCGTTTATTTGTCGACACGGCAGTAAAATGTAGCTACAATGCAGTAAAGATGTAATAAATGCATATTACTATAAAGATCTAAACAGACAAATTTTCAAAATGTCATATATTAGCATCAGCGTGTCAAAAACCTTTATAAATAATTGTACAACATGCGTTGTAGACTTGTGCTTTGAAACTGCATTTTCTTTTACCAGTTATTGGGCAGACAACCAATACATTTGGCCACAGCGATCGGTGCTACAGATGTGGTAATCAATCTGATTAATTCTGGTTCAGATGTCAATAGCAAAGACAAGGTAACTTTTAGCTGAAGCTAAGATAGAAATTAGAGCATTGAAAAGACAACTCCCACTCCGAAGCTAAGAAAAGCAGAGACACTCAAACTCAAAGCTTACAACGAAATATCTGAAACAGTTAAACTAATGCTAGAATACAGCAATGAATAAGTACTTGTTAAAACAATTTAACAATTTAGAAAATCACAGAGCATTTCAAAAATAGCAAAACAAAACAGATTGAACAAATATAGACGAGGAAACAGAGGTAAAATTTAAATCAAGCAAGCAGATATACCAAAAAACACGAATCTACGTTAGAAAAAAAATACTTCAAGTGATCTTGAAGGGCATTTATTCAATTTTTATTGTTTGGAGTTGGAAATATTTGAACACATCGATCGGAGGTAATACATTTATGTTTTTGTCTGTCTGTTTTAGAACGAGGAAACACCTCTTCACATTGCTGCAAAGTCTGGACATCTGGACATAGTAGCCATTTTAGTGGCCCGTGGTGCAGATGTTAACACTGAAAACAAGGTAACGGACAATATGTATATATAGAGTTTTGGTTTGACATCTCTTCCCTCGTTTAAGAACTTGTCAGTTAGGTTTTTGTTAAATTAAAAACACTAGTAAATGGTTGATAATAAATTATCAGTGTATATGTATGCAATTAACAGTCGAACAAAATTATAATTATTCCTTGTGACAGTGCTATTTCAACGTATAGTAAATCATCTCTTTATACCTCACTTTATCCCTATAATGTTTCACAACTGTGTTGTGCTTTGTCACGGTTACCGGACCCTAAGATCATAATGGATGAGGGAGGTTTGGCGCCATAAAACCTGGTTCACCCCCCCCCCCGTCTGTACCAAGTCAGGACCCTTGCGATCTTAAATTTCACTGGTTTATATTTGCCTTGGCTTTTATTTTTGAACATATGAGACTGGTCGGTAGTTTTGTTGTTTATAGTCGTGACTATAGGGGAATGCCCCTCTGCAGCGACTATTTCCTATTAAAAGACTAGCTATGTGCAATGGGTCGTCCAGCCCATGACACACCGCCGCCAGTGTTAGCTGCTCCAGAGTATCCTTTGTTGTCGCTTGAACAGTGCCCGTCTTGCACCACGGGGAGGTAATGGTCAGAATTTGCAAGGTACAAACAAATACTAGTATAAGAAAGCATACATATATAAGGGATTTGGACAATGCAATTTCAAGTGACACTTTTATTACCGAAGACGTCAAACACCAGTGTTTGACAAAATATTTTTCTTTACTATGTTATATAAAACTATACTATTGCATTATCTGTCTAAAAGAGGACTGTGTTTTTGTTCATTTTTACAGGATGGACACACGCCACTGTATCTGTCTATAATGAATAAGAACCCTAAGATGGTAAAAATGCTTCTAGGATTTGGAATATACCCAAACGTTACAGAATGGGTAGGTTCATCTCCTACACATTACAACTATTGCGTCAAAATATGGCTTGTTCCCAACTTCTTCAGGTGAGGAGATATGCTACTGAGGGTTCGAGGGTAAACAAACCCATTTATTTTTTGGACAGCTTTTCACGTTTATTTTCATAATAAATTTAATTAAAATTATGAGAGGACGGCATCAAATAAATAAAACAATAAGTGAATAAGAAAATGAACATAAAGGTACTATACTAAAGAACTTTTAAAATCCTATCTTTATAGCAATGGCCAGAGAGAAATCACGGGTCAACAGGACTACAAATTATACAGGCATTTGATAGGCAATGTCAGCTTCTACCAGGATTCAGACACGGGTAAGGATAGGCAATGTCAGTTTCTACCAGGATTCAGACATAGGTAAGGATAGGCAATGTCAGTTTCTACCAGGATTCAGACATGGGTCAGGATAGGCAGTGTCAGTTTCTACCAGGATTCAGGCATGGGTAAGGATAGGCAATGTCAGCTTCTACCAGGATTCAGACATGGGTAAGGAAGGGAAGTGTCAGCATCTATAAGGATTGAAGCACGGATAACACAATCAATGTCAGCTTCTACCAGGATTTAGACATGGGTAAGGATAGGCAGTGTCAGCATCTACAAGGATTCAGACACGGGTAAGGAAAGGCAATGCCAGCTTCTACCAGGATTCAGACATAGGTAAGGATAGGCAACGTCAGTTTCTACCAGGATTCAGACCTAGGTAAGGATAGGCAACGTCAGTTTCTACCAGGATTCAGACATAGGTAAGGATAGGCAACGTCTGTTTCTACCAGGATTCAGACACGGGTAAGGAAAGGCAATGTCAGCTTCTACCAGACCAGGATTCAGACACGGGTAAGGATAGGCAATGTCAGCTTCTACCTGACTAGGATTCAGACATGGGTAAGGATAGGCAGTGTCAGCATCTACCATACTAGGATTCAGACATAGGTAAGGATAGGCAATGTCAGCTTCTACCAGGATTCAGACATGGGTAAGGAAAGGCAATGTCAGATTCTACCAGGATTCAGACATGGGTAAGGATAGGCAATGTCAGCTCCCACCAGACTAGGATTCAAACATGGGTAAGGATAGGCAGTGTCAGCTTCTACCAGGATTCAGACCTAGGTAAGGATTGGCAATGTCAGCTTCTACCAGGATTCAGACATGGGTAAGGAAACGCAATGTCAGCTTCTACCAGAATTCAGACATGGGTAAGGAAAGGCAATGTCAGCATCTACCAGACTAGGATTCAAACATGGGTTAGGATAGGCAATGTCAGCCTCTACCAGGATTCAGACATGGGTAAGGATAGGCAGTGTCAGCATCTACCATACTAGGATTGAGACATGGGTAAGGATAGGCAATGTCAGCATCTACCAGGATTCAGACATGGGTAAGGAAAGGCAATGTCAGATTCTACCAGGATTCAGACATGGGTAAGGATAGGCAATGTCAGCTTCTACCAGGATTCAGACATGGGTAAGGATAGGCAGTGTCAGCATCTACCATACTAGGATTCAGACATGGGTAAGGATAGGCAATGTCAGCTTCTACCAGGATTCAGACATGGGTAAGGAAAGGCAATGTCAAATTCTACCAGGATTCAGACATGGGTAAGAAGAGGCAATGTCAGCTCCCACCAGACTAGGATTCAGACATGGGTCAGGATAGGCAGTGTCAGCTTCTACCGGGATTCAGACCTAGCTAAGGATAGGCAATGTCAGCTTCTACCAGGATTCAGACATGGGTAAGGATAGGCAGTGTCAGCATCTACCATACTAGGATTCAGACATGGGTAAGGATAGGCAATGTCAGCTTCTACCAGGATTCAGACATGGGTAAGGAAAGGCAATGTCAGATTCTACCAGGATTCAGACATGGGTAAGGATAGGCAATGTCAGCTCCCACCAGACTAGGATTCAGACATGGGTCAGGATAGGCAGTGTAAGCTTCTACCGGGATTCAGACCTAGGTAAGGATAAGCAATGTCAGCTTCTACCAGGATTCAGACATGGGTAAGGAAACGCAATGTCAGCTTCTACTAGGATTCAGACACGGGTAAGAATAGGCAGTGTCAGATTCTACCAGGATTCAGACATAGGTAAGGATAGGCAATGTCAGCATCTACCAGGATGTAGACATGGGTAAGGATAGGCAGTGTCAGCTTCTACCAGGATTCAGACATGGGTAAGGATAGGCAATGTCAGCTTCTACCAGACTAGGATTCAGACATGGTTAAGGATAGGCAGTGTCAGCTTCTACCAGGATTCAGACATGGGTAAGGATAGGCAATGTCAGATTCTACCAGAGTTCAGACATGGGTAAGGATAGGCAACGTCAGCTTCTACCAGGATTCAGAGATGGGTAAGGATAGGCAGTGTCAGCTCCCACCAGACTAGGATTCAGACATGGGCAAGGATAGGCAGTGTCAGCATCTACCAGGATTCAGAAACGGGTAAGGTAATGCTGGAATAATTTGAAAAATAATAAACATCGAATCAACTTTTTTAAAACAATATGTTTACACAAAAGCAAATTTAAAAACGAACGTGCTCGTAGCCGTTCCTTTTTAAACCAGTCGATAGCACTGAGGACAGAAAGTTGTACATTTAATTGCTATTCGTATTTTCCCCACTGTTTTGTTTGTAGCCATTGGCCTTTCACTGGGCGTAATTTGTGCTTAATAAATTTGATTTGATTTATTAAAGTATGTACAAAAGTTGCCTTCACACGTATTCCCCACCTTTGTAATATACCTGACATAACCTTTACAAAAACTACCCGTTTAAAATTTCCAGATCCATTTTGGTTGGATTTCACGGACTGAAAAAAAAACAGGTTTACAAAATGATAAATATAGGGTTGAGTCCGGAAAAATATTTTTTATGGCCCGACCACGTATGTGAATCGGCCATATAGTTTTACCCTTGTCCGTCCGTCCGTCCGTCCGTCCGTAACACTTTGGTTAAGTTCTTGGTTAAGGTCCATTACTCGGATACTAGATGTTGGGGGTCAATGATATTTCACCACCAGATGGGTCTTGGGTAGGGCTACACCACCCACTAGAAATTAGGTCACTGTGACCTATATTTTATGCATGAACGACCTCGGTTAAGTTCTTGGTTAAGGTCCATAACTTGGATACTAGATGTTGGGGGTCAATGGTATTTCACCACTAGATGTGTCTTGGGTAACATGACACCACCCAATGAAAATTAGATCACTGTGATCTATATTTTATGCATGAACGACTTCGGTTAAGTTCTTGGTTAAGGTCCATAACTTGGATACTAGATGTTGGGGGTCAATGATATATCACCACAAGTTGTGTCTTGGGTAAGGTGACACCATCCACTAGAAATGAGGTCACCGTGACCTATATTTTACGCATGAATGACTTTGGTTAAGTTCTTGGTTAAGGTCCATATCTTGAATACTACATGTTAGGGGTCAATAATATTTCACTACTCGATGAGTCTTGGTAACATGGCACCACCCACCAGAAATAAGGTCACAGCGACCTATATTTTACACATGAACACTTTTGATCAATTTTTTGGTAAAGGTCCCTATCCCAGGTAATACACATTGAGGGTCAATGATATTTCAAGAACGGGAGGGCCATCCTGTGGCTGATAGACACATTTTATAGTTTTTATCAGCAACTGCTGGTCACATTACGTGTATCACAGCCTCTTTATATTTGGTATGCAGCACAGTTTGGGGTCCAATATTATGGGATTCAGTTTCAGATGTGTCACTCATCTACTTCCTGTTTAACGAATTTTTAACTTGTTTTTATAATATCGTTTGGTACATTTCATTAGGTTAGTTAGGAAGGATCTTCTTTACGTACAACCCGAGGAACATTGTCACAGTGATATTTTGATGATAGAAGTCCTGACTGTAAATATTAAAAAGCCATTCGTGCTACAAGGCTATAAGATCCAAAAAGAACTTAGTACAACACCATGTTTTCTCGACAAAACCATGCAAACAGTTTCTGATTTATACGAAGTTCAAACGTGGGTTGGTCAGGTGTATGAACTGCGACTGGTAGTTAAATTGAATAGATGTATCAACCCGAATCAACTGGCCGAGGTTACCTGTGTTGAAAACTGTACAGGAACAGTTACAGAACAGAAATCAATGGCACAAGTACATATTTTGATTGTTTTTTATATCAAAACGTAATTTATAAAAGATTTGAATGTCTACAAGACAAAAACTTACCACAAAATTTATATACAATTATGAAAACATCCAGCCATTCTATCTTATTAGATTTCGCGTTTGTCTCTTGTTTCTGTTTGTTGTAATAATCTTTTGTCTGCAATGGGCAAAAAATTTCAATGATCGGTAATGCTGAAATTTTAGTTCAGTACATTCACAACAAAATCATTTTCAACGTTCACGCCAAAAAGTGGAGGGGAGAATTTGTAACTTGTGTGTATACGAATACGAATACGAAAACTTTATTTCAATTCGGCACATACATATAACAATAAACACAAGCTCTGATGAGCTTTTTACCGAATATAGACAAACATAGAATTTCATGCATGCAAACAATACAATGACATCACAAATACAGTAAAATAAATAATGTTAATAAAAGCACTACAGGGTCAAGCAGATCAAATTAGCAACATACATATAAAAAACAAGAATATATTAAGCACTAACATGCACAAATAGCAATAGAGAGTAGGCATAGCTAAAAGGAACATAAAATAAGCAGTTTGAAGCAGAGATAAAAGTTACCTGCAAGCAGAACAGTGACAAACAGATCCATTCCAGGACTGAATGAGGCTTTTGAAATGGGAAAAACTGCATTCAGTCCTAAAATGGTCTAGAAGGTTGTTCCACATTACAGCTGCAGCAAATTTAAAACTTTTCTTACATTCAAAAGATTATGTAAGCATACAGGTGCAATTTTGATAACAATCTTATATGTTTCTAGTGCCATAGTTCTTTGGCGTCTTATCTGTAAGGATGGCATCAGGGCTTTCTCTAGTAACATTTCGTATGTGCTGGAATAGTCATCATACACAAAACGGAGTGCTCGTTCCTGCACTTTTTCAATTTTTTTTTAGAATTTTTCTCTATGCAGAAATGCCAAGCCAAAGGGCAAAAGTTGCTAAGTATAAAAGTATGGAAAAAAGTAAGTTTACTGAGTCTCTCCAAATAATGTCCCAAACGCTTTAAGATATTTAATGGCTGTGATGCCTTCCTGCAGATATTGCTAATGTGTACATCAAAATTTAACTGATAATCAATATCTGTATCTAATATTTTACAGTAGATTCACATAAAACTTGTGTATATTATCTATCAAACAGAAAGTTGTTGTCCTGCTAAAAATCCAACCAAACGGGCCTTGTAAGTTCATCATTTGCTGTAAAGAAAGGATAGAAAAGTTACGGATATCAAAGAATGGTTGTCACCTCACTCCATCAGTTCTTCCCGGGTTAGATATACAAGTACCTAGCCAGGCTGTAGCCAAAGATGTTAACCTACTTCTAAAGGTACCTACACATATCGTTAAACGGTATTCTAAACGAGAAACACTGTTCACCTTCTTTTTCCTTATGTCTCTAGTGTGCGCCTTGTTTTGTCTTTTCTTCTTGGATATATGAGATTGATCATTTCATTTCGATAGTTTTGGTGTTTCCTTTATTTTCTATTTACAACGAAAATATCTCCATGAATGAAACATGTATAAGATTTTAAACACAACAAAGTTTCCCAGTCATGAAGAATACAAGAAAAACATGAACAATTAAAATTACAAGCCTCAACATGTACAAAAATTGTTTTTTGGGTTTTTTTGGGGGGAAGGGGGTGTGTGTTTTTTTTTTTTTGGGGGGGGGGGGGGGGTTGCTACTTTCTGCCATGCAAAGATCTCCCTTAATTTCAATATCTGTTTGAATAAGAAACGTTTTTGTTTTGAAGGTAATTGGAACGAAAGATTTGAAATTAATGGATGGCAAACCATTATTCATGAGCGATGTAGTTTGTCTATCTAGTCCGTTAATATGTATGAAAGAAATAGAAGTGACCGTTCCTGAATGGTCAAGTGAAGAGGCAGACAGGATAGTCGTTATAGCAGCCGACAAAGACACGGATGATCTAAAGGTCATAGAACACAAACAATCAAACAAGGGAACCATCACTATATGTACACCTTCATTCTATAAGTATGTAGTAATTGGTATTCTGGAACAAACTGTTTTAATCGTATGCCAATGGTTCATAATCATAGATATTGTTCTATGCCCCGCCTACGAAAGTATAGAGGGGAATATAGTGTTCGGGTTCGTTCGTCCGTCCGTCCCAAATCCTCACATTTCCAATTCCCACTTACTGACAAGTGCCACATCAATCATATTGGTATGGTAGGTGCACCTACCTATTGATGCTCAGCACAATGCATGCTTCGGGTGCTGGATGTGACCTATATTTTCCGCATGGGTGACCACTTATTGAAAAAATGGTTAAAGTCCATTCCTGCTTACTGACAATTGCCACATGAACCATAAATTTGGTATCGTAGGTGCACCTAGAGATGCTTAGCACAATGCATGCTTCAGATGTTGGTTGTGACCTATATTTTCCACATGGATGACCACTTACAGAAGAATGATTAAGGTTCATTCCTGCTAACAAGCAAGGTCATAGAACACAAACAATCAAACAAGGGAGCCATCACTATATGTACACCTTCATTCTATAAGTATGTAGTAATTGGTATTCGTGGGTCAGAAGGCGAACAAACTGTTCTAATCGTATGCAAATTGTTCATAAACTTTAGAAATAAAGAAAGATGGGTTTTATTTTCTTTTACTGAGATTATTAAAATTCTACTGTATTGCAAACTAAGTTAAACATATTTTTGCAAAAACATAACGTTTTAACATATGTATATCACATTTATGTTTGGTGCTTATATATATGGTAAACATTTGTATAATAACACATGTTTATTACCATATATTTTGATATGACCAACGTACGATTTTAGAAAATATGAAGAAAAACGATTTTAAATAAAGTGCAATTAAATCCATAACTCACATTTTAAACTCAAATGTGATTTTCATATATATTTGACATATATTTTCAAACATATAATAATCAGATGGGCACCAAATGTAAGGTTTACATATGAAAAAATAAATCTTAAACATATGTTGCAATTTCTCCTGCATATAAAGCTTGAAAGAACATAAATTTAGAAATGGATGATATATAAGTACCTTTTATACTCATGTGACACAACAATTTGCCAGCTCCCTACAATATACGTACATGATGATAAAAATCATTTTGATCGTATTGATTCAATAACTCCTATATTTTATATATGTAACATATATATCCTGGATATATCAAGCTTTTTAAAAGAAAAAAAAAACTTTTTTGCAGATTATTTGTTGTATCAAAACCAGTTTTGGATTCATTGACTTTGCTTTTCTTTCACGATTTACTTCAAAAACTGTTAGAATACAAAAGGACAGTGCAGATCATCATTGTGAGCAAAAAGACTGCTGAGGATGAAGACCATTTCGTTATGATTGTCCATTGTGTATTATTTAATCTCGTCGAAGATGCAAAAGAACACTGGATCCAAAAGGGATATCATATTCACGGAGTATCAAACCACTGGTGCTGTAATGTCAACTCTATTTTTAAGGTAACAAATCTAAGTGTATTTAATTTACGCTTCGAATTGGAATGTTTCGTTCATTCCTTATAGACTGGAGCGATAAGACTTAATGTGTGTGAATATTCTTTTCCACATTGTGCTCTCTCTCTCTGTGGAACCCCATCTTACATAGTCCTACTAAAGCAAAGATCTTAAGATCGTCCACTTTGATTTTTTTCCAGAGCCATTTATATTGTAAAAACCATTTGCCTTCTCCGTCAGATTTTTATTGTAAAATCTCCGTCAGATTACAATTTAAGTGTTCTGTTGCTATTTCAGATATCCTTGTCTGGTAACCTTAAGGAATTTTACCACACAGGAAAACTAGACCTAGATTTTTATTTATTCAGAGAGAACATTAGATTATTGACTGTAGCTGTAGTTGATGTCGATAAGTCCCCCGTTGGAACATTGAAAATTCAACAAGTACTCAATAAAGACGGGGTGGAAATAGTCGATAAAAGCAAGCTGGGCTGCACACTTTGTGGTGGGACCAGGCCTAAGACAGCTGTCATGGAAACTTTGGTACCAGTCTACTCATGTGATATAGATCAGGGTTACTCAACTATGGAATCGTTAGAACATATTGGTAAGAATATGTGCTGTCCAGCACGAACTTAATTCAGTTTGCCAACCCCTAAAATTAGATTTCAATTACGAGTAAAACGTCCAAAACTGAAGCGTTGACAACGAAGGGCACGAAACACAACAAAAGACAAAGTAAACCTGAATGTTCATATCGTTTGAATGTCAATCGTAGCGGACCCGACTTGGTACATTCGTGCATGTATTTTGTCGTGATTTATATTTAAAAGCATGTTCAAAATTGCTTTGTAAAAAGTATAAGAACAAGGACTTTAATACAAATGATTATTTGCCATTTGAAATCAAGAATAAATGTTTATATATCATTAAAGGAAAGAAAGCAAATCTATATTACTGTAAATGCATTTGCCAAACAACAGTTGAAGAATCTTAATATCATTTCAGAAAACAAACCAGAAGGATCACCTCTCAGAAAAATGTAAGTTTGAAATTGTCTGCCATCTAAACTGCATTCAGTAATGAATTTTAAAATTACGATTTTTTAAATTTTGTGTTTTATATTTTACTGTACTGTAAAATTCCATGGAACACAGGTTTTGTTGTCTTGTGGTCAATATCGATAACGAAACATTTTGTTTTCAAATGTAACAAACACTATCTTGCCATATAAACATATGTTTATAAATCTAAAGTTTTAGAATTTTACCAATTGTATTTCAATGTTTATTGAAAATGACCTGTACATTAAATATCTAATACTAGTTACATAGTATGTCAAGTTGAAATGAACAAGTTCATATTTTGTTTTGAAATTTCTATGTTCTCTTGTTTTAGTTTTGATGGTTTCCGTTTGATAAGAGTTGGTATTCCAAGGAAAGTACATCCGACATAATGACGAACCACCAGAATATGCAGTCAATACCCGAGCAAGAAAAACACAGAAAAAAATAATTATGTGCTTGTATTTGTGGGCATTTCATCATTTTTCGTTCGGTGTTGACCTTTATTCACCCTCGATCTCTGGTCCTTTTTGCTAGAACATACTTAATAAATTAGTTTTCAATAGACGGAATATTCGGAAAGACCATTCTTAACGGTATGTCACAAGTAATTTAACACGTGTTGGTTACTCATGATACAGACAATTTACTCACTGTTGTTTATTTTGGTCTATGCACTCATCAACAAGGATTTTTCCATTTACAAGCTTTATTTATTGCACTGATGTCATAAGATACAAAAATGTAATACTGAATTATAATAAAGGTATAATGTGCAAACACAAAAAGGCAAACACTTTAACTTCAAAGCAAAGTTATAATACTGATCAATGTCATATTTGATTTTACATTTTCTTCTAATACTGGTTCAGACTCCACGGCGCTGTTATATCTGTAGCACACTTCTATCTGGAAAACAAAGAAAGTTAGTATAAATTGAAATGTACAAACTCAAAACTGTGTCGAAATAAAATACATGCAATAGAACAGTTAAAAACAAAATAACGAAAATCATAATCTATCAACCAATTAGGTCTAAAAAAAATCGAATATGATCATAATAGATATAAACGTTATTTTTATTCTTGATTTCTTTCTCAATTTTAGATCCATAAAACCTGGTTCAACCCATGACCTGTACAAAGTCAGAGCCATTGTGATTATCATTTTCCCGACATATCACTACCTTCCTGCAGGTTTATCCATCGGCTTGACCAAGACTGACTCGCGTATATAAAAGCAAAAATACATGCAATATCTAATACATGAATTGTTAGAAAGCGTGAAATGAAACGAGATTTTAAAAACATATTTTCAAACATGTAAATTCGCTGCCAATGATCACTATGTAGTCTATAGGTATTTAGGAAAAAAAATAATATAGTGATGCATGCAAGATAACCCACATAAATGTATTCAACTTTTACTTTAACTTCTTACACTAGTTTTAGTCATCGAAAAATGAAATGGAGGTAAAATGAAGCTGACGTATATAAAATGCACTTTACTACCTTTACCAACAAGAACCCCCCCTCTCCCCCGAAAAAAAAAATTGTCGACGGGATGATTAATTTTGATGATAATGTTCACTTAAAACATTTAACTAAAGAACTATTAAACAGTTGATAAGCGACATACGCACTTATTTGAACTTTCTATAAATAAGGGGTTGGGTACATATCAATACATCTCCCATTTATTGATATTGCCGGAGCTAAGCGAACATTATTGTTATGTCTCTACTTTTCTAGTAACTACAACGATGACTATTCCAATAGAAAGGTTAACCTTAACCTATATATAAGGTAAAAGCTACAAGCAGCATTAAAGACAACAACATGCACGTTATACAATAAAGCTGTTAAAATCATCATCTGCCTGCAACTAATTGTTAGGACAATGTTAAATTTAAGCTGAAAAGATAGGGACTTTATCTTACCAAATGTCTAAAAATTAAGAAAACCTGAAATATTTTAAAGAAAACTCAAGTTGCTTTAATAACCAGTAAAATAAAATCTTTTGTAAACATTCTACAAACATTCTACAATTCAAATGAAGCAAGATATATTTTTTTATTAGCTAATAAAATTCTAACAGAAGATTGTAGCTAAAATTAAATGTAATTTTCAGTTTAAACACCTTTAAATAAATTCTTACACAACCGAATTTGGCCATTAGATTTAATGTGCTCTTATCAATATAAATAAATCATTCAAATTGTCATCTGGTCATTTAAAGAATTAAATGACTTGCCAGCAAATTTTTGCTAATACAATGTACATGCATTTTAAAATAAAAGCTTCACATGTACAAGTGTATGTAAATACAATCATAAATGAATAATTAAAATATGGACACATTGAAAAATGTAATTAACTTTGAATAAATCAAGTAATTATTTGTGTGCATGACAGTTTATGATCTTTTTTAAAAACTTTTCAAATACCAAAATTGGCAACAATATTAATAATTTAATCAACATACCTTTTCATGTTTTGTCAAATGAATGTGTGTATGTTTTAATTGTTTTTTTTTTGTTTTTTTGTATTATCATTACCTGCAAACACTTCTTTTTCCAATTTTCCTGGTGAACCTTATTTTTTAGTAAGTATATTTTAGGACAAATAAAATACATTTGAGTGTATTTCTTTATTGAAGCATATTTTAGGGCAGTAAATTAAAATGAAACTAGAACTCTATAAGAATATCTACAAATCAACAGAATTGAATAGTGATGTGAATTTTTCTTGATTTTCTAAGCATGTTGATTAAAAATGTGTATTCTAGAGACTTCAATCTATATAGACCTTTATATAAAATCTTTACTATTTCAAAGGAAGTTAAAGTTTTAAATCTTGATGTCAGCAACTGGGCAACATCCAAACAGTGGTCGATCTACGTTTTATACGTTTGTTTAACTCATGTTTAATATCATATCATCATGAAGCCTTCAGGGCTACCTCGTCAGAGGTCTTCAAGGAGACCATCAAGAACATGAAAAAAGATGAACCACCTGTTTTAACCAGTTTTTACTTGCACTTGTAAATATTGAGCACCCAAGTTGACGTTTGTCAACTTTGGTTTGTTTGAAGTATCTGCGTTATAGATATACCACTGCAGATCAATAGTATATATAGATGTAGATGTTTCAAATATCACTACAAGATTAATCAATGACATGAGTTTTGATCTTACTTTGATCCTTATGATGCCGTCTTTCTCTGTGGGTCGGAGCGTCGATTTCAAATGTACACCGTGGTTGATAGGTAGGTTTGTGTACCTCAAAAACAGAGCTTGAGAACTGTTCCGAGTGATGTTTCCTCTCTTTGCGACACCAACTTTGTTCTTTCTTCATTTCTACAGCACACCATGACTCCCTTGCTTCACCTATCGCCTTTGCTTCGGTTGGAGAAAGCTTTGTTGACATTTTTATTTCACCCCGATTCTTCCACATGCAAACAAACAACACACAAAGACGCCAACCACATCCGCGGTTGCCAAGTAGTAAACACATGTACTATAGATTTAATATATATCTATTTAAAACAACCAACATTTTTAACTGAAAATATATGTTACAAATCTTACTTTACAGTTCGAAATATTTCATTAAATATCAAATAATCGTTGATCATTTCAAAGAACTATGTTGCGCAAGATTTTTTTTTAAAAAATTCAAGTCGATTCCGGGTGAACCCAAAATTCCGATATTTGTTATAATTTTAACACACGAAAAGATCAAAATTATTCAAGAAAAATGGTGTAAAATTAATTTATAAATATCCTGAAATAGTTTGTCATAAAATGATTGAAAGATTGAAAGTTTTTTTTAACCCTAGCCTACTTCTACTGGATTTTGCAACACAAATGAACTGAAATTTCTTAATGATGAAAGCTAACATCATCGGATTGGAGCAAAAACATATATTTAATTTAAGTTTTTCGGCAAAAATTGTCAGATTATTAATCTACATTGAATTGCATAATTCTTAAATGTATAATTGAAGAAAAAAAATCATAAGCGTAGATCTACTCCTCGAAAACTTTTAATTTTGTTTAGGATCCAATTTCAAGAAACCCTTGATCAGAAATAAAAAAAAAGTTTGTGCCTTCTAGATCATATAATTATCTTTAATGCATATTTTAAAGTTTAAAAGTTTTTGTTTTTCATAATATAGTCAAAATTTTCAACAGAACCAGCGACTTGAAATTTTCTCTAAAAAAGGGGGGGGGCTAAATATCATCACACTTGCAGAGCGGTTCAGGATAATTGAACAAAACTAAAAATAGAAATTTAAATGTCCGTGATTGTTTGTCCCAGAATTTGACATATTTAACAAAAGTGCTTGAAAATGAACGTTGAGTCAGTAACAGTGATACAATGGTCTACGGTTATAGGAGGGGCTATAGTCACAACGTTGGTAGCATGCAAAATCTGGAAATCTTACTCTACGAAAAGGTTTGACTCATTCGGTGATGTGTCTTTGTTTTGCTAAATATTGAATTAGAATGACTGAAATATCCTTATTTATCAAAACAGAAGTTCTAAACTGAAACATTAATTTAAATATATATCGTCAAATGACAAGGGCTCTTAGGTACTACGGTACTAGAGGTTTGTGACTTTGCACAACCTAGTCTTGTGGAATGACACATTCTCACAGTATAAATCGATAAACTGATAAATGTCATTTTACGTAGTAGTGCCGTCGTTTTGGTTGACAAAGTTTGAATAAACAAAAAATCTGTATAGATCATATGTCCTATATAACCAAATCATGTTAGCTTATAAAACCGGTGTTTCCCTTTACCATAGAAGACCACACATATTTACTATTTGGTGATAGACCAAGCTCCTACCCTTCAAGTTAAATAGTCAGTCCCTTAATAGTATGTTCCCTTATAATGTTTGTCATTGTTTAAATTTTATTCCTTTAAAAAAAATCATAATCATAGGTGTTTCAAATACTGTTTTTCCTTTGTTCTCTGTTTAAAAAAGAAGCGCCCTTTAAATAACAAGGTCGTCAGGTAGCCGTCACGTAGTATAAATCGATGGTTATATTAATGTTATAGGTTTATATATATCATTTCTGAATAAGGAACAAATATGTGCTCACCATGCTGTAGTAGATCGTAAGTAACTCATATATTTGCTTTTTTTTTTCGTGTTAAAGGTTATGAAATGTGTTGATACTACGCAACACAATTTTAAAATCAATTTTTTGGGGGGAAACTGTTAAAGGAATAAAACCTTTAAGTTACATATGACGTAACTCTCTCATTAGGATTAGGATAGGGACACGAACCGTGCTTTGGCCGTTTCTGTCATGTCAGATGGAAGTATTGTACCAGTTTGCTTTGCTTTGTAGTAAAATAGGTCCAGAAAATAGAGGTAAAGTTTTGGGTACAAAATGTATTGGCTCCAAATTATTTCTTTCTGTTTCCTGCATAAGAAGTTGAAGTCACCTCTATGTCTAAATGTAACATTATTGATGGACTTTCCCTGGTTACAGATTTAATGTAAACAGTATTTTAATGGCTCACAGATTTGTCAAAATGTTGACGCTTTTCTCGTCAACAACGTCAATAACATGCATTATGTTGTATTTGAAAATATGGATGCTCCCATTTTCTTCCCGGCACAAAACAAGTTGGCAGTCAGTGTTTTGTGACATATTCAATACTGTTGTGTTCTTTTTAACATCTAATGTAAATACTCCACAAGTTTTTAGGTTTTCGTTCTTTCGTTCCTTGGAGAAAATATCCCTCAGAGCATGCATAGAAGTCTTTGATTTTCTCTTTTTAGGAAAACCTATCCCCAAGACACGGTTGTTCTCCATGCATTAGCCAGAGGACCACACGCCCCCAGCACCACACCATATGGAGTCAAAATGGAAACCTATTTACGGATGGCAAAAATTACATATGTGGTACATAAATTGAGAAATGGGAGGAATGTTTTTAAAAAGTTGACTACTTTAAAAAATAAAGAAAATATTCGACATTACGATACTTACGCTTTTAAAATGATATTGAAAAGAGGATCAAAGCTCAATCAACAAAATAAGCCACATACATCTGCGGCTTCTTGATATTGAATTAATACAGTTTGTCTAATGTAGCATGTATCTAGCCCATGGTATCAATATCTTAAAATTTATATTGGGCTAAGATAGTATATTTATATTAACTTAGATAAATGACTATTTACCGTCACTCAGCAATAATGTATCTCGCTTTCGTTTTTCAGAACGACCATGATATCATGAAAACAAGTAAGAAGGGGAAATTTCCATGGATAGAATACAACGGCGAACAAATTGCAGACTCCCATTTCTGTATTGAATTTTTAAACAAGATGTTTAATGTACGTTTAAATGATGGCTTTACACAAGAGCAGCTAGGAATTGCCAGAGCATTTCAGAAAATGTTAGAGGAACATACGTATTGGTAGGTTTATGAAGAAATTTTAAAACATAAAATTGAAAATGCAACCTTCGATTTTGTTTAGTTTTACCTGTAAGAAGTGAGTTTTAAACAAAACGATAAACATAATCATTTAAGCAAGCAACATGCCATTTCTTCTTCATTGTTTTAATTCTATTAAGAAAAAAGACGTTCTATAACCTTTCAACGATATAAATCCTACAAAATTGGTCAGCAGATGACTACGTGTCGACCATGGTGTCTTTAGCATATACTGCATGGTAACTCTTTTCTCTGTTTTCAATAGTTTTCATTGTATATTAATGCAAGAATATGAAAAATATTATTTTGGTTTTTTTTTTTCGTTTTTCAAAAATATTATAACAGGGCAAATGCCATGGACAGATGGGTTCACGAAGCAGGTTGGATAGCAATGAGAAATTTGAAAATCCCATATTTAATAGCTCTTATCTATAGAAGAAAAATAAAGAAAATGGCTATAGCTCAGGGCATGGGACGACACAATCCTGATGAAGTTTATCATTTTCTAGACCTTGATTTTAAAGCTCTCTCAGATTTCCTAGGTAATAATTTTTAAATAGAATAATAGAGAATGTAGCGTAAAATACATATTTTGATGCGCGACAAAAAGACCCCCATGTAAGGTGAGTTAACGTAAATATGCTTTTGGTAAATATTTGTGTTTCGACAGAGTAATTTAAATGTAGTTTAAAAAACCGAATCCAAACTTGTTTATCTTTTCTTAACCGGGCAAAACATGCTCTACTTGAATCTTTGAAAGTTTTGTTCATCTCTAGTGAACTCTTCCGGATGAGCTTACCGGGTGCGGGTACCTTCTCCGAGTACAATTTTGTGTGGGTTTTTTTTTTCGGCCGAAGTATTTTTGTCTTTAGTGTCTTATACACATATATGTCATTATGCCTTTGAAGAATGTTAAGCAATTGTTTTAAGAATTCGAAAACTCTGAAATATTTGTAAGCAGAACTGCTTAATCAAATAGTAACAAATCATAGTAATATGTCAGATGGAATGTTTCAAGAATCAAAATGCAACATTTACCCTCAAATTTACGGTTTCAAAGAGATTCACACAAATTTATATTTATGACCCCAAAAAATCAACTATTCCCAATTTTACTATTTTAAAGAACTAAGAAATTTCTTTAAGGTGATCGGCCTTGCAACATATACCCACAACTTTACGGTTTCAAAGAGATGCACATAGATTTGTACTTATGACCCCCAAAACTAGCTTTTCCCAATTTTGTAACAATTTTATTATTTTTTTTCTTTTTGCCAAAGGAACTAAGAAATTCCTTTTAGGTGATCGGCCTTGCATAGAAGATTGTAGTGTGTTTGGGATGTTGTCACAACCATACTGGCATGCATTTGGAAGCCCGGCCGAAGAAACTCTCAAAAGTATGATAAAATATGTAAAGAAAAATCAGTGTCACTGAAAATAACTGAATAGCTGATCAGTCGATAATAAGAACTTGTCTGAATGATCATTCATGCCTTGGATACAGTAACCATTTTATGGATAACAATGCCACTTAGTTAGTGAGCATTTCACATCAAATTTAAATAGCACATACACTCATCAACTAAAAAATAGCAAACCTTTAAAGGGAAACAACTTAAACCAACTTAGCATAAAAGATCTAGTTTTTATCAACACTTATTGGTATGAATTGTATAAATTTACATGCTTTCATTCTTTAAGTGTACAAAAGTTATAAATGAAAATTGAAAAAGTAAGGCATAATTTCTCTGATGGTTATCTATTTTTAGTATTATGACATATTTGATGTTGATTTCAGAGTACAAAAACCTGTGTGATTATTGTGAAAGAATGAAGGACACATATTGGCCTGACTGGGACGATTGTACTACAAGAGGGGGAACCTGTGAAGCAACCAAGTAGATTCAAAACTAAACTGTCCTCCAACGTTTACGAATTGACTACTGTATGTTGTCTTAGCTAATATCCTTAAGTGATTTACACTACAATTAAGAATCTCAATGCTGTATTATACACTATTAGTATATCAGAGAAAGTTTACTGAAACTTAGATCTTTTACCTTAACAATAAAGAAATAAATTGAGCTTTAGTACTTCATAATGTTACGACAAAAAAATGTGTAAAATTTCAATGTTTTATTTGTTATTGGTATCTTTACGAAACCATAGATCTGTATATTTAATATACAGGTCTATGACGAAACACAGCACAAACAAATAGAATATACAAAACAAATAGAATATACAAACAAATAGAATATATAAAACAAATAGAATATACAAAACAAATAGAAATATATACAAAACAAATAGAAATATACAAAACAAATAGAAATGTACATTTTAGTGAATATATTTTGGAAATTACAAACTTTTAACCAATAAATGAATGGCTGGAATCAATTTGCGCCAATTGGGTATTTTCAAAGATAGAAACTGCGCCACAAATAAATTCCGCCAATACTCTAACTGCGTCAGTTAACAGAATCTAATAGCGCCACCCTTACCTGTATGCATATTTGTATTTTTACCTGCAAAATGACCCTTAAGCAATTAACCTTTACTGAAGAAAAATATTCAATGATAATAGAAAGTTTTGAGAGATTAAGTTTAACTCTAAATATTAAGCGTTATTCATTTAGATTTTGAGGATCGTATGCATATCACTGTGAGGGACATGTTTCCTGGAGTTATTATCAAAGCTTGTAGGCTTCATCTCGGTCAATTCTGGTGAAGAAATATTCAAAGCAGTGGACTTTCTAAAGAATACAACAAAAAAGGCAGTGACATCAGCAAGTGGCTGCAGCACTTTTTTGGGTTGGCTTTTCTTGCGCCAGAGGAAATTTTCGACTGCTTTGCTGAAGATTTAATGCCCGACATGCCTTCGGACGCTAGAGTTGAAAAGTTTGCTGACTACGTGCTGTCTTATTACATTGATTACAATTCAATGTATCCACCGTTTGTTTGGACTGAGACTCCATCAATTGTATGCTGCCGGTCCCAAGCCCGGAAAAAAGCAGGAGGGAAGTCATTTTTTGTCTCGCCTGCGACGAATGTCGCAAAAGGCGAGACTTAGGTATGGTGATTCCGGCGGCGACGGCGGCGGCGACGGCGGCGGCGGCGGCGTCCACAATTGGTTAAAGTTTTTGCTTAAGTCTGTTTTGTGTGAACTAGTTATGTTACACCATTGATATTTGGTATGCAGTTGCATCAGCATCAGTACAGATCAGTTTTAAAAGGATTTCACCTGTATGCTCCTGCAGTCACGGTCTACTGACTTTGAAATTTTACACTGATTTGGCCGAGGTTAACCTTTTTTCTTAAGTCTGTTTAACATGAAGCAGTTATGTTACACCATTAATATTTGGTATGCAGTTGCATCAGCATCAGTACAGATCAGTTTTAAAAGGATTTCACCTGTATGCTCCTGCAGTCACGGTCTACTGACTTTGAAATTTTACACTGATTTGGCCGAGGTTAACCTTTTTTCTTAAGTCTGTTTAACATGAAGCAGTTATGGTACATCATTGATATTTGGTATGCAGTTGCATTGGCATCAGTACAGATCAATTTCAAAAGTATTTTATCTGTATGATCCTGCAGTCACGGTCTACTGACTTTTAGATTTTACACTTTTTAACTTTTTACTTATGTCACAAGTGTTTTTTATAAAGCAGTTATGGTTCACCATTTATATTTGGTATGCAGCTGCTTAAGCATTAGTTAAGATCAGTTTAAGGAGGATTTTTACTTCATTTTATACTGTGTCCAGTTGCGACAGGCGAGACATGTCTCTGTGTTAACAGTTTATTTTTCTTTGTCTTCTTACCTGTGCTTACCTGTTGTTAGCAATATTTTTATTGGCGCAGTTTCTACCTAGGGTTGTCCAAAGAAAGTGGCCAATTAGAGTACTGGCGCAATTTGATTGTGGCGCAGTTAGATTCGTTTTTGGCGCAAATCGGGTTCGCCAAAATGAATGTTATAAATGAACTTTTATAAAAATTGACAAATGTAGGGGTTTTCCCATAAAGGTCAAAACTTTAATGTTTTAATGCCCATTCACCGTTATGGAGATATACATACAATATTTTACCAAAACAAGTTATGACTAATGAGTTTACTTTTTTGGTTTGAAATGGCCGACAATATAATCCTCTGATAAAACTGTAACATCATGACAAACTTGGAAGCCTTCTCTTTGTTGACAAAGTTCTGTTATAATTTCAAGACATTGCTTTAAGACCGGGACACCCTTCAATATAGTAAAGAAATGTTTATTGGCATCTCATTTTTGCACACCAAATATAGACTAGAACAACATAAAACAAAGATGTCTAAATATATCAGATGCATTATCATTTATCTTAGATGTTCATTAAAATAACTTTAAAAACGTCCAGTAAGCATTGCATTTAAATTTATTATTATCACTAAGAATGCCAAAAAAGGAAACGAATTTATTCAGAGTTTTATCAATATGGATTCAATCTGAATTTGTTTTATTTTTATGAGTTGTGGTTGCAACAAAACAAATTGGCAAATATTTCAAATTCTTTAATATGAATTCAATACAGAATACACTTATTTTATATGGTTGATTCATGATGAACATATCATTTGTTTGTTGTTGTTTTTTGTTGTTGTTTTTCCTAAGAGAAAGGTGTATTAAACATCTCTGTACCTGGAACTCCATCCTTGATATAGAACTAGTAGGGTTATCTTTTATAGCCATGATAAGTTGGAGGGCTCCCAAGGTAGTGATGGAATTGAAATTAACCTGTAAATGAACAAGGCAGAACATAATATAAAAATTCTATTTTTTTCATACACATGCATATATGTATAATTAAATAAAGTTCTGGGCTATTCATTTATACTGCATCTTGCAAAAATTTTGTCTATTTAGCACTCATCTGAGATTCTTAAGACCAATTTACTAGCAAATAAAAATCACAATTTATTACAAAACCCAAAAGACGTGGAATAAGAAGTAAGGCTAACCCACTATACATATCTTATAGTCCACATATCATATAGTGAATAATTTGAGTATTTTATTGTCAAACAAGTGACAGAAAACTAAGCATAAGTTACTGTGTAATTAACCTTTAAACAAGTTAGTGATGAGTTAAACACCAGACTTTTGGCAAGATGGCGACATCCTTCATGAGTTATTCTATTGCACGACAGATCTAAAGACTCTAAGCTGGAGTTACATTCCAATGCCTTGCTCAGTACTTCGCATCCATCGTCTGAGAATCCATTCCAAGACACATTTAATTGCTTTAAAACTTCATTTTTCTGTAAATAGAGGAGGTCACCTAATCAACAATAGTTTTATTTTTCCATATCTCTATGTTAAAGTTGACTTATATCTAGTACAACAGGAAATCTGAGCCCACTAAGGCACTGGTATCAGTAGAAGCTAAGAAGTATCAATGAGCATTCGAATGCCAGAAGAACAAAATCACAACAATTTAAGAGAGAAAAAGACAAACTGTAATCAACTATTCCAACTCAAGTCATAACGAGAAAGAACTGTGTACTCCGGATGGATAAGCAATTCCTGCTTGTTGCAACTCGCCATTGGTTTTACAACTACCAATTCATCGTATGGAGGACTATTTAAATAAAACCTCGATAACCATTTAAGGTTCAAAGACAAAAACCTTGAGTTTGAGTGAAAGTTTGAATTTTTAGGGAAAAAGTGATTATCATATCTAAGAAACTGGATTTTTTTTCATTTCTATATAGATTTTTTACAATTTAAAAAAAAATAATTAATTTCTAATCCATTTTAAAATTAGTGAAAATTGCATGTCAACAGATGTAATTTTAAGAATCTATGGGAAAAAGAAATTCGAATACAGTTTGTGCATGCCGCACATTTCCCCTTTTTTCCCCATAAGTATAAGTTACCTTCAAACTATTTCCTATGGCAACAGCTCCTGAGAGTCTTATTTGGTTCCAGCTCAGGTCTAGCTCTAGTAGATTTTCATTATTTTCTGTTGAAAAGTAATAGAGGCATTACATTCATAGTTCGTTTTTTTCAACAGTTGAATTTAAGTTTCGTTTTAAAAAGAGGCCTTTGCTCTTTACTTAAATCTTTTGGTTAGTATTTTTTGCATTTAAATTCAAACAGTTTCTAAGAGTTTTCATATTTTAGCTTATCTCAATATTTTTTTTATCAAAAAATGCAATCTGATTTGTATGGATACCTAATGCATCAGCTATCACTGCTCCACCTGAGGCCTGGATATTGTTATCACTCAGGTTTAATACTCTCAGGTCTGTGTTTTGCTGTTAAAGGAAACAGAAAGTGGCTCAAATTTGAAATGATGCAAATAAATGTATAATCGCCAAACCGGTACATGACAATATCAAATAAGCAACAACAAAAAATAAATAAACAGCAACCCCCTACCCTCCCCCCCCAATTTTTTTTTTAAATCCAAAACTTATTACTTAACCCTTTCTTTTGTTGTGTGTAAGATTAGATTTGCACGTCTCTAAGGATAAACCAGTAATGTATATCTACAATTCTAAAACCGGTACATACAAAATTGGAAAAAATGATTCAATCAATTCAAATCGTATGTGATGTATTATTCTCTACAAATACTTTATACAAAGACAATTTTGAAACTTACCACGAGTGCCCATGCAAAAAGTTTAGCATCATCATTACAAAACTCATTCCCTAAAAAAATAAATTACTTATGAATATTACACAAAGAGACCAAACAACAAAAAAAACAACTGGAAATTTACCAAACTAAAAAGAACAAGAGGCTCCCAGGAGCCTGAATCGCTCACCTGACATATGTGCCTGAAGTAAAGGTTATAAGGCAAAATCAATTTGACGTTGAAAGGGTCATAAGATTAATAAGGGGGTCATCTGACAATATGGTGGATCTTAAGGTGCTGATCACTTTTGTTCTCAATCAAAATCTAAAAATCTGTCACCCTTTTTGAGTTTTTAGCAAAACAAATGCAGTTTAACCTAATGTTCTATTTTTAGCCACAGCCGCCATGTTTTACAACCAATCAAAAATCCCCACAACAGTTCTATACACCTAATGCTAATAAACAATAATACCAAGTTTGGTTCCAATTGGACTTAAAGTGTCAGAGTAGTTAACGTTTTCAATGTAATGAGGAAATGCTTTTTAAATGCTCAATTTTGACGTTCTAAGGGCAATAACTCCTAAAAAGAAAGGTCCTACAACGTTAACCCTATTACATATTTTGTAGATCTTGATGCGCTTAACAATATGCAATTTAAATTTCTAAAATATCTTGTATAGTTTTCAAGATATTGAGCTAAACAGATTCAAAATTTGCAAAAAATCCACAAAAAGGGCAATAACTCCTACATGGGTTGTTGGATTTTCTTCAAAATTTTAGAGCTGGTAGATCTTGAGGTGCTGATCACTTTTGATCCTATAAACATTTTTAAATCTGTCACCGTTTTTGAGTTATTTGCAAAAAACTGCCATTTACCCCTATGTTCTACTTTTAGCCACAGCGGCCATGTTTTACGACCAATCAAAAATCCCCACATCAGTTCTATACACCTAATGCTTATAAACAACTTTACCAAGTTTGGTTCCATTCGGACTTAAAGTGTCAGAGGAGTTAATGCTTTTTAATAGGCATTCTCTGTAACCATTTACACTTTTTTGGCACGCATGGTCACGGATTTTGATGAAACTTTGCACATTTGCTTGGAACAAGGACTTATGAAGAAAAATGAGTCAAAAAGTTGTTTACATGATTTGGTTGCTATGGTAACGGGTCACCCTATTTTTCCCTCTAAAATCAGACTTTTCAGGAGTAAAAATGCTCATTATTCAATTAGACATGGTGCCATTAATATATATTGGTAACACAAAGTTAGGTTTGTTTGATAAGATTGATCATAATATGTATTTAAAAAAATGGAAATCACTTCTGAAAACTAAATTCTGATTGGTCAATAGTTACATTAAAAAAGGGAGGGAACTCCCATTTTTGAAATGGGGATTTTTAACCATTATTAGGGCCTTGTAGAACCTCAGTCCAGTCATGTTGGCTATATCCAAGAACATTATAACTAACTTCAATATCATGTTAGTTCATTCATGAAAAAAAGTTATTGGGATTATTGTTGCTAAGGCCGTTGCTATGGTAATGAAAATTCCTCGTTTTCGTCAATTCTATCACCTTTTTCTGCCATTTTTGTCATTTTTACCACATCAAAATGTTTTGTTTGACAATAAGAAGCATTGAAAAATATTTAAGTAATATGCAATCATAAAGTTTTGGACATCTAATGCAGTTTCATGGATACATGTGGTTGCTATGATAACAAAAATTCCTCGTTTTCGTCAATTTATCCCATTTTTGGGTCATTTTTGTCATATTTACTTCATCAAAATGTTTGATAGACAATAAAAAATCATTTAAATGCATTTAATTAAGATACAATAATAAAGTTTTGAACATTTAATGCAATTTATTTGATAAATGTGGTTGCTGTGGTAACAAAAATTCACAGTTTTCGTCAATTACATCACATTTTTTGTCATTTTTGTCATATTAAGCTCATCCAAATCATTTGTCTGAGGTCATGTTAGCTATATCCAAGAACATTACAACTAACTGCCATACGTGTATTATGTTAGTTCATTCAGGAAAAAAAGTTATGGGGATTTTTGTTGCTAAGGCCGTTGCTATGGATACGAAAATTCCTCGCTTTTGTCAATTCTATCACATTTTTCTGCCATTTTTTGTCATGTTTAGCTCATCAAAATGCTTTGTTTGACAATAAAAAGCATTGAAAAATATTAAAGTAAGATGCAATCATAAAGTTTTGAACATTTAATGCAATTTATTTGATAAATGTGGTTGCTATGGTAACAAAAATTCACATTTTTCGTCAATTTCATCACATTTTTAGTCATTTTTGTCATATTAAGCTCATCAAAATCATTTGTCTGGGGTCATGTTGGCTATATCCATAACCTCATAACCTTCCAGATAATTTAAGTTCTTTTATGAAAAAAGGTTATTGGGATTAATATTGCTTAGGCTGTAGCTATGGTAACGAATATTCATCGTATTGTTCAATTTTATCGCAATTTTCTTTCATTTTTGTCATGTTAAGTTTATAAAAAATAAAAAGCATAAAATTATATTCAAGTAAAATGCAATTATAAAGTTATGGACATATGATGCAGCTTTATTGAAAATTGTGATTGCTAAGGTAACGAAAACACAGTTTTCGTCAATTTAATCACATTTTTTGATCATTTTCGCATCATCAAAATCAAGCTCATTTTATCAGAGATCATGTTGGCTATATCCAAGAACGTTAAAATTAACTTCTAGATAATATTTGTCCATTCATGAAAAAAGTTATGGGGACCATTATTGCTAAGGTTGTACTATGGTAACGAAAATTCACCATTTTCGTCAATTTTATCACATTTTTTTAAACTGACACTTGAGCTAAGGCCAAAAAATATACATGTCTTTTTCTAATTACCTCATAAATATTTTACGGTGGATTATGTGGGTAGGTAAGCATTAATTTTCTTTTTTATTCTTGTATCATTATTGATTAAGTTATAAGATCAGGGCCGGAATAAATATTTTAGTTAGCGCAGTGCTTCAAATAATGGAGGAAAAAATTTCAACTACATCGATAGGAGCAGATAAAAAATAAGTGTTTTTCCATGCTCTAAATTATGAAATTCTGCCAAGTCAGAAAACAGTTACTGTTGAAAACCATATTCTAATGGGTGCCTGCTCCTTTGGTTCAAGAGGAAAACTGCATTACTGAAAGAGCCAAATATATTTATGAATCATAAGATCATGAAAATGTTTGTCATAAATTCTGTACCTTTTGAAAAGTTTGTTCAACTTAGCAGATGTTCATAATTTAGAGCAAGGAAATGCATTTTTTTTGTTCTGCTCATATTTGAAGTTTTCTCCTTCATTACTTGAATTACTTTAACTAAAATAATTATTCCAGTCCCGATCTTATAACTTAAATCAATAATAATTGAAGAAAAAAAATGAAAATGTTGACATATCCACATAATCCACCCTATAATATTATGGAGAAACCCGAAATAGACATATGTTTTCGAGGGTCATAAGCTCAAGTGTCGGTTTCTCAAGATATAGTGTGATATACAGTACACCAAGAGACAAACTGTGACTGAACACCGGGATAGTGGTGCACCACTCTAAGAGTTGTAGCCTGTAACTTTTTTATTCAACAAGATTGTCTTTAAATTCTTCTTTAAAATTGTTCTGTATAACCATTATCATAAATGTAAAAGGAATGTTTTGGAAAATCTTCAACCAGATATTTGTTATGTCTCTAAAAGTGGTGTACCACTATCACGGTGCTCAGTCACGGTTTGTCTCTTGGTGTACTGTATGTTTAGAAAGAACCATTAGATTAGTATCTGTATGTATTGATTGTTGAGATGAATTCATTTATGACTGAAATACATCTTTTAGAATGATTCTGGTTGTTTAAAATTGATACCAATATCTGCAGAAAAAAATTCTAAAATTTTGACCAAAGGCAAAAAAGACCTATTTCATTAAAAGGAAACTGTTCGGTAGACCTAAAAGCAGATCCACTAAATTTTACAGAAAGTTCATGAGGAAAAGAGGCATTTTCAAGCCTTATCATTATCATAGCAACCAACACATTGCTAAAAACTAATAACTCCTTAGCTAATTATATCGCAATTTGATATATATCTGATTTGTTATGCTGAATTTATCAAAGCATACATGAATAAGCAAAATATCCATTAAAATAATACCAAAAAAAAAACGTTAAAAAATAATAAAAAATTCTACTATTGGTTACCAAAAACCACATTAATCAATTAAATTGCAACACATGTCCACAACTTTATAATTGCATATTACTAAAATGCATTTTAATGCTTTTTTGTTGTTCTCAGACAATGATTTTGAAGAGCTTAATATGACAAAAATGACCAACAAATGTGATAAAATTGATAAAAACGGGGAGTTTTCACTACCATAGCAACCACATTTATCAATTTAATTTATCATAGGACCAAAACATTATGATTGCGTATTACTGAAATGCATTTAAATGTTTTTATTGTCCAACAAAATATTTTGATGAACTTAATATGACAAAAATGACAGAAAAATGGGATAAATTGACGAAAACCAGAAATTTTCGTTACCATAGCAACCACATTTATCCATACAATTGCATCATATGTACATAACTTTATAATGGTATATTATTTAAATACATTTAAATGCTTTATATTGTCAAACAAAACATTTTGATGAGCTAAGCATGACAAAAACTGACATTAATTTGTGATAAAATTGACGAAAACAAGGAATTTGTGTTACCATAGCAACGGTCTTAGCAATAACAAACACCATACTATTTTTTCATGAATGAGCTATCATTATCTGGAAGTTAGTTATAATGTTCTTGGAAATAGCCAACATGAACTTAAACAAATGGTTTTGATGAGCTAAATATGACAAAAATGACAAAAAAAGTAATGAAATTGACGAAAACGGTGACTTTCGTTACCATAGCAACCACATGTATCAATTAAATTACATTAAATGTCCAAAACTTTATGATTGCATATTACTGAAATGCATTTAAATGATTTTTATTGTCAAACAAAGCATTTTGATGAACTTAATGACAAAAATGACAGAAAAATGGGATAAATTGACAAAAACGAGGAATTTTCGTTACCATAGCAACCACATTTATCCATGAAACTGCATCAGATGTCCAAAACTTTATGGTTGCATATTAATTAAATATATTTCAATGCTTTTTATTGTCAAACAAAACATTTTGATGTGCTAAACATGACAAAAATGACAGAAAAATGTGATAGAATTGACGAAAACGAGGAATTTTCGTTTCCATAGCAACAGCCTTAGCAACAATAATCCCAATAACTTTTTTTCATGAATGAACAAACATGATATTGAAGTTAGTTATAATGTTCTTGGATATAGCCAACATGACTGCACTGAGGTTCTACAAGGCCCTAAAAATGGTTAAAAATCCCCATTTCAAAAATGGGAGTTCCCTCCCTTAATGTAACTATTGACCAATCAGAATTTAGTTTTCAAAAGTTATTTTCATTTTCTTAAATACATATTATGATCAATTTTATCAAACAAACCTAAATTTGTGTTACCAATGTGTATTAATGGCACCATGTCTAATTGAATAATGTGCATTTCTACTCCTGAAAAGTCTGATTTTGGAGGGAAAAATAGGGTGACCCGTTACCATAGCAACCAAATCATATAAACAACTTTTTGACCCATTTTTCTTCATAAGTCCTTGTACCAAGCAAATGTGCAAAGTTTCATCAAAATCCGTGACCATGCGTGCCACACCCCCTATACAAAAGTGTAAATGGTTACAGAGAATGCCTCTTAAATGCTCAATTTTGACGTTCTAAAAGGAAAGGTCCTACAACGTTGACCATATTACATATTTTGTAGATCTTGATGTGCTTAACAATATGCAATTTAAATTTCTCAAATATCTGGTATAGTTTTCAAGATATTGAGCTAAACATGTGCAAAATTTGCAAAAAATCCAAAAAAGGGCAATAACTCCTACACGGGTTGTTGGATTTCCTTCAAAATTTCAGGGTAGGTAGATCTTGTGGTGCTGATCACTTTTAACCAAGCCAGAATTTTGATATCTGTAGCCGTTTTTTAGTTATTTGCAAAAAACTGCATTTTACCCCTATGTTCTATTTTTAGCCATGGCGGCCATGTTTTACGACGAATCAAAAATCCCCACATCAGTTCTAAGCACCGAATGCCAATGAACAACCATACCAAGTTTGGTCGCAATTGGACTTATGGTGTCAGAGGAGTTAACGTTTTAAAGTTTACGGACGACGGACGCCAAGTGATGACAATAGCTCGCATGACCCTTTGGGTCAGGTGAGCTAAAAAGGATTAAAGTTTGTTTTTGCCTATAAAAACGATGTCTTCCCCCGTTTCCCCCCAAAAGTTCTAAGTTCAAAGGGCCATTATTCCCGCAAAAAATTGAGGATCAAAATTTCCTGGTAACATGCACAACTACATATGGTGTCCTTCCTATATATCACGTTTGTTTCAGAGGAGTTGCGCTGACAAGATGATAAATGAGGATTTTAAGCAATTTTCAAATTTCAAAGGACTATAACTCCCACAAAAATTTGAGGATCAAAATTTCATGGTAATGTGCACAACTACATATGGTGTACTTCCTGTATACCAAGTTTAATTGAATTCGGTGCAGTAGTTTCAGAGGAGTTGTGCTGACAAGATGATAAATAAGGATTTTCAGCAAATTCCAAAGTTCAAAGGGCCATAACTCCTACAAAAGTAAGAGGATGAAAATTTCCTGGAAATATGCACAACTACACATGGTGTCCTTCCTATATATCAAGTTTAATTGAATTCGGTTCAGTAGTTTCAGAGGAGTTGTGCTGACAAGATGATAAATGAGGATTTTAAGTAAATTCCTAAGTCCAAAGAGCCATACAGTAACTCCCACAAAAATAAGAGGATCAAAATTTCCAGGTCACATGCACAACTACATATGGTGTACTTCCTGTATACCAAGTTTCATTGAATTCGGTTCAGTAGTTTCAGAGGAGTTGTGCTGACAAGATGATAAATGACGATTTAAGCAATTTCTAAGTTCAAAGGGCCATAACTCCCACAAAAATTTGAGGATCAAAATTTCCTGGTAACATGCACAACTACATATGGTGTTCTTCCTATATACCAAGTTGAATTGAATTCAGTGCAGTAGTTTCAGAGGAGTTGTGCTGACAAGATGATAAATGAGAATTTTTAGTAAATTCCTAAGTCCAAAGAGCCATACAGTAACTCCCACAAAAATAAGAGGATCAAAATTTCCAGGTAATATGCACAACTACATATGATGTACTTCCTATAAACCAAGTTTCATTGAATTCGGTTCAGTAGTTTCAGATGAGTTGTGCTGACAAGATGATAAATAGGGATTTTAAGCAATTTTCAAATTTCAAAGGACTATAACTCCCACAAAAATTTGAGGATCAAAATTTCATGGTAATGTGCACAACTACATATGGTGTACTTCCTGTATACCAAGTTTAATTGAATTCGGTGCAGTAGTTTCAGAGGTGTTGCGTTGACAAGATGATAAATGAGGATTTTAAGCAATTTTCTAAGTTCAAAGGGCCATAACTCCGATCAAAGTTTCCCGGTAATATGCACAACTATATATGGTGTTCTTCTTATATACAAAGTTTGATTGAATTCGGTTCAGTAGTTTCAGAGGAGTTGCGCTGACATACTTTGTGACGGACGGACGGACACGACAAAAACAATATGTCTCCCCACAAAACATAATAAATGTTAATTTAAGCTTATAGAAATGTATTTATTCTAACAAGATATTGCCGGTCTTTTACATATGATGTCTTTATAAAGTGTATTTGAAATTTTATTTTCCAGTTGTCATATTTATTGTTATAATCTATGTTTTTTTGTACTGTTTTTGTATTAAGTTAATACAAAAAAAACCCATAGATTTTATTTCGATCGTCACGTTCTTACTAAGTGGGAATTTTGACTAAACTTTTTTTTTTATAAATTTTAAGTGCTTATCCATGCAAAAAAAGGACACAGCCGGTATCTGAGCAAGCATCTTGCTTGGCACCCTAGGTGCATGCACCTACTTTAAATACCACTTTGTTAGATGTGGCACTTGTCAGTTAGTGGGAATGGACTACTTTAACCATTCTTCTATAAGTGATCATCAATGCAAAAAATTAGGTCACAGCCAGAATCTGAAGCATACATTGTGCTTAGCATCACCAGGTACATCTACCATATCAATATGGTTGATGTGGCATTTGTCAGTAAGCGGGTATGGAACCTCACCATTCTTCTGTAAGTGGAAGCGAATGCCGACGCTCGGGGTATCACATAAGCCCCCTTACTTCGTGAGGTGAGCTAAAAATATTTATTTTCCATACTTTTTGGATTATTTGCAGAAATTCTGATTGCATTAAAAAGTTTATTATATTACTCTACACACCTGCTACGTTGAGAGCCTTTAAGTTGGTATTTGTACCAAGAAATTCTCCAAGTAATGAAGCTCCCTTTGACCCTATACTATTGTAAGAGATATCCTGATAAGAGAAAGAACGTAAAAGAATATAAAACGAAGTAAAAATACCCTGGACCATTATCATACTTTGAATCAAGATGTAGCTGAAAGTGGCTGTGACAAAATGTTCAGGATTTATATACCAAAACAAAACCCGTGAATGTGACATCCAAAAAATGCCCAAAACAAAATCGGTTATCAGAAAAGAAAGTACGTCAGAATAAAAGTTTAGAAAAAATTCAACCTGAACGGCAATCAGAAACGCAAATGCAAGTCGAAATAAGAATGTAATCAAGTGCGCCGGTAGAGTAAGCAGTTCTTGCTTATTTATGCCACATTAGCCATGTTTGCCATTTGGCCCAATAACCAATTAACGACAAATCCGACAAGGCATAAAAGATTCCGTATATATTTGTCCACAAACAATTGATTTTTTCCACAAAATTTCGTGGGCGAAGAAAACGATCCTTTTTATCTAGAAAAGATTGTAAAACATATCAGCAAGCAGTGGCAAACAGATAGTACCCATAGGTCTAAAAATTGACCCAAAAAAATTGACAATTATCGAAAAAAAGTATACATGTATTAGCATCATGATTTCTAGCTTCTTTGGTATCAAAATTACAACAAAGTTCGAGACAATAAGTTTTGCTACGCCTGACGCGCGTTTCGTCTTTTCAAGACTCATCAGATGAGCTCTACCAAAAAAATGGAAAATGCCAAACACTTAATGAACACGAAGAGCAATGTGCATATGCGAATCCCTTTATTCCACCCTTCTTCTTCTTCTTCCAGATACGTGCCGGCCTCATAATGAGTGTAAATAGCACCCGGAACACAGCTAAAAGCCTCGTATTTACAACTAAAATCAATCCAAAGTACATACAGTTAAAAACATGGCCTCTAGCTCTGTCTATGGCTGGTAAGAGGCAGCTATGATGTTGGTTAGCTGCCCCTTGAATGCCTCGATGTTACTGGCATTCCTGGCACTGTCTGGAAGGCTGTTCCAATCCCTGATGGTTCTGGGAAAGAACGAGAACTTGTAAATGTTGGTGTTGGTGTGTGGTTGTCTATAGTTGGTGGTTCCCCTGGTTCTGGCATCACCTGATGTTAAGTAGGATGCAGCTGGAATGTCGATAAGGTCATGGTTGATCTTATACATCATGACTAGCCTTGATCTTAGTCGGCGTTCTTCTAGGGGTTCCCACTGTAACTCCTCTAGCATTGATGTTACACAGCCAGGAGTTCTGTCGTAGTAGTTTCCTTTGACGAATCTGGCTGCGTTTCGTTGCACATTCTCCAAGTGTTGTATGTTGGACCGCTGATAGGGATCCCAAACTGTGGCTGCATATTCTAACGTGGGTCTAACCATGGTTCTGTAGGCAGAAGCTTTGATGTCTGGTTTACATCCACGGATATTGCGGCGTAGGAACCCTATTGTTTTGGAGGCTTTTGATCTGATGTTACTAATGTGCTCTGTCCAGTTCAGTTGGTGGTTTAATGTCACTCCTAGGTATTTACCACTAGGTACGGTCTCTAGAATGTGTCCATGTAGTCTGTATTGATGTTGGATTGGTCGTTGTTTCTTAGTGACACGGATGACTGTGCACTTTTGCGGATGGAATTCCATTTGCCATTGTTGTTCCCAATGTCCTAGTGAAGTGAGATCTTGTTGTAGTTGTTCTGAATCTCTGATGTTCTTTATTCTTCTATATAATAAGGCATCATCCGCAAATAATCTAACATCTGATTTGGTGTATTCTGGAAGGTCATTTATGAAGGTGAGAAAGAGCAGTGGTCCCATAACAGTATGAAATACCCAGCAATAAACGGAAGAAAGTATAAGAATGTCCACTAATATTCTCATTTGAAACAATGCACAATACGTTAAAGTGAAACATGTTGAAATGCCGTCGTGATAAAGTACTAATGGGGCACCAATACACAAAACAGACCTTACAACATAAAAACAAAACCAAACATCTCTATAATCGCCTTTAACATTCACAAAACGTGTACATCTCTGAAATAATACTTACGAGGTCTGTGATAGAAACATTTTCTTCCAACATTTTAATGATTTGCTTTAAACCTTTGTATCCAATGTTATTACCAGAAATGTCAAGATTTGTAACGGAGTTATTCATCTAAAACATTAAAAAAATCTGCATTAAATTAAGTAGCAGAGTAATTGATAACTTAATCCTATTTCGATGAAGAAGAATAAAAACGCTTTGAACTCAGGAAATGCATGTGGGTGTCAACATAGACCAGATCTTCTATCTCCATATTTCAGAATATAAATGATAGCAATTTTTAAAATTAGAAATTTCCCAAGAACTTGTGTTTTCATTAAAACATTAAAAAATTTGAATGATATTTTGTCTGGTCAAGTGTATGATTTAGCTTATGGACTTTAAATATATCGCCCAGCAAAGTAATTTCCCTATAACTCTTACCGGGATTTTGTTTCCTTTTTTTTTCATTTCAAATAACACAATCAAAAATTATAAAACATTACATTAGTCGTAATAAAGTAAAACAAACATTGATTCAAGACTTTCTCACGACAAACACAAGCCTTACTCCAACATTCTGTACACATTTTAGCAAACATAAGTCTTTGCATTACCCGTGATGTTTACATGTTTAGAAAATTTAGTAAAGCAAAAAAAAAAATTAGGACAAGTTGGGCATTTACATGTAAAAAGAACAATATTAAAGAATGTTTACTGTGAGAGCGTAGGATAATGGTAGAACTTCACTTCTATTGAGTCTGCCATCAGTAATAGTCAGATGTTCCTCTGTAAGGTTACGGAGTATTCGATCCCTCGATGCAATGTCAAGTTTTTTACAGGAGTTAGTGTACACCAGTTGGCAAGTATCCATGTTAGTACTGCTGCTAGTCTCTGTCGGATAAAAAGGAATTAACAGATTGATCAGAATGAAAGCTAGAAATGTGAGTTGGCACTGAAATAGACAGACAGAGAGAAACAACTAATGAAACATTTACCAAAAGACAGAAAGACATTAAAGGTGGAACATAAATAAGCTTATAACAACGATTAAGACAGAATGCATCAAATATAAAAGGCATGCTAATTTGACCAATATGATCACACAATAAAATTTTATGATTTGAATTTTCTTCGTAGTATCAATGATAATTATTCAAATTATGTTGTTTAATTCTTTCAAGAGCTGTGGCATTTTGTATTATTATATCTGTACAATACTATAATTATAACTAGTTGCAGCCGTTTATACCTGAGGTGTCATCCTCACTTTCAGACAGAGAAGCATCAACATTGAAGTCTAGCCACAGCTCTGAGTTAGCCTTGGATGCCTTCCTGCTATAACGTGTGTCTTGGGAATACCTATGTTGTCTTGTTGATCGTTTAGACTTGTCGCTCCTCGGTTTAGACCTTTCAACCTGTTGTCGCCTGTGCGCAGACATATTATGGGGTATAGGCATACGGTCCCTGTAAGTTAAAAGTATTTGTGATATTAATTTACTGTCTGGTGTAAAGCTCAATTTGTTGTATCCATGTTTCTTCACTAATGAAATATGATAAACGTGAAGTGGTCCATATAACTACGTCTTAATACCTTCAGAATTGAAGAAAAATGAATACAATAAACTAATCAATAAAATCGTATCCGGTTTTTTCTTAATATGAAAATAAATAAATGAATAATTGAAAATGAAAAATCGAATTTGATATAGAAACGATAAAGACTATATACGTACAGATTTCGGAAAGGCTCTGGCTTTCTGTAAGACGCCCATTCCTCGTCGCCCATCTTTTAGATTATACACCAAGATAAATGAGATGTTACATTTAACAAATATTATCCTTTAACGTTTTTATTTCTATCAAAAGACCCGTAACAGGCATTGTAGTAAAACCTTTAAATCAGGATGTATACACATTTCATATCCATTCAACTAGAAAATTGCTATTCCCAAAGAAAGAAAATTTTTAGGTTCAAATAATTTTATTGAAGGCCCCACAATTAATTTTAGAGCGATGTCTTTATTAAATTTGATAGACCATTTTAATTATAGAGTTTTATATCAACGATCTTATACAACTCAGTTTAATCAAGGATTTTCACCGTCCCATATCAATAAGTTAAAGATAGTGGTGAAATATTGAATCATCTTTGATAGATAAATCGCTACCTTATGATAACCAAACAAAAACAATTAATTTCTTTTGTTCTTTTTTCTATTACCTACTCCAGTCTTTTTTTTTCACACAAAAAAACATGAACGACTATTTTAATACAATACCTTTTATCCTTGAATATAGCTTTTTGAACAGAAAGAATGTAATATAGATCATAGATATAATATATGTATGGAGACTATGGAGGTATTAACATGGTTTATGTCATACTTCCATGGATAAATTAAATATTCTAAAGATATTTTTAGAGTTAGTTTACCAAACAGGTACAAAAGCAGTTAATTTATTATTCTGTAGATATATAATATATGAAAATATATGGAATAAATGAACATGAGACCACAACACATATGTTAACTCCAACTGCAATTAATTTTTATGAGTAACTGTTGTATGGCCATTTCGGAAAATTATTCCTCATCAGCAGCACTAGAACCCAAACGTTTCAAAAGATGTTTAAAATGCATAAAACAAAACGAAATCCAAATAAATATAGCTAAGGACAAAACTACGATAGGGGCAGTTTTCGGTTTTAGAATTTACATAAATTAAGACAATGGGCATAAAGAAAGTGAACACATGAGAAGTAATCTTATGAACAAGTACACCGTAAATAAAGACCAAGCATCTGAAACACGGGACATTTGTTCTACTAACTCCACTGCATATTTCAATAAGTAACCGCTCACCGGTAGCATTTGAATCAAATTATCTCAAAATCAAAAGCATTAAAGAAAAGTATTCAAAGCCAAAAGTTTCGAACAGTAAAGCCAAATCCAGCATCAAGGCTATCGACCATGATTGGATTTAAACAGTGAATCCGAAAGCTAATTATTGAAATGAGCAACCAGGCAAACTAATTTCAATAGCAACGAAAAGATCTTGTCATATGAAAAAAAAATCAAATAAACACAAAAACGCCCATAACAAACGTTCAAAATTAGTTAAGAGATCATTGGCAAAATTATGCTAAATTCAAGCCATTAAATGATTGCAAATTAAATAAACATGAATAAAAATCTCTTCGGAAATCATAATTGTAGACAAACGATCATTTTCATGGAAACCAAAAATCATATAGTGATGGATTAGGTTTCTTAGCCAACAGCTATAACAAACAAGAGGCTCCCAGGAGCCTGAATCGCTCACCTGGTCTTGAGTCAACCCTAAACTTGTAAACACTTTTCTAGAGCTAAATGAGCTGAACATTTAAGCAAGCAACATATTTTCTCTATCTGCTATAGTTTTCATTCACTAAGCCAAAAACATGAAATAAAAACGTTATTTTAGGGGCCGTAATCCCTACAAGGGGTCATCTGACAACTTTGACCCAATGAAAACTTTTGAAGAGCTAAATGAACTGAACATTTAAGCAAGCAACAACTTTTCTCTATCTGCTATAGTTTTCACTCACTAAGCAAAAAACATGAAAAAAACGTCATTTTAGGGGCCGTTACCCCTATAAGGGGTCATCTGACAACTTCGATCCTATGGAGACTTTTGTAGAGCTTTATGAGCTGAACATTTAGGCAAGCAACAGCTTCTCTCTTTCATTCACTAAGCCAAATACATAAAAAAACGTTATTTTAGGGGCCGTAACCCCTATAGGGGATCATCTGACAACTTTGACCCTATGAAGACTTTTGTATATCCAAATGAACTAAACATTTAAGCAAGCAACAGCTTTAATTTTCTCTATCTGCTATAGTTTTCATTCTATAGGCCAAAAACATGAACAAAAATTTACGGGGCGTTACCCCTATTAGGGGTCATCTGACAACTTCGATCCTATGGAGACTTTTTTAGAGCTTAATGAGCTGAACATTTAAGCAAGCAACAGCTGCTCTCTATCTGCTATAGTTTTCATTCCATAGGCCAAAAATATGAAAAAAAAAACGTTATTTTAGGGGCTGTAACCCCTATAAGGGTTCATCTGACAACTTCGACCCTATGGAGACTTTTGACGAGCTAAATGAGCTGAACATTTAAGCAAGCAACAACTTTTCTCTATCTGCAATAGTTTTCATTCCATAGGCCAAAAACATGAAAAAATGATATTTTTCACCCTTAAGGGGCCGTACTCCTATAAGGGGTCATCTGACAACTTCGACTCAATGGAGACTTTTGTAGAGCTTTTGATGCTGAAGCAGTAGCGTGCATCAGATTTCATCTATCTCTTATACTTTTTGATTTACAAGCCAAAAACAGTAGTCTAACCCCCTAGTCTATTTTTAGTAACGGCGGCCATGTTGTTTAGACAGCGGTCACCATTTGTGCAATCTTGGTAGAGGACATCCCAAAGATGAAGTGTGCAAAGTCTCAAAGCAATCGCTTCATTCGTTTTGGAGGAGAAGATTTTCAAAGAAAAGTTAACGACGACGACGACGGACGACAACAGAAGACGATGGACGCCAAGTGATGGCAATAGCTCACATGGACCTTCGGTCCAGGTGAGCTAAAAAGGAATCGCATTCTACAGAGAGAAAACTCACCACATCGGCTATTAAAAGGTTTTGCATATTAGTAAGATCAGAAGTACAATTCATTACAAAAATTGCTGTTATGGCTTTCAACAGATCAAAGTGTTATATATCTTAGAAGCGACGAGATGATGATCTTAAGATCTTTAAAATCTGGTTAAAACTTTACTTAAAATGATACAATTTCATTTTTCTTAATCATTTATTGGATAAAGTCTTTCTGGTGGGATTAACAAGGATGAATCAATGATGACAATTATTTACTCCGGATATTGTTCAGGATAAAGGTACCTGAAATTCTTTAATCTTGTGTTAATTACCAAGATAAAAAAGTAAAATTGTTATATAAATTCTGTGGTGGGTAAAATCAGCGGAAATCTGATTCCAATAAAGACTGATGATCTATACATCTTTGGCAGTAAAAGACAAGATCTTTCAATAAAGGGGCATGGCTCCAGTGTGGTCTATATAACTTGTGTCACTAGCTGTCACAATACAGATTGTAATGTTGGTGATTTTGTATTTAGTTATTTCTGCTGCAAACAGAATCTATGGTATGTTACTTATTTATTGTTGTCATGTTATAAATCATCAATCAGCTTAGAAATTGATCCCTCGAAAATAAACTATTTGTAAAAAAAATTACAAAAGACAAAGCTTTTTAGATGAAAATACATATTCATTAAATGGCCGGAATATATTTTCAGAATCCATGTATACATTTTGAGCGAACTGTTTACTAAGACAGTATTTGGCAAATATTATTCCTTAAAAGAAACAGGTCTAAATGCATATCCAATATATATATATAATACATAACAAAATTCTTATTATCTTAAAGAGATGCAAAAAAATGAAGCACTAGACTGTCAATTGTGCATTTTTCTGTCTATAGGAACAACAAACATTCCAGAGACTACTAACACGGCGTTTTCTCTAATTAAGGAAAATATGACGTGGAACGAGGCGTCGGTCGAGTGTTCTCTTATTGGTGGGCGATTGGTCAACATATATGATGAAGTCAGAAAACTCGCTTTATCAGCATATACCAAGTATCTTAAAGACTCAAACATGCTGTAAGTTTAGTTCTATAACATGCTTCATCAGCGTATACCAAGTATCTTAAAGACTCAAACATGCTGTGAGTTTAGCTCTATAACATGCTTCATCAGCGTATACCAAGTAGAGACTCAAACATGCTGTGAGTTTAGCTCTATAACATGCTTCATCAGCGTATACCAAGTATCTTAAAGACTCAAACATACTATGAGTTCAACTCTTTAACATGCTTTATCAGCGTATACCAAGTAGAGACTCAAACATACTGTGAGTTTAGCTCTATAACATGCTTCATCAGCGTATACCAAGTATCTTAAAGACTCAAACATGCTGTGAGTTTAGCTCTATAACATGCTTCATCAGCGTATACCAAGTAGAGACTCAAACATGCTGTGAGTTTAGCTCTATAACATGCTTCATCAGCGTATACCAAGTATCTTAAAGACTCAAACATGCTGTGAGTTTAGTTCTATAACATGCTTCATCAGCGTATACCAAGTATCTTAAAGACTCAAACATACTGTGAGTTTGGCTCTTTAACATGAGACATTGTGATGTGAGGCAAAGAAACACCTAAGGGGGGGGGGGGGGCATTTGAATAAAAAAAATACCAAGACAAAACCAATGTAACTGTAGACAATCACCATGTAGAAACATAAAACACAACAAAACTGCAACCAGCAAAGCGAGATTTAGTAATTCGGGTGATAAGGAAAGGTAAACAAGGCCAACATACCGCCGCATAATCAATGCATAAACCTTTGACAAACCATAATTTGTTCTCATCTGAAAAATCAAATCCCCTATTTTTTGTCGAGTACACGGTGTCTTAATTAAAATTTCTGTGTTTTCGTCATAAGTTCATCAAAACGATTAATTTCAAGCAGTAATGAATTTTCAGTGTTAAATAGATGCTAAAAAGATAAAGAAAAACATTATTTCTAGCCGCATAATAGTTTAAATCATTGTCAAGTTGAGAAGCACCCAATTTCAATCTAGAATAATAATACAAATCGCTTTCGAAATTGCCACAATAAAAACAATCCATGTTTTAAACTCAAACATAAAATAGGAGCTGCAAATCTATATTCAAATCAGGAAAGACAAACGCAATAAACTTGTGGTAAATTTATAGCTTTTCCAAATAGATGAAATAATATTTTACAAGGGGTTGCACTAAGTCGTGCAATGTATCCCACTAAACCATTATGAAAAGAGAAAGTTAATGCCCGACTGACCTGGAAATGGGAGGCACGTTACAACTTATCGTTCTGAAGCCCGAAATCATTCTTCGTAGAAGCCTGTGAATCTGTTACGAAAAATTGTCTTTTTTTACCTCAACAAATGTAAGTCAACTAGGAAAAGAGGAAGTAGATGCACAACTGACCTTGGAACGGTAAAACTCATCATGCTCTTATTGTATACCAAATTTGAAATAAATTCATTTAGTAGACGCCGAGAAATCTGTTACAAAAGGACGGACAGGCGTACAAGGTGATTGCAATTAAGACAATAAATCACTTTCATGACTTTGTGGGCAATATATCTGACCTCTAATAAGATGAGATAATGATAACCTAAAAATTGTATTAGTGAGCATCCAGACTATGATTACTTTTTGACCAGAACAAACATACTATTCCATTTAAATTGCTTACCAAAACAATATAACGTGAAACTTAACTCCACTAGGCGAACTCAAGGTAGATTTTCATCTCTCGTGAACTTCACTAGGCGATCTATAGGTAAATTTTCATCTCCCGTGAACTCCACTAGATGAACTGCAGGTAAATTTTCAGCTCTCGTGAACTCCACTAAGTGAAATCTAGGTAAATCTTCATTTCTCGTGAACTCCACTAAGTGAAATCTAGGTAAATCTTCATTTCTCGTGAACTTCACTAGGCGAACTCTACCTCAATTTTCTTTTAATTTCTCGTGAACTCCACTAGGTGAACTCTATGTAAATTTTCATCTCTCGTGAACTCCACTAGGCGAACTCTCGGTACATTTTCATATCTCATGAACTTCACAATGCGAACTCTAGGTAAATTTTCATCTCTCGTGAACTCCAATAGGTGAACTCTAGGTAAATTTTAATCTTTTGTTAACTCCACTAGGTGAACTCTAGGTAAATTTTTATCTCTTGTTAACTCCACTAGGTGAACTCTAGGTTAATTTTTATCTCTCGTGAACTGCACTATGTGATATTATCACGAGTGGACAGACCATGATAATTCATTTGTCTTGCAGTGGGACCTCCTTCTGGACAGGTTTACATGACATAGGAACATCGGGACTATTTAGATGGTCCGACTGTAGTCCTATAACGACGTCCTACTGGTCTAACTCTACACAGGCTGTGGGGGAATATTGTGTATCGGCAAATCTAACAGATCTGTCATGGAAAATACGACCGTGTACAGATCATCTCCCGGCACTGTGTGAAACTCCAAAACAATGTATGTATCCTCTACAATGTCTTAAATCCGTGTCTGAGAGTATATTATGAGAATATTAATTCTATGTGAAAGATGCATTAACATCCACCATGATCAAACAGGGGAAAATGACTATTGATAGTTAGGTGCCAGGTGACTGGGTTGTCGTCCAGCACTAATGGAGCGTATTAGGTTTATATTGCTCATCTAACTACTGACATGGCAAAGAAAAAAATCTAAAACTAGGTACCTTTTCATGTGACCTTTTTCCAGATAAACAGATTGAAAAACTCGTTATAGAACATTTTTATTAAAAAAAGAACCTTTTTATATATTTCATTCCTGATAAAATATTTAGACAACAACAAAAGTTTTAAGATCAGTGATATTCTTTTTCTTTCTAAAGGTAATTGTAGTCTCGACCGTGATGATACTATGTGTGCAGATATGGTACGAACTTCCAGTACAGCGGTAGAGGGCATCACTGAGGAGTCCTGTAAAATCACATGTCTACAACACGTCAGGTCCAATGAACAGTGTTGGGCAGTGTCTTACAGCAGAGCCACGTCTACGTGTATAGTACACGAACGGCTACAAACGACAACTTTCTGTACTGACGTTCTGATATTTTATTCCAAAACTTGCTTTACTTATAGTAAGTGTCTCGATAGAATGTAGAAATGACCTGCATTTTATTGAATATTATATTTCATTAAACTGAACAGATTTTGAAACTATTTAAAAAGTTTGGAGCATATGGAGCATCTGAATTGCCGTAGCTCCTCACTTTACTTTGCTTTGGCTTTCGACTTTCGACTTTTGACTTCTATATTTGATAATATATAATAAGTAAATTGAATGATTTATTTAGTAAAAACCTGTATGTATTTTTTTTTCACATCATTTCATGTTCATTTTATCAGGCCCGTCGTGTTCATCTCCGGTCTTGTTTAACTTTATATATTTCAATGATGTACGCCCTCCTAAAGTGCTTGAAAATTCCTTTGTGGAAAGATTCTCCCAGTATTAACACCTTATCGCCCGACTGTTTTGTTATTCTCCGATTTTATTGTACCAGTTTTTTAATAACTTTGCATCGTTTTCGATCCAGTCTGCTTCTCGACGGTTAAGTAAGAGTTTCCTGGTTTTTTTAGACCCTAGTATATTAAAAAGTTTTTAGATACATTTAGGAAAATTATTTTTTGCAGTTTTTTTAGCACCAGAGAGAGGATAACCAAAGCGTAGTTGTTTTAGATTTGAAAATCTTTTCACAAATTAAAAGTCTTATCAACATTTATAAAAGGTTTCGACTCCATTTCCCCTCTTGGAATCCACTACTGAATATCTTAATAATAATTCAACTGGAACACAGGAACTGCTTCCCTCTATTAATATTTTGTTAGAAATTATGTGCATACGAATCTTTTTGTCTTTTTTTTAAACATGGCACATTGACTCGAACAAAATATTGATAGAGATGATCAAGTCCTTGCGGTTGCAAAAGATGGAAATGTTTTGTGGCTTTAAATTCAAAATTATACAGACTGTGTCTAAATAAAACAAATATTGAATCGCTTTACTTTATAATTTCAGTAACAAGTGGCTTTCTTCGTAAGAACAATAGCTACATTAACGATGATGTCGCTCCCGTCACAGAATGCACCACAGACACAGTACTAGAAGCCAGTGTACAATGTAGTTATTCCCTCCCTGAGAATACCAGTGATTCGTGTAAATGTCCTCCATGTTCCCCGTCCGATTCTGGGCTGCCAGAGTTCTGGGCCAACAGTACCTTAGAGGAACAAATTAACTGGCTGGTTACTACTCTCCAAGTCAACAAACATAACACATCTATAATGAGACGACGGAAGATCAGCGTTGCCGACTCCCGTATAACAGCTACTAGTATAGGGTATATGGGGGCAGCTGTGCTAGTCTTTATTGTAGGGGGAATCATTATATTGGATATGAGTCGACTTTGGAAAGACATATCACATATCTTCAAGTGGATTCACTTTTATAAAGATCGCTAGAATTTTTAAATATGATAGAGAGCTTTTTAAAAAATTGAAGAAAAAAAGAAGATTTTATTGTATATAAGCAAAATTTAATTCAAAAATGTATTTAAAAATAAATTATCTAGAACTTATAACTATAGTTCTTTCTACAGCAGTACAAACTGATCTATCTTCAAACACATATGACCAATAGTTTGGTTAATGATGAGGGTTGCTGGATGTCTCTTGAGATAAATTGTTCTCTCGTTTTTTAAAGCGCCAAAGGACTAAAGCCGCGAACCCTCATATTTTGCCCTAAATCGGGCCATTTTTTTCAAAATCATTTGTTAGATGATAAGATTTTTGTGGCCAAGTAGTCTACAATGATTACTTGTTACAAAACAAAATCAATTTTGAAGTTTTCTGTAATTGAGACGTTGTAATGACGTCATAAAGTGACGTTAAAATTAAAAATATGCTAATTTCAGCTAAATTTCACAATTTTCCACCTGGTTTTTGGTGAAAATGACATGGGCGCCACCCCTCGCCCATAAATATTTTGCTTTAATTTAATAAATACATTATTTTCTTCATATTTCAACAAAAATTTCGATGGGCGAGGGGTGGCGCCACATAGAAAATCACAAATTGTGACTGAAAAACAAGTCATTTCGGCCAAAATGTGAAAAATCACTGATTTAGGCTATTTTTGAAGGGTTAGGGTACTTGAAAATTCATTCATACACCATAACCAAATCTTTTCTCTTTTAACACAGACATTCAGCTATACATACACAAATTTTGGTGTAAAACAAACCAATTTTGATATTTGAGTATTAACGGGGCCAAATATGGGGGTTCGTGGCTCTAGTCTTCAACTTCGAGTAATAGACTCTTTTGTAAAGCTTCTCCAGTTGAACATTTAATCAAAAGCTGTTCTCTGTCTACAACAATTTGCATAGCGATCATCCGACACCTTTCCGTGACCCAACGGAGAGTTTTGTAGAATTTCTATTAAGCTGAACATTCTCTATCTGAAAGGTGTCATCTGACAACTTCGACTCATCAAAGATTCTGGTTGAAATGTTTTGAGTTAGAATGCTTTGGACTGAGTTTACCTCTATGCTCTATTTTTACCAATGGCGGCGATGTTCTTGTAGAAAAAAATCCAAGCAAAAATTATGTAAAGGACATTATAATTTACGATTATTGGTTAGGTGCGTTTGGTCAGCATGGTCAAGTGGAAGATTTGGGAACAAGAGGCTCCCAGGCTGGTCTTAATGTCAGCCCTATAAAGACTTTTGTAGAGCTAAATAAGCTGAACATTTAAGCAAGCAACAGCTTTTCTCTTTCTACTATAGTTTTCATTCTGTAGGTCCAAAACATGAAAACATATTATTTTAGGGTCTATAACCACTATAAGGGGTCATCTGAAAACTTCAACCCAATGAAGACTTTTGAAGAGCTAATTGAGCTGAATGTTAAAGCAAGCGACAGCTTTTGCTTTATCTGCAATAGTTTTCATTCAATAAGCATGATAAGCCAATAACACTATTTTTCACCTTTAAGGGACTGAAACCCCTATAAGGGGTCATCTGCCAACTTCCATCCTATTAAGAATTTTGTAGAGCTAAATGAGCTAAACAATTAAACAAGCAGTAGCTTTTTCTTTCTGTTATAGTTTTCATTCCACAGGCCAAAAGCATGAAAAAACGTTATTTTAGGGGCCGCAACACCTATAAGGGGTCGTCTGACAACTTCGACCCTATGGAGACTTTTGTAGAGCTAAATGAGCTGAACATTTAAGCAAGCAACAGCTTTTCTCTATCTGCGATAGTTTTCATAATATAGGGCAAATCATGAAAAAATGCTATGAATGGAGACTTTTGTAGAATTTTTGATACTGAAGCAGTTGGGTGGAATCAGAATTCATCTATCTTTTTAATTACAAGTCAAAAACAGTAGTCTGACCACCTTGGTCTATTTTTAGTAATGGTGGCAATGTTTTCTTACAGATCATAAATCAAAACAAAAGTTTGGTGCAGGACACCCTAAAGATCATTCATTCCAAGTTTCATTAAATTCTGATAGTAGAAGATTTTTTTAAAAATTGTTAAAGGACGACGATGGACACAAAGTGATGGCAATAGCTCATCTTTGGTCCAGGTTAGCTAAAAATTAAATGGATAAAAGACCATCCTGCCAAATTTCAAATCATTCTTATGTATGGTAATGGGTTTTTAACTTCAGAAGGACAATGAGTTAAACTTTCTTGACCTGTCTTAGCAAGGGCATGAAAACTACAATGTACCCCAATATTCATTTTATGTAATGTGTAAATGTACATTTTTCTTTGTAATCAAAGAAATGACATTTTGAGTTTTGAAAACAAAACCCAAAATAATGTTCTGGTCAAGTTAAGATATTTCAAAATCAAACCAATTCTACTATTATCAAGTTATATTATCTACATTTAAGGGGTCATAACTCATGTAATTCTAATCTAATAACTTTGATCCAGCACAGTTTTTTTTAGCTCAATTAAGGTGTTCTTAGGGGTAACAACATAACCCACAAAAGTTTTCTAAGACTTCAATAAAAGAACTTCAAGGAAAAAACTTTTAAAATGGTGTTCACATTGTACATTCACATAATGAGCTGGAAACCAATAAGATTTTGTCAAAATTTCAAAAAAGACATGCCATATTTACTATCTTTTAAAAAAACATGAAAAATATTGGGGTTTCCATACATCTTTCAAGATATTTAAGAAAAAACTATTTTACCTATTTATTTCAAAATAAAAATGTGTCCAACATTTTCTTGCCAATTATCTCTGATGAAAATAGAATTTTTATGATAAAGTTTAAGTTCTAGATTTTATAATTTATCTTTTATTTTCATCAAGAAAATAAAATAAAATAATGAATTAAATACTACATGTTATAACAGATCATTTAAAGTAAAATACAGTGTAAAATATGTTACGGACAGACAGACAAACAAACAGACAAAGGATAAAACAGTATATGCCCTGCTTCTTTGGAGCGCAGTTAAAAAAGAGAACTGAATCCTATATCCTTCAAATATCATATACATTGTATGAAACATCTTGAGGTGTTGATTATTATTATCTTTGCCAGATTTTGTATGCTTGTGGCCATTTTTGAGCAAAATATCCCTGTAATTTACCTCTATATTTTAGTGTTAAGCATTAAAGTTTAATGAGAGGCCATGTTCAGAAGAAAAACTAACTATGCTCATAAACAACTACAACAAGTTTGATTGTGACTGGGATAGTGGTGTTATGTACAAAGAAGAGGCTCCCAGGAGCTTGAATCCCTCACCTGGTCCTTAAGCCATAAGGGTGTTTTCTTTAAGGAGTCATCTGACAAATGAAACCCAATGCAGACTTTTGTGAATCTTTTGTAAAGAGCTGCATGTTTAAGCAAGCAACAGCTTTTTTCCATTCTATAGGGAAACAAGAGGCTCCCAGGAGCCTAAATCGCCCACCTGGTCTTGATGTCAACCCTATATTTAGTAGAGCTAAATGAGCTGAACATTTAAGTAAGCAACAGTTTTTCTTTATCTACTATAATTTTCATTCTATAGGCCAAAAACACGGAAAACCGTTATTTTAGGGGCCGTAACCCCTATTAAGGGTCATTTGACAACTTCGACCCTATGGAGACTTTTGTAGAGCTAAATGAGCTGAATATTTAAGCAAGCAACAGCTTCTCTCTATCTGCTACAGTTTTCATTCCATAGGCCAAAAACATGAAAACAATGTTATTTTAGGGGCCATAACTCCTATAAGAGGTCATCTGACAACTTCAACCCTGTTGAGACTTTTGTAGAGCTAAATGAAGTGAACATTTAAGCAAGCAACAGCTTTTCTCTATCTGCTATAGTTTTCTTTCTATAGGCCAAAAACATGAAAAATCATCATTTTAGGGGCCATAACCCCTATAAGGGGTCATCTGACAACTTCGACCCTATGGAGACTTTTGTACAGCTTAATTAGCTGAACATTTAAGCAAGCAACAGCTTCTATCTATCTGCAATAGGTTTCATTCCATAGGCCAAAAACATCAAAAAACATTATTTCAGGGGCTGTAACCCCTAAAAGGGGTCATCTGACAACTTCGACCCTATGGAGACTTATGTAGAGCTAAATGAGCAGAACATTTAAGCAAGCAACAGCTTTTCTCTATCTGCAATAGTTTTCATACTATAGGGCAAAAACATAAAAAAACGCTATTTTTCACCTTTAAGGGGCTGTAACCCCTATAAGGGGCCATCTGACAACTTAGACCAAATGGAGTCTTTGTAGACCTTTTGATGCTGAAGCAGTAGGGTGGCATCAGATTTCATCTATCTCTTATACTTTTTGATTTACAAGCCAAAAACAGTAGTCTGACCCCCCTGGTCTATTTTTTGCAACGGCAGCCATATTTTTCGACGAATCAAAAATCCCCACATCAGTTCTGTGGGGGATACCCTAAAGTACCACCAGACCAAATTTGGTTTGAATCTGTGCAGCCTTTTCAGAGGAGAAGAAGTTTGAAGAAAAGTTAACGAAGACGACGACCGACGATGATGACGAAGACAACCACGACGGATGACGATGGCAATAGCTCACATGGCCTTTGGTCAGGTGAGCTAAAAACACAATTTTTCAGCTGTAAAGGGCCATGAGCCCTAAAAGGGGTCATCTGACAACTTCGACCAAATGAGAGCTTAATGAGCTGAACATTTAAGCAAGCAAAAGCTTTTCTCTATCTGCATCAGTTTTCATTCTATAGGGAAAAAACACGAAAAAACACTTTTTTTGACCTTAAAAGGGCCATAACCCCTACTAGGGGTCATCTGACAACTTTGACCCAATGGAGACTTTTGTAGATCTTTTGATTCTGAAGAGCCTAAAATCCTTTTGAATTTTTATATCTGTTATGGTTGCTGAGTTATAAGCTATTTTAAGTGATTTTACCCTATGTTCTATTTTTAGTAACAGCGGCCATGTTGAGGATTGTTTGTTACCAACAGGTCATATATCATTCCTGCAAAGTTTCAGTTAAATTGGTGCAGTGGTTTTAGAGAAAAAGATTTTTGAAATTGTTAACAGCAACGGACGACAGACGACGACAGACACATAGTGATGGCATAAGCTCACATGGCCTTTGGCCAGGTGAGCTAAAAATGTAAATAAACAACAATGGGTGGACCATGGATGTCCAGTGATGAACACCTTGAAGGAACTTGAGACTCAGCTTAACACCCTTAACTATTCCCGTCTTTCAGCTCCTGTGTACATTTGTTAATTACAGTTTGATATGTGTTTTCTGACAGTTTATTGTGTCTGACCATAAATAAAACCTATAAATATCTAGCCTTTAGCAGCTTTACAATAAAAATCATTTATTATTTTCACAATGTAGAGCCAACCAAAATAATATTAAAACCAATCATGTAAAGTCTTATATTCAATAACACATCCAATCTTAAATCTTCACTGATCCAACAGATTATTCTTCTGATAACATGCTGATCATAGTCAAATGTCTAGTCAACATTTTATTGATAAGTTAACCCCTAAAAAAACTCGTGAATGTCATGACGAAATGGCATACACTAAATGCTGGTCTGGTCTGGAAATTGGTCTCAATATGACTAAAACATAGCCTGGTCTCATGTTTTAGTCTTTAGTAGACCAAATTCAAGACCAGACCAATTTCCAGACCAGACCAGCTTTTAGTGAATGCCATGACATAATATCCAAACCTTGAATTCAGGAAAGAATGGTTAAATCTGCATCACTATGGCCAACTATGAAGATTAAACAGTAACTCTCTGACAGTTTTACTTCATTATTTCCACAATAAGAATCTTCAGATGTAATAATCACTTCTAATGTTTTTCCTGTACACCAGTTTCTGAATCTGATTTGTTTTTTACAAGAATTTTTTTAAACATACATCTACACTGAAAAAAATTACTCCTCAACTCTCATTTGGTTTTGTTGATTTAGATTGTCAAGTAAAACCCAAGTCATGTCAACTTGAAACAGGAAAACCTCCATTTTCTATCTTGTATATTGAATTTTGAGTGTCACACTTTTTTTACAAGATTTCAGCTGGCTACCATCTTCACTGTTATTGGCTGTGAAATAAAAAAAAAACAACTTGGTTTCTTTACTGTCATTTGACAAACAACAGGCGTTAAAATATACAGTTCCTACAATGTGATCTGGTGAATTTCTAACATCATAGGATTATGATTTTGATCACTATAGGCTTGCCAAATTGGTTTTACATGAGGCAGCCCAGTTTTTACTTTCCAATGATTTCAAATTAATGTATAATATTTGTCAGAAATCAGTACTGAAATCATTATATTTTCTGCACAAAAGTAATGTTTTATAAAATACAAAATTATTGTGACAGAAAATAAATGCAGGTATTATAAATACATGTACATCTTATATCTGTACATGTATAATGAATGTGAAAATTCTAAGAAATATTCCATCAGCATAAATTTTGTCTGAAAACTTACTTTGCTACAGTAAGGACATTCTCCAAACACTGTGTTAAAACTCTGTCTACTTCCCAAGGAGCGCAGCCACTGGTAAGAAAAAAGATAAGATTTATTGTTATATAAATCACAAAACAATGGTTAACACTAAAGTATGTCTTGCCTGCCGCCACCATCGGAATACCTTGTTATTCCTCAAACACAATCAAAGCTCCTATTGGGCATATGCACACCAAGTTTCATCTACCTAGGACTTATAGTTCTTGAGATATAAAGGTGCTTGCAAAACCTTAACATTGCTATTATATGTATTGAAAATTGTCAATGTCATTCAACTGGAAAATGAAGGTCAAGGTCAAAAGATGGGGATGCAATTGTGCTAAGCTACTACTGGGGCATATGCATACCAAATTTCATCAACCTAGAACTTATAGTTCTTGAAATATAAAGGTGCTTGCAAAACCTTAACATAAAAGTTAATGCCGCTCTTGTCTTGGCTGCTGTCGCCGCAGGTAAAGTAACAACTATGTCTTGCTCTGCTTTGCAGGCGAGACAAAATTCTGACTAGCTGACATTTCTGAGGTTATTTTAATTTATCCATTTGGAATTTTTTATGTTTAAGCTCACCTCAATGGTTGTATTTCTGAGGTTACCCTACTTCACCTTACAAATTCTGACCAGAGCCTCCACATTGTGTAAGGCTGTTCCTATCTCCAGAAATTGTACCTGCCATCACTGAAGATGCCAACACTGGCGGTTGTGTGAAATGAGTTGGATGATTCATATAGCTGCAGAGGGGCTATAGGAATGATTTTTAAAATCCACAAGCGCAGTACCATGCTACAGGACCAACATTTTTGTGCTGGAGATACATCAAAGTCTAAATTACCACTTACTGTGGTTTCATTTTTATTTGTGGGGTATCAACTTTTGTGGTTTTTGTAGGTGGCTTTTACCCATAAAAATTGACACCATACAAAAAGGAAATTTAACATTCATCTGTATGCTGCAGTCTTCAAGACCACAAATTTAAGAATTCATGAACTGATCCTTTTCATCAAACCAAAAAATTGGCACACACGAAAATAAATGAATCTGTAGTATTTAAATACTTGAGTTGCTAAAGTTCTGAATTTGCCCCCCCCCCTTGTGAAACTTTATGGTGGCTATTTATAGAACATTGCTAAGTTCAACACTTTTTTTTAATTTTTGCACCAGGGACAAACTGTTTAATATAATGTTAACCAAAACCAGTTTTTAGGATTAAGAATTTTTTACCATCTTGACAAAAATTGTGCCTTTAAAACTAGTTACATGTATTTTTTATCAAAAACACCAGACATAATCATACTGTTTTATTTCTACTAGTACCTTTCAATGCTATGAATGTCTGTAATATAATTTTTTTTTATTGAACTTTTTTTTCTAATGTTGGTATAAACTGAATTACCTCATACAAACAGGAATGGTGAAAAGCCTGGCCACATCTCGATTCATTACATACTTCACTTGGCAGTTCTGATTCTAGCTTGTAGGAGTAACATATACCACACTCCATACTGAACTCCTAAAATAGTATCAAGGGAGTAACATATACCACACTCCATACTGAACTCCTAAAATAGTATCAAGGGAGTAACATATACCACACTCCATACTGAACTCCTAAAATAGTAACAAGGGAGTAACATATACCACACTCCATAGTAACAAGGGAGTAACATATACCACACTCCATACTGAACTCCTAAAATAGTATCAAGGGAGTAACATATACCACACTCCATACTGAACTCCTAAAATAGTAACAAGGAAGTAACATATACCACACTCCATACTGAACTCCTAAAATAGTAACAAGGGAGTAACATATACCACACTCCATACTGAACTCCTAAAATAGTAACAATGGAGTAACATATACCACACTCCATACTGAACTCCTAAAATAGTAACAAGGGAGTAACATATACCACACTCCATACTGAACTCCTAAAATAGTAACAAGGGAGTAACATATACCACACTCCATACTGAACTCCTAAAATAGTAACAAGGGAGTAACATATACCACACTCCATACTGAACTCCTAAAATAGTAACAAGGGAGTAACATATACCACACTCCATACTGAACTCCTAAAATAGTAACAAGGGAGTAACATATACCACACTCCATAGTAACAAGGGAGTAACATATACCACACTCCATAGTAACAAGGGAGTAACATATACCACACTCCATACTGAACTCCTAAAATAGTAACAAGGGAGTAACATAAACCACACTCCATACTGAACTCCTAAAATAGTAACAAGGGAGTAACATATACCACACTCCATACTGAACTCCTAAAATAGTATCAAGGGAGTAACATATACCACACTCCATACTGAACTCCTAAAATAGTATCAAGGGAGTAACATATACCACACTCCATACTGAACTCCTAAAATAGTAACAAGGGAGTAACATATACCACACTCCATACTGAACTCCTAAAAATAGTAACAAGGGAGTAACATATACCACACTCCATAGTAACAAGGGAGTAACATATACCACACTCCATACTGAACTCCTAAAATAGTAACAAGGGAGTAACATATACCACACTCCATACTGAACTCCTAAAATAGTAACAAGGGAGTAACATATACCACACTCCATACTGAACTCCTAAAATAGTAACAAGGGAGTAACATATACCACACTCCATACTGAACTCCTAAAATAGTAACAAGGGAGTAACATATACCACACTCCATACTGAACTCCTAAAATAGTAACAAGGGAGTAACATATACCACACTCCATACTGAACTCCTAAAATAGTAACAATGGAGTAACATATACCACACTCCATACTGAACTCCTAAAATAGTAACAATGGAGTAACATATACCACACTCCATACTGAACTCCTAAAAATAGTAACAAGGGAGTAATATATACCACACTCCATAGTAACAAGGGAGTAACATATACCACACTCCATACTGAACTCCTAAAATAGTAACAAGGGAGTAACATATACCACACTCCATACTGAACTCCTAAAATAGTAACAAGGGAGTAACATATACCACACTCCATACTAAACTCCTAAAATAGTAACAAGGGAGTAACATATACCACACTCCATACTGAACTCCTAAAATAGTAACAAGGGAGTAACATATACCACACTCCATACTGAACTCCTAAAATAGTAACAATGGAGTAACATATACCACACTCCATACTGAACTCCTAAAAATAGTAACAAGGGAGTAACATATACCACACTCCATACTGAACTCCTAAAATAGTAACAAGGGAGTAACATATACCACACTCCATACTGAACTCCTTAAATAGTAACAAGGGAGTAACATATACCACACTCCATACTGAACTCCTAAAATAGTAACAAGGGAGTAACATATACCACACTCCATACTGAACTCCTAAAATAGTAACAAGGGAGTAACATATACCACACTCCATACTGAACTCCTAAAATAGTAACAAGGGAGTAACATATACCACACTCCATACTGAACTACTAAAATAGTAACAAGGGAGTAACATATACCACACTCCATACTGAACTCCTAAAATAGTAACAAGGGAGTAACATAAACCACACTCCATACTGAACTCCTAAAATAGTAACAATGGAGTAACATATACCACACTCCATACTGAACTCCTAAAATAGTAACAAGGGAGTAACATATACCACACTCCATACTGAACTCCTAAAATAGTAACAAGGGAGTAACATATACCACACTCCATACTGAACTCCTAAAATAGTAACAATGGAGTAACATATACCACACTCCATACTGAACTCCTAAAAATAGTAACAAGGGAGTAACATAAACCACACTCCATACTGAACTCCTAAAAATAGTAACAAGGGAGTAACATATACCACACTCCATACTGAACTCCTAAAAATAGTAACAAGGGAGTAACATATACCACACTCCATACTGAACTCCTAAAATAGTAACAATGGAGTAACATATACCATACTCCATACTGAACTCCTAAAAATAGTAACAAGGGAGTAACATATACCACACTCCATACTGAACTCCTAAAAATAGTAACAAGGGAGTAACATATACCACACTCCATACTGAACTCCTAAAATAGTAACAAGGGAGTAACATATACCACACTCCATACTGAACTCCTAAAATAGTAACAAGGGAGTAACATATACCACACTCCATACTGAACTCCTAAAATAGTAACAAGGGAGTAACATATACCACACTCCATACTGAACTCCTAAAAATAGTAACAAGGGAGTAACATATACCACACTCCATACTGAACTCCTAAAATAGTAACAAGGGAGTAACATATACCACACTCCATACTGAACTCCTAAAATAGTAACAAGGGAGTAACATATACCACACTCCATACTGAACTCCTAAAATAGTAACAAGGGAGTAACATATACCACACTCCATACTGAACTCCTAAAATAGTAACAAGGGAGTAACATATGCCACACTCCATACTGAACTCCTAAAATAGTAACAAGGGAGTAACATATACCACACTCCATACTGAACTCCTAAAATAGTAACAAGGGAGTAACATATACCACACTCCATACTGAACTCCTAAAATAGTAACAAGGGAGAAACATATACCACACTCCATACTGAACTCCTAAAATAGTAACAAGGGAGTAACATATACCACACTCCATACTGAACTCCTAAAATAGTAACAAGGGAGTAACATATACCACACTCCATACTGAACTCCTAAAATAGTAACAATGGAGTAACATATACCACACTCCATACTGAACTCCTAAAATAGTAACAAGGGAGTAACATATACCACACTCCATACTGAACTCCTAAAAATAGTAACAAGGGAGTAACATATACCACACTCCATACTGAACTCCTAAAATAGTAACAAGGGAGTAACATATACCACACTCCATACTGAACCCCTAAAATAGTAACAAGGGAGTAACATATACCACACTCCATACTGAACTCCTAAAAATAGTAACAAGGGAGTAACATATACCACACTCCATACTGAACTCCTAAAATAGTAACAAGGGAGTAACATATACCACACTCCATAGTAACAAGGGAGTAACATATACCACACTCCATAGTAACAAGGGAGTAACATATACCACACTCCATAGTAACAAGGGAGTAACATATACCACACTCAATACTGAACTCCTAAAATAGTAACAAGGGAGTAACATATACCACACTCCATACTGAACTCCTAGAATAGTAACAAGGGAGTAACATATACCACACTCCATACTGAACTCCTAAAATAGTAACAAGGGAGTAACATATACCACACTCCATACTGAACTCCTAAAATAGTAACAAGGGAGTAACATATACCACACTCCATACTGAACTCCTAAAATAGTAACAAGGGAGTAACATATACCACACTCCATACTGAACTCCTAAAATAGTAACAATGGAGTAACATATACCACACTCCATACTGAACTCCTTAAATAGTAACAAGGGAGTAACATAAACCACACTCCATACTGAACTCCTAAAATAGTAACAAGGGAGTAACATAAACCACACTCCATACTGAACTCCTAAAAATAGTAACAAGGGAGTAACATATACCACACTCCATACTGAACTCCTAAAAATAGTAACAAGGGAGTAACATATACCACACTCCATACTGAACTCCTAAAAATAGTAACAAGGGAGTAACATATACCACACTCCATAGTAACAAGGGAGTAACATATACCACACTCCATACTGAACTCCTAAAATAGTAACAAGGGAGTAACATATACCACACTCCATACTGAACTCCTAAAATAGTAACAAGGGAGTAACATATACCACACTCCATAGTAACAAGGGAGTAACATATACCACACTCCATACTGAACTCCTAAAATAGTAACAATGGAGTAACATATACCACACTCCATAGTAACAAGGGAGTAACATAAACCACACTCCATACTGAACTCCTAAAATAGTAACAAGGGAGTAACATATACCACACTCCATACTGAACTCCTAAAATAGTAACAATGGAGTAACATATACCACACTCCATACTGAACTCCTAAAACAACAAATCAACTGAACAGTCAGATACCATGATATTTCAATTGTTTTTTGAGGTGTCATGACTTACTATTGACTTTTTTCTATATTTTGTCATAACAAAACAGTTTTACATTAAGAAAAAACCTTGGTAGAAAATGGTCCAGAAACTCAAACTCTGCTTCTAGAACTGTACATGTGTTTTTGAATAATTCTAATAAAACTTTTTGACTTGGTTTTGTTAGAAATCAGTAAAATAACGCAGAAAATAACATTCTTGTGCACGATTCTTATCATAGACTGTGTCATAGACCAATTGCGAGTTCATCCATTCCGGAACATTCCAGATATTAGAATGTCCAAATGTCAAAGGTCAACTGAGGTAAGATCTGACATGAGAACATGAGGAGCAATGGAAGCAACATGTTTATGGATTTAATTCAAGAGAAGATGAAAGAAAATTGAATAAAAAGTTGTATTCGTCAATTTGTAATGGTTAAAGAAATATAAAAACATACATTTCCTAGGGGTTGGAAAGAAGGGAACATTTTCTGCACTCAAAAGTAAAATAAAAAACTTTGAATCCTATAGCAATAACTGACCTCTTTCTTAGATGTAAGTGGAGAAGGGAATTGTACATCCAACAATTTCTGTAAGTTTTCTAAAAGACTAATTTCTGGATTCCTGCAAAACAAAATCTTTATCAGTCTGGTTGTTTTTGTTGTAATTAATTTCAGTGAATGAATAATTAGTGTTTTTCATGTAATCGTTATCATAGTATGCTTAATTCAACTTTTAAAAAACACTTTTACTATTTCATTTCTAAATTTCATATTTTCACTATATAACTTTCAAGGTATATAGAGAAAGACTCACCAGTGATACACATTTAAATTCAAGGCGTATAAACAAAGACTCACCAGTGATACATATTTAAATTCAAGGCGTATAAACAAAGACTCACCAGTGATACACATTTTAATTCAAGGTATATTCATAAAGACTCACCAGTGATACATATTCAAATTCAAGGTATATAGACAAAGACTCACCAGTGATACATATTTAAATTCAAGGTATATAGACAAAGACTCACCAGTGATACATATTTAAATTCAAGGTATATTCATAAAGACTCACCAGTGATACATATTTAAATTCAAGGTATATAGACAAAGACTCACCAGTGATACATATTTAAATTCAAGGTATATAAACAAAGACTCACCAGTGATACATATTTAAATTCAAGGTATATAAACAAAGACTCACCAGTGATACATATTTAAATTCAAGGCGTATAAACAAAGACTCACCAGTGATACATATTTAAATTCAAGGTATATTCATAAAGACTCACTAGTGATACATATTTAAATTCAAGGTATATAGACAAAGACTCACCAGTGATACATATTTAAATTCAAGGTATATAGACAAAGACTCACCAGTGATACATATTTAAATTCAATGTTTTTCTAAGCTGACTGACACCTGCAATAGGGAAAAAATCCAAATAATATATTTATCTACAAAATATTTCTTTTACAGGGAAAATGTTATAACATTATTAGATAATAGTGCTTCTTTTAAAAAAGAGATGCAATATTATACTAATTATGTTGACTTTTGTCTAGACATTGCTTATTCCTTCAAAATTAAGTACTTTATAAATGTTTGATATTTGTTTTTCATTTACTGCAGTTAGTTAGGATTCGTGTTTACTTCATCAAACTTATGGGAAGTTTTCTTAAACCATTCAAACTATTTCTATTCTTTGTTGTAAATGATCTATAAATAGCCTTCAATGAAGCCACAGCATAACATTCAAATATCCTTATGAATCTTTTTTCTGACTTACTTTGGTCTGCTCCCATGAACCTACAGTTTGGTAGTAAGTTAGGCTGTCGTGGATCTACAGTGAAATGTAATGAGGCAGACGGACCTGAAAAGGTAACAAATGATATTTATGTAAATTGTTTATTTATTAACTTGTGTCGACCCTAAAACTTATTTCCAAATGTGTATAATATGATTTAATTGTTAAGTACACATAAGTAATGCTTATTAGAAATGCATAATAATATTGAATATAAAGAGGGTATGTGCTAATTGGACACAGATGCCCTGCATAGGGCCCCAACAGGAAGTAGAAGTCCAACAGGTCTACAAAGTTGCCAGGACATACAGATTGTCATACAGAACCACCCTACCAAAATTTCAAATTAAATTTCAAACTTATTCGTGTACAGTTTTTGAGAAAAGCCTGCCAGAAGAAGTTTTGATATTGGCACAATCCCAAACATGAAGTGAAGTCCAAAAGGTCTGAAAGTCACTCAGGACATACAGTTTTTCAGACTAAACTCAATCATTCTGTGACAGAAAAGCTTGACAGAAATTTGTACGAGGTACTGATGTATATGAGTAAAATTTTATGTTCCCCGACACATCAATGTGGGGGCATTATAAAAAATGCTTGTCAAGTTTTACAGCACTATAATTAGGGTTGTCTGGTTCTAACACCCAGGTCTGTTTATATATAGAGTGACTTACTGATAGCTATCCTTCTGTATACAGCACTATAATTAGGGTTGCCGGGTTCTAACACCCAGGTCTGTTTATATATAGAGTGACTTACTGATAGCTATCCTTCTGTATACAGCACTATAACTAGAATACTGACAAAGTCAGAAAGGGCCCCGCGGCAAAAAATCTACATGTTTTCAAAATCATACAACTTTGATTATAACCACTAAGGCATGTTCCATGGAATGTGTATGAAACTTCAGAGCTGTATTATTAATAGCTTTTGAGTTTTATTGTTCAAAAATTCTAATTCTCAAAATCTTTGATTTTCGATAAAAAATGAAGTTTTTTCAAAAAATATTAAACAGTTTTGCACAAAATTTTTATTTGCAAATCATGACATGCTACTTAGCAGCTGTGCAAAGTTTCAGAACTGTATTGTTAACAGTTTTTGAGTTTTAGTGTTCACAAAGTCTAATTCTCAAAATCTGTGATTTTCTTTAAAAAATGAAGTTTTTTCCAAAAATATTAAACAGATTTGCATAAAATTTTTATATGCAAATTATGACATGCTACTTAGCAGCTGTGCAAAGTTTCAGAACTGTATTGTTAACAGTTTTTGAGTTTAAGTGTTCACAAAGTCCAATTCTCAAAATCTGTGATTTTCGATAAAAAATGAAGTTTTTTCCAAAAATAATAAACAGATTTGCACGAAAATTTAATATGCAAATCATGACATGCTATTCAGCAGCTGTACAAAGTTTCAGAACTGTATTGTTAATAGTTTATGAGTTTTAGTGTTCACAAAGTCCAATTCTCAAAATCTGTGATTTTCGATCAAAATTGAAGTTTTTTCCCCAAAATATTTCAAATTTTTGCATGAAATTTTAATATGCAAATTATGACATGCTACTTAGTAGCTGTACAAAATTTCAGAACTGTGGTGTTAATAGTTTTTGAGTTTTAGTGTTCACAAGAATTGTTGACGGACGGACGGAGGGACAGACGGACAAAGTGAAAACTATAGGGCGTCCGCATCTTCGATGCGGGGCCCTAATTAGGGTTGTCAGGTTCTAACATCCAGGTCTGTTTATATGTATATAGAGTGACTTACTGATAGCTATCCTTCTGTATACAGCACTATAATTAGGGTTGTCAGGTTCTAACACCCAGGTCTGTTTATATATATAGAGTGACTTACTGATAGCTATCCTTCTGTATACAGCACTATAATTAGGGTTGCCGGGTTCTAACACCCAGGTCTGTTTATATATATAGAGTGACTTACTGATAGCTATCCTTCTGTATACAGCACTATAATAAGGGTTGTCAGGTTCTAACACCCAGGTCTGTTTATATATAGACTGACTTACTGATAGCTATCCTTCTGTATACAGTACTATAATTAGGGTTGTCGGGTTCTAACACCCAGGTCTGTTTATATATAGAGTGACTTACTGATAGCTATCCTTCTGTATACAGCCCTATAATTAGGGTTGTCGGGTTCTAACACCCAGGTCTGTTTATATATAGAGTGACTTACTGATAGCTATCCTTCTGTATACAGCACTATAATTAGGGTTGTCTGGTTCTAACACCCAGGTCTGTTTATATATAGACTGACTTACTGATAGCTATCCTTCTGTATACAGTACTATAATTAGGGTTGTCGGGTTCTAACACCCAGGTCTGTTTATATATAGAGTGACTTACTGATAGCTATCCTTCTGTATACAGCCCTATAATAAGGGTTGTCGGGTTCTAACACCCAGGTCTGTTTATATATAGAGTGACTTACTGATAGCTATCCTTCTGTATACAGCACTATAATTAGGGTTGTCAGGTTCTAACACCCAGGTCTGTTTATATATATAGAGTGACTTACTGATAGCTATCCTTCTGTATACAGCACTATAATTAGGGTTGTCAGGTTCTAACACCCAGGTCTGTTTATATATAGAGTGACTTACTGATAGCTATCCTTCTGTATACAGCACTATAATTAGAGTTGTCAGGTTCTAACACCCAGGTCTGTTTATATATATAGAGTGACTTACTGATAGCTATCCTTCTGTATACAGCACTATAATTAGGGTTGTCAGGTTCTAACACCCAGGTCTGTTTATATATATATAGACTGACTTACTGATAGCTATCCTTCTGTATACAGCACTATAATTAGGGTTGTCAGGTTCTAACACCCAGGTCTGTTTATATATAGAGTGACTTACTGATAGCTATCCTTCTGTATACAGCACTATAATTAGGGTTGTCAGGTTCTAACACCCAGGTCTGTTTATATATATATAGTGACTTGCTGATAGCTATCCTTCTGTATACAGCACTATAATTAGGGTTGTCAGGTTCTAACACCCAGGTCTGTTTATATATATATAGTGACTTACTGATAGCTATCCTTCTGTATACAGCACTATAATTAGGGTTGTCAGGTTCTAACACCCAGGTCTGTTTATATATAGAGTGACTTACTGATAGCTATCCTTCTGTATACAGCACTATAATTAGGGTTGTCAGGTTCTAACACCCAGGTCTGTTTATATATAGAGTGACTTACTGATAGCTATCCTTCTGTATACAGCACTATAGTCTGTTTATATATATAGAGTGACTTACTGATAGCTATCCTTCTGTATACAGCACTATAACTAGGGTTGTCAGGTTCTAACACCCAGGTCTGTTTATATATAGAGTGACTTACTGATAGCTATCCTTCTATATACAGCTTTATAATTAGGGTTGTCGGGTTCTAACACCCAGGTCTGTTTATATATAGAGTGACTTACTGATAGCTATCCTTCTATATACAGCTTTATAATAAGGGTTGTCAGGTTCTAACACCCAGGTCTGTTTATATATAGAGTGACTTACTGATAGCTATCCTTCTATATACAGCTTTATAATAAGGGTTGTCAGGTTCTAACACCCAGGTCTGTTTATATATAGAGACTGACTTACTGATAGCTATCCTTCTGTATACAGCACTATAATTAGGGTTGTCAGGTTCTAACACCCTGGTCTGTTTATATATAGAGACTGACTTACTGATAGCTATCCTTCTGTATACAGCACTATAATTAGGGTTGTCAGGTTCTAACACCCAGGTCTGTTTATATATAGAGTGACTTACTGATAGCTATCCTTCTGTATACAGCACTATAATTAGGGTTGTCAGGTTCTAACACCCAGGTCTGTTTATATATAGAGTGACTTACTGATAGCTATCCTTCTGTATACAGCACTATAATTAGGGTTGTCAGGTTCTAACACCCAGGTCTGTTTATATATATAGAATGACTTACTGGTAGCTATCCTTCTGTATACAGCACTATAATTAGGGTTGTCAGGTTCTAACACCCAGGTCTGTTTATATATATAGAGTGACTTACTGATAGCTATCCTTCTGTATACAGCACTATAATAAGGGCTGTCAGGTTCTAACACCCAGGTCTGTATATATATAGACTGACTTACTGATAGCTATCCTTCTGTATACAGCACTATAATTAGGGTTGTCAGGTTCTAACACCCAGGTCTGTTTATATATAGAGTGACTTACTGATAGCTATCCTTCTGTATACAGCACTATAATTAGGGTTGTCAGGTTCTGACACCCAGGTCTGTTTATATATAGAGTGACTTACTGATAGCTATCCTTCTATATACAGCACTATAATTAGGGTTGTCAGGTTCTAACACCCAGGTCTGTTTATATATAGAGTGACTTACTGATAGCTATCCTGTATACAGCACTATAATTAGGGTTGTCAGGTTCTAACACCCAGGTCTGTTTATATATAGACTGACTTACTGATAGCTATCCTTCTGTATACAGCACTATAATTAGGATTGTCAGGTTCTAACACCCAGGTCTGTTTATATATAGAGTGACTTACTGATAGCTATCCTTCTGTATACAGCACTATAATTAGGATTGTCAGGTTCTAACACCCAGGTCTGTATATATATAGAGTGACTTACTGATAGCTATCCTTCTGTATACAGCACTATAATTAGGGTTGTCAGGTTCTGACACCCAGGTCTGTTTATATATAGAGTGACTTACTGATAGCTATCCTTCTGTATACAGCACTATAATTAGGGTTGTCAGGTTCTAACACCCAGGTCTGTTTATATATAGAGTGACTTACTGATAGCTATCCTGTATACAGCACTATAATTAGGGTTGTCAGGTTCTAACACCCAGGTCTGTTTATATATAGAGTGACTTACTGATAGCTATCCTTCTGTATACAGCACTATAATTAGGGTTGTCAGGTTCTAACACCCAGGTCTGTTTATATATATAGAGTGACTTACTGATAGCTATCCTTCTGTATACAGCACTATAATTAGGGTTGTCAGGTTCTAACACCCAGGTCTGTTTATATATAGACTGACTTACTGATAGCTATCCTTCTGTATACAGCACTATAATTAGGGTTGTCAGGTTCTAACACCCAGGTCTGTTTATATATATAGACTGACTTACTGATAGCTATCCTTCTGTATACAGCACTTTAATTAGGGTTGTCAGGTTCTAACACCCAGGTCTGTTTATATATATAGAATGACTTACTGGTAGCTATCCTTCTGTATACAGCACTATAATTAGGGTTGTCAGGTTCTAACACCCAGGTCTGTATATATATATAGACTGACTTACTGATAGCTATCCTTCTGTATACAGCACTATAATTAGGGTTGTCAGGTTCTAAGACCCAGGTCTGTTTATATATAGAGTGACTTACTGATAGCTATCCTTCTGTATACAGCACTATAATTAGGGTTTTCAGGTTCTAACACCAAGGTCTGTTTATATATATAGAGTGACTTACTGATAGCTATCCTTCTGTATACAGCACTATAATTAGGGTTGTCGGGTTCTAACACCCAGGTCTGTTTATATATAGAGTGACTTACTGATAGCTATCCTTCTGTATACAGCACTATAATTAGGGTTGTCAGGTTCTAACACCCAGGTCTGTTTATATATATAGAGTGACTTACTGATAGCTATCCTTCTGTATACAGCACTATAATTAGGGTTGTCAGGTTCTAACACCCAGGTCTGTTTATATATAGAGTGACTTACTGATAGCTATCCTTCTGTATACAGCACTATAATTAGAGTTGTCAGGTTCTAACACCCAGGTCTGTTTATATATATAGAGTGACTTACTGATAGCTATCCTTCTGTATACAGCACTATAATTAGGGTTGTCAGGTTCTAACACCCAGGTCTGTTTATATATATATAGACTGACTTACTGATAGCTATCCTTCTGTATACAGCACTATAATTAGGGTTGTCAGGTTCTAACACCCAGGTCTGTTTATATATAGAGTGACTTACTGATAGCTATCCTTCTGTATACAGCACTATAATTAGGGTTGTCAGGTTCTAACACCCAGGTCTGTTTATATATATATAGTGACTTGCTGATAGCTATCCTTCTGTATACAGCACTATAATTAGGGTTGTCAGGTTCTAACACCCAGGTCTGTTTATATATATATAGTGACTTACTGATAGCTATCCTTCTGTATACAGCACTATAATTAGGGTTGTCAGGTTCTAACACCCAGGTCTGTTTATATATAGAGTGACTTACTGATAGCTATCCTTCTGTATACAGCACTATAATTAGGGTTGTCAGGTTCTAACACCCAGGTCTGTTTATATATAGAGTGACTTACTGATAGCTATCCTTCTGTATACAGCACTATAGTCTGTTTATATATATAGAGTGACTTACTGATAGCTATCCTTCTGTATACAGCACTATAATTAGGGTTGTCAGGTTCTAACACCCAGGTCTGTTTATATATAGAGTGACTTACTGATAGCTATCCTTCTATATACAGCTTTATAATTAGGGTTGTCGGGTTCTAACACCCAGGTCTGTTTATATATAGAGTGACTTACTGATAGCTATCCTTCTATATACAGCTTTATAATAAGGGTTGTCAGGTTCTAACACCCAGGTCTGTTTATATATAGAGTGACTTACTGATAGCTATCCTTCTATATACAGCTTTATAATAAGGGTTGTCAGGTTCTAACACCCAGGTCTGTTTATATATAGAGACTGACTTACTGATAGCTATCCTTCTGTATACAGCACTATAATTAGGGTTGTCAGGTTCTAACACCCTGGTCTGTTTATATATAGAGACTGACTTACTGATAGCTATCCTTCTGTATACAGCACTATAATTAGGGTTGTCAGGTTCTAACACCCAGGTCTGTTTATATATAGAGTGACTTACTGATAGCTATCCTTCTGTATACAGCACTATAATTAGGGTTGTCAGGTTCTAACACCCAGGTCTGTTTATATATAGAGTGACTTACTGATAGCTATCCTTCTGTATACAGCACTATAATTAGGGTTGTCAGGTTCTAACACCCAGGTCTGTTTATATATATAGAATGACTTACTGGTAGCTATCCTTCTGTATACAGCACTATAATTAGGGTTGTCAGGTTCTAACACCCAGGTCTGTTTATATATATAGAGTGACTTACTGATAGCTATCCTTCTGTATACAGCACTATAATAAGGGCTGTCAGGTTCTAACACCCAGGTCTGTATATATATAGACTGACTTACTGATAGCTATCCTTCTGTATACAGCACTATAATTAGGGTTGTCAGGTTCTAACACCCAGGTCTGTTTATATATAGAGTGACTTACTGATAGCTATCCTTCTGTATACAGCACTATAATTAGGGTTGTCAGGTTCTGACACCCAGGTCTGTTTATATATAGAGTGACTTACTGATAGCTATCCTTCTATATACAGCACTATAATTAGGGTTGTCAGGTTCTAACACCCAGGTCTGTTTATATATAGAGTGACTTACTGATAGCTATCCTGTATACAGCACTATAATTAGGGTTGTCAGGTTCTAACACCCAGGTCTGTTTATATATAGACTGACTTACTGATAGCTATCCTTCTGTATACAGCACTATAATTAGGATTGTCAGGTTCTAACACCCAGGTCTGTTTATATATAGAGTGACTTACTGATAGCTATCCTTCTGTATACAGCACTATAATTAGGATTGTCAGGTTCTAACACCCAGGTCTGTATATATATAGAGTGACTTACTGATAGCTATCCTTCTGTATACAGCACTATAATTAGGGTTGTCAGGTTCTGACACCCAGGTCTGTTTATATATAGAGTGACTTACTGATAGCTATCCTTCTGTATACAGCACTATAATTAGGGTTGTCAGGTTCTAACACCCAGGTCTGTTTATATATAGAGTGACTTACTGATAGCTATCCTGTATACAGCACTATAATTAGGGTTGTCAGGTTCTAACACCCAGGTCTGTTTATATATAGAGTGACTTACTGATAGCTATCCTTCTGTATACAGCACTATAATTAGGGTTGTCAGGTTCTAACACCCAGGTCTGTTTATATATATAGAGTGACTTACTGATAGCTATCCTTCTGTATACAGCACTATAATTAGGGTTGTCAGGTTCTAACACCCAGGTCTGTTTATATATAGACTGACTTACTGATAGCTATCCTTCTGTATACAGCACTATAATTAGGGTTGTCAGGTTCTAACACCCAGGTCTGTTTATATATATAGACTGACTTACTGATAGCTATCCTTCTGTATACAGCACTATAATTAGGGTTGTCAGGTTCTAACACCCAGGTCTGTTTATATATATAGAATGACTTACTGGTAGCTATCCTTCTGTATACAGCACTATAATTAGGGTTGTCAGGTTCTAACACCCAGGTCTGTATATATATATAGACTGACTTACTGATAGCTATCCTTCTGTATACAGCACTATAATTAGGGTTGTCAGGTTCTAAGACCCAGGTCTGTTTATATATAGAGTGACTTACTGATAGCTATCCTTCTGTATACAGCACTATAATTAGGGTTTTCAGGTTCTAACACCAAGGTCTGTTTATATATATAGAGTGACTTACTGATAGCTATCCTTCTGTATACAGCACTATAATTAGGGTTGTCGGGTTCTAACACCCAGGTCTGTTTATATATAGAATGACTTACTGATAGCTATCCTTCTGTATACAGCACTATAATTAGGGTTGTCAGGTTCTAACACCCAGGTCTGTTTATATATATAGAGTGACTTACTGATAGCTATCCTTCTGTATACAGCACTATAATTAGGGTTGTCAGGTTCTAACACCCAGGTCTGTTTATATATAGAATGACTTACTGATAGCTATCCTTCTGTATACAGCACTATAATTAGGGTTGTCAGGTTCTAACACCCAGGTCTGTTTATATATATAGAATGACTTACTGGTAGCTATCCTTCTGTATACAGCACTATAATTAGGGTTGTCAGGTTCTAACACCCAGGTCTGTTTGTATATAGAGTGACTTACTGATAGCTATCCTTCTGTATACAGCACTATAATTAGGGTTGTCAGGTTCTAACACCCAGGTCTGTTTATATATAGAATGACTTACTGATAGCTATCCTTCTGTATACAGCACTATAATTAGGGTTGTCAGGTTCTAACACCCAGGTCTGTTTGTATATAGAGTGACTTACTGATAGCTATCCTTCTGTATACAGCACTATAATTAGGGTTGTCAGGTTCCAACACCCAGGTCTGTTTATATATAGAGTGACTTACTGATAGCTATCCTTCTGTATACAGCACTATAATTAGGGTTGTCAGGTTCTAACACCTTGGTCTGTTTGTATATATAAAGTGACTTACTGATAGCTATCCTTCTGTATACAGCACTATAATTAGGGTTGTCGGGTTCTAACACCCAGGTCTGTTTATATACATAGAGTGACTTACTGGTAGCTATCCTTCTGTATACAGCACTATAATTAGGGTTGTCAGGTTCTAACACCCAGGTCTGTTTATATATATAGACTGACTTACTGATAGCTATCCTTCTGTATACAGCACTATAATTAGGGTTGTCAGGTTCCAACACCCAGGTCTGTTTATATATAGAGTGACTTACTGATAGCTATCCTTCTGTATACAGCACTATAATTAGGATTGTCAGGTTCTAACATCCAGGTCTGTTTATATATAGAGACTGACTTACTGATAGCTATCCTTCTGTATACAGCACTATAATTAGGGTTGTCAGGTTCTAACACCCAGGTCTGTTTATATATAGAGTGACTTACTGATAGCTATCCTTCTGTATACAGCACTATAATTAGGGTTGTCAGGTTCTAAGACCCAGGTCTGTTTATATATATAGAGTGACTTACTGATAGCTATCCTTCTGTATACAGCACTATAATTAGGGTTGTCAGGTTCTAACACCCAGGTCTGTTTATATATATAGTGACTTACTGATAGCTATCCTTCTGTATACAGCACTATAATTAGGGTTGTCGGGTTCTAACACCCAGGTCTGTTTATATATATAGTGACTTACTGATAGCTATCCTTCTGTATACAGCACTATAATTAGGGTTGTCAGGTTCTAACACCCAGGTCTGTTTATATATAGAGTGACTTACTGATAGCAATCCTTCTTTATACAGCACTATAATTAGGGTTGTCGGGTTCTAACACCCAGGTCTGTTTATATATAGAGTGACTTACTGATAGCTATCCTTCTGTATACAGCACTATAATTAGGGTTGTCGGGTTCTAACACCCAGGTCTGTTTGTATATAGAGTGACTTACTGATAGCTATCCTTCTTTATACAGCACTATAATTAGGGTTGTCGGGTTCTAACACCCAGGTCTGTTTATATATAGAGTGACTTACTGATAGCTATCCTTCTGTATACAGCACTATAATTAGGGTTGTCGGGTTCTAACACCCAGGTCTGTTTATATATAGAGTGACTTACTGATAGCAATCCTTCTTTATACAGCACTATAATTAGGGTTGTCGGGTTCTAACACCCAGGTCTGTTTATATATAGAGTGACTTACTGATAGCAATCCTTCTGTATACAGCACTATAATTAGGGTTGTCGGGTTCTAACACCCAGGTCTGTTTATCTATACTTTCCATAGCATCCCAGAAAAGCTGACAGCTGTCTACAGCTTGTACAAACTGTTGGTATATGTCTTGAAGTGTACTCTATAAAAAGGACAGACTATAAGCAAGTACAAAAACAACATGTATAAGAGATAAGCAAGCTTGTGACCAAATAACATTACAAATCACTTAAATGTATGTGTTATTTTAGTGAAGTGTTCGCTTATTGAGTCATATGTTGAATATATTAACATATTCAGAATCTTGTTGTAGACAGTCCTTTTGACTTAAGCTTTGTTCAATTGTATATTAGGCCTAGAAGCAAAGGTGTTTGGGTCCAGAATTTCTTTTTTTATTATTAGTGTATAAAAAAATTATCACACTATTCTATATGCTGTAAACATATTAATTTTAGCCATTGCTCATTTTGCAAATGCAATCCAAACCTCTTTTATGATAGTATTAATTTTCACGATTATTAATTACTTTGTATCACATTGTAATTAACATACATTTGCATATTCATGCAAACTTTTTTTTCTCTGATTTTCATTGACAGCGAAAATAGGAAAAGTAAATACACTCGAAAATTATTTCCAGTAGTTTATATTTTATTTGGGAAGAGTTTATAGACAAGTATGAAAATTTTATTAAACTACTAAAAATAAATCTGTCAAAGTAAAAAATGGCCGGATTTTGTTTAACAGGAAGTAGGTGAGCAACAGACCTTATGATGAATTAGAGGGTTTTTATGTATTGTTCTCTGATCGACTTTCCTTACAAATACTACTGTGGTGTTTCTTTCCGCAGTGAAGACATTTGAATTTTGACGTGCATTCCGATACTCGGTGGTTGCCAAAACAATTAAAGCATGCTCGCTTTTCCTTTACCATTTCAACACGGGCGTTTTTGTCAGTCACTTTAGTACATTCATTCGGATGATGAGTCCCATTACAGAATAGACAAGACTTGGGTTTGTGCTGGGGTTTGTAACTTTCCCTTACCTCTGATTTTCCTGATGATTTCATTTTCCGACTCCCGGCAACAAATGACGCAGTTGATACAATCTCATGATCGCTAGGTCCATTTTGCACAGCTTCTTGTATGCATATTTCTTTCTTGATAGCCTTTCTTAGTTCAGAAATGTTCCAGTCATCATTTCCATGATCACGAGTAATGTTGTGTCTCACGGAACTCGGCAGTTTGTTGAGCACATGCTGAATTAATAGACTACTATAGTTTCCTGGGTGATGTCCCATACCTTCCAATCCCCGAATATAACTCTCCAACAAGTCTCTGAATGATTTGAGCCCTTTAATACCAGGTGACAGTGTTGGTAAGTTGAGTAAATTCTGCATGTAAGTATTTACAATCTTTTATTGTTGTCCGAATCTCTCATTTAGAATCACGACAGCTTGATCATAGTTAGCGCTAGTAACTTGTAGTCCTGCTAAACTCTCCTTTGCTTCTCCGTACAGCTGCGATTTTAAGTAATTAAACTTCTGTACCTCAGTTAATGATGTATTGTCATGTACGGCAGACGAAAAAGAATCCCAGAACGGAAGCCATTCCATCAGATTTCCATTGAAAGTTGGTAAATTCAGTTTTGGTAGTTTGTGAAATTGACTAGACGATTGTGAATCCTTGTGACTAGATTGTGACTGTGAATCGAACGGCATAGAATGTGTCTGAACTAGATTAGAATTTACAAACTCAGGTGCGTTAAGATTTAAAGCTGACTGATTTTTAGATTGACTTATATTATCAATGTGTTGCTGAATCTTCCCAAGGCACATCTGAATATCATAATCGTATCTGCCCACTTCCTCGATTTCTCCGACAACTTCGGTTTCCTCTATTTGATCATTAAGCTCACAAAGTCTTATGTTTAGTCTTGATTAACTCCACCAGCGAACGAAGTTCTCCCACACTGTGTTCCGACTCTTCGATTCCATCTGCTTTCTTCAGTAGCTTCGTTAGAACTCCTCGATGTCCTGCACGGGTGGTCTTTAGTTTAGATGTCATCTCCGGTTTTGCATCGGCACCAATATGATGAATAAGAGGGTTTTCTTGAGGTTTAGAATAGACAACTAGAACTCGTGTATACCATATTAGATGTTATATTTTGCTCTGATCATTACAACTTGTGACGTTACATAGACTGTGCGATAACGCGGGAAACGGTAACGCTAAGTTACGTTACCAAAATTAATGAAAGTCTATATTTATGACAGACCTTAAATCGAATCCCACGTTATGGGACCCCAACCTTATCGTGTATACCAAATATCAAGTGGCTGTGATAAGTAGTTGCTGAGAAAACTGTTACGAAAATTTTTTCCCTGCCCACACACCCGCCCACCTGCCATTAACCATTTTATAACCCCAATTTATCACTCCCTGAAATCCGGCAAAAAATATAAATCCTGAGCTGATATGCCTGTGTTAAGAATAGTTTGCTAGATATTTGTATATAAAAACTGAAATGATAATTTTAAAAGTGTTCTTGAAAAATGGGAAAATTTTACACAATAAACCTGTTTGTCATAACTCCAGTATCAGACCTGTCAAGTGTCACGCAACTCGCGTGAGACTCATGCATCTAGTCAGAAATTTGGAGGCAAATTCCTTTGATCTTTTAATTTTTTCCTTTGATCTTTTAATTTTTGGGCAAATCTCATGCGAGCAGCTCATCAAAACTTGACAGCCCTGCAGTATGCAACAACAAGATTTATCTTTTTTGTTTTAACATTATGAGAATATTTTAATTTCAGGATGAGTTTTAAATTCGCAGCTTTTATAATACTTACCTTTGCTGTCCAATGTGGATCAAAGGTCAAAGGAAGGTCAACTGAGCACTGTGGGCTTTCTACTGGATGCTAAAATGTTATTAAATAATGGTAGGTTTAATCATTCCTTCCCAGACATAGGTTGATCTTAGTCATAATTTGGTTCCCAGTTCGCCTGTTTTTTATTGTTCTATGATCCCCCTATTCATATAGTGTTTGGCATTTTCTATCTTAAGACAGCGGGCCTCTGGTGAGTCTCGAATAGACTAAATGTGCATCAGGCATAGCAAAATTTATTGTCTGGAACTTTTTTGTAATTTTGGTTTCTAAAATCAGTGATGGTAAGTGCTGCTGCTTGAATTTTAATTCCCTGAGGTTAGCCGCTCCAGCATCAACACTTTGGTGTTGAAGAACAAATTAAAGCCAGGAATTTATCATTTTTTTTAAATTTCAAAATTAAGCTTATGAGGTAGGGAAGAAGCATATTCATATTGGATTTAATAGTTTAAAGTTCACAAGTTTTGTCAGGAGTAGCCTTACTCTTGTTATACTTATAACATCTTTATTTCTACATATATACAGCTTCCTATCTTTCTGGAATGGCCAGGGTTTATTTTAACACCTTGCAGATTTAATACTCTCAGCCTTCTCATGTGTACACTTTGTTATAACCATTTTATAAATTTATGTAAATTCTAAAACCTAAGGTTAAACTCCCTCCATCATAGTTTTGCCCTTAGCATATATGTTTTGATTTCGTTTGGCTTTATGCATTTTGGACATCTTTTAAATTGTGGATTTCCTTTGTTTGGGTTCTAGTGCTGCTGATGAGAAATAATTTTCCGAAATGGCCAGTTCATAAAAAATAATTTCAGTTGGAGTTAACATATGTGTTGTGGTCTCATGTTCATTTACTCCATATCCTTTCATAAATTATTAATTACACTCATTATAGCTTCATATATCTTTACACATACTTGTGAGTTTATTCTTGTGTGTAAAATATGATTTCTTCCTTTTTTGTCTTTGTATGAAAATTGAAGAACACTGAAATCTGCATCAACAGAGACCAACCTGGAATGAAGGGAATACATATAGTTACAAACATGATGGAATTTGAAAAATATGATGCTAAGAGATAGATGAAACTGGTGATATACATATACTATAGCACATTTTTCAACAACAAACAATAATAAGCTTTGTATAGGTTTACATTCATTTCAAACTTATATTTCATTTGTAATACAGAAAGTAGATACCTGACTGTTCTGGAAAGTGAATTGACTTTGCAACTCATAAACTAAAGCTGTCTATCATATTTGAAATAAATCACTTCAGTAGAAGCTGAGAACATCTATCCATTACAAAGCTCTGACACCTCATTCGACAGTAATGTCAATAAGCTGGAATCAACTTTAATTTTACAAAATTTTAAGAGGTCATCCCTGCAGAAAAAGGTAATAACAAGCATCTGAAGCATGCATCTACCTAAGCATCCTAAGGCGCACCTGCCATACCAATATGGTTGATGTGGCACTTGTCTGTGATCAGGGAATGGACTATAAACATTCTTCTGTAAGTGGTCATCCATGGAGAAAATATAGTTCACAGCCAGAATCCAAATCATGCACTACTTAAGCATCACTAGGAGAACCTACCATACCAATATGGTTGATTTAGCACTTGTCTGTTAATGGGAGTGGACTTAAACATTTCTTTGAAAGTGGTCATCAATGCAGAAAATGTGGGTCACAGCCAGTATCTGAATCATGCAATTTGCTAGGCATCATTAGGTGCACCTACCATAAAAATATTGTTGATATGGCACATGTCTTTACACGGGAATGGTTTTTAACCATTCTTTTGTAAGAAGTCATCCATGCAGAAAATATAGGCCACAGGCAGCATCTGAAGCATGCAATGAGCTTAGCATCAGTAGATACACCTACCATACCAATATGGTTGATGTAGCACTTGTCATTTATTGGGTAACCATTCTTCTGTTAGTGGATGTGGATGCCAATGCTGATGCTAGAGGTATTACATAAGCCCCCCTCACTTTCCTGAGGTGAACATTTTCTACTGAAGGGATTGATTTAAAATATGTAACACAACTGTAGCATGATAAGTTGTATCATGTCTTTCCTTTTCAGGTCCATCAACTGTTTACTTTCTGGTTTCTAAATGGTTTAATGAGGTTATTCTAAGGGCTTGTCTGAAATCAAGACAAGATGCTCCCAGGAGCCTGAATCGCTCACCTGACCTCAATGACTGATGGAATGAAAAGATTTAAGGACACCTTAAGGCAGAAATCGCAATAAAAAATCTTCATACAACTTCCACTTTGACAGTTAGGGGCCATAACTTTTATAAGGGGGCATCTGACAGCTTCAGCCTAATTGATGTTTTTGAACAAAATGAAGCCTTTTGTAGAGCTTGAATGAGCTGAAGGTTTTAGCATGCAATATCTCTTCTAGTTTTCATTCTATAGGCCAAAAACACAAAAAATCACTATTTTCACCTTCAAAGGGCCATAACCCCTATAAGGAGTCATCTGGCAACTATAACTTATAAAGACTTTTGTAAAAATCAATGAGCTGAAGGTTTAAGCAAGCACCAACTTTTCTCTAACTGCTATAGTTTTCATTCTAAAGGCCAAAAACACCAAAAATCACCATCTTCACCTTCAAAGGGCCATAACCCCTCTAAGGGGTTATCTGACAACATCCACCCAATGGAGACTTTTGTAAAGCTCAATGAGCTGAAGGTTTAAGCAAGCAACAGTTTTTCTCTAACTGCAACAGTTCTCAATCTATAGGCCAAAACACGAAAAAGACTATTTTTTACCTTTAAAGGGCCATAACCCCTGTAAGGATTGACCCAACAGAGACTTTTGTAGAGCTCAATGAGCTGAAGGTTTAAGCAAGCAACAGCTTTTTTCTACCTGCAATAGTTTTCAATCTACAGGCCAAAAACACTATTTTTCACCTTTAAAGGGCTGTAACCCCTACAGTACAAGGATCATCTGAAAACATCGACCCAATGGAGATTTTTGTAGAGCTCAATGAGCTTAAAATTTACGCAAGCAACAGCTTTTCTCTAACTGCAATAGTTTTTAATCTATAGGCCAAAAACACGAAAAATCACAATTTTTCACCTTCAAAGGGCCATAATCCCTAAAAGGGGTCATTTGACAACATTGACCCAATAGGGACTTTTGTAGATCTCAATGAGCTGGAGGTTTTAAGCAAGCAGCAGCTTTTCAATACCTGCAATAGTTTTCAACCTACAGGCAAAAAACACTATTTTTCACCTTAAAGGACCGTAATCCCTATAAGGGGTCATCTGAAAACATCGACCCAATGGATGTTCTGTAAGCTCAATGAGCTTAAGGTTTAAGCAAGCAACAGCTTTTCTCTAACTGCAATAGTTCTTAATCTATAGGCCAAAAACACGAAAAATCACTATTTTTCACCTTCAAAGGGCCAAAATCCCTAAAAGGGGTCATCTGACAACTTTGACCCAATGGAGACTTTGGTAAAGATTTTAATTCTGAAGAGCGTAAGATCCTTTAGATTATTTCTATCTGTTCTAATTTTTAAGTTATAAGACTTTGAATGTGATTTTACCCAATGTTCTATTTTTAGTAACAGCAGCCACGTTTGTTGACAAATCATTAAACCGAAAACAATTTTTAAACATCATGTCTGAATAAAACCTTGACAAAGTTTTGAAAAATTCCCTTCAGTAGTTTCAGAGAAGAAGATTTTTGATAAAGTAACGGACAGACGACAGACGACGGAGGACAGACGGACGGACGGCAGACACATGGCAATGAAAATAGATCACTTGACCCTTCAGTGAGCTAAAAAATGGGTAAATGACAGATATAACATAAGTTAGTAAAACAGGAAGTTGGTAAGCAACAGAGCTAAATTTTTATCCCACAGTGAGGAACCAAAATGTAATGCTGTATTCTAAATATAAAGAGACTGTGATTAGTAGTTGCTGAGAAATTTTATGAAAATATTTTCCCCCAGGGCTGCCTGTTATTTACCATATTATGACTTGGATTTTCATCATATGTGAAATCCACCCAAAAAATAACGTCAAACTGCAGAAAAACATGATTTTGGACAGAAGGACAACAGACAGTAGGACAAACAGACCCTAATACTATATGTTCCTATAACTTTATATGTGAAGCATAAAACACATCATGTTTTATAAAAGGTTGTCAACTGAACTGACAAACAAATATTTTTTCTATTTTAAATCTAAATTGTACTGCATACTGATGTTTCCAAGCAGGAAAATTTGGTAAATAATGTGTATGATTTTTTTTTTAATCCTAAGGGACAAGACACTAGCTAGTTATTCCTTCATGTTGCATCTGCAATACATGTGACTGTATAAACAAGTAATACTGTGAGCGAGCTCACAAAAGGATACCCCCCGCTTCATATTGGACCCTGTACTGTAAAAAAAATCTCAAGTCCAGTTATCTCCCCTCAATGATAACAAAAAAGCAATACAAATTCTTCATGCACATCTACAGATGATGTACTTCCTTTGTGTAAAGATTCATCAAAATCAATCCAGCGGTTTAGGAGGAGTTGCGCTTACGGGGTCTCCCATTGAATAATGTATTATAATGTATTTTAAAAGTTCAATTATCTCCCCTGAATGATGTCTGAATGCGATGAAAATTCTTCATAAACATCTACATATCATGTACTTCCTTCAAGTAAAGTTTCATCAAAATCAATCCATCGGTTTAGGAGAAGTTGTGCTTACGGGTCTCCCATTGAATAATGTATTTAAAAAGTCTAAGCCCAATTATCTCCCCTGAATGATGTCTGATTGCAATGAAAATTCTTCATGCACATCTACATATGACGTACTTCCTTCATTTTAAGTTTCAGCAAAATCCTTCAAGCGGTTTAGGAGGAGGAGCGCTTACAAGTTATGTGGACAGACGGACGGACAGACGGACAGGGTGTTTCCTACCCATCCCAAACTTTGTTTGCAGGGGGTATAAATACAATGACTCATCACTTACTTATCCCATCCTATCTGCTCTATTTCAGAAATGATCTTGCTACACATCACTGGTTCTTTATAAACTTTTCTCCCTCGCTGACCCTCTAGCTTCTTTTCCTGTAGGCAAAAAAATTATATTTTAATTTATTCATGAATAATTGACATAATTCTTTACATGTTAGTGCTTAGATGTGAATGATTGAATAAACTTAATGCACATAGTTTGAAAGAGATAAATTTAATAGCCAACATATCAGTAATTTCATCTAAAATGGTTTCACAAAACAAATTGTAAATCATTCCTATCTAACAATGACAACTAGAATGTCTTCCATGGAATATGTATGTCGCCTGCATCGTAAAATATTCAATTAACAGGAAGTAGATGACTAACAGGCATAAAATTGCTTTCCACCATAAAGTACTTTAGAAATATCAACAGGCTGTGACATGTAGTTGCCCGGAAATTCAACAAAAATTTATGTGACGCCACAGGATGATGACTCAAGAGGACAGATATATGTCACTTCGCAACATGTTGCAGGCGACATAAAAAATTCCTTTTACTTTTTAGAGGAACAAAATAAATCTACAACAGGTGAAGAGAACACTTTTTAGGACCTTGTTTACTCTGAACTATTTATCAATGGTGTTAGTGCACAGTTGCAAGGCTTTGTTACTTTATGTCACTTCAGATGTGTTTTTTGTTTTGTTTAATTACTTGCTGCTGATACCCTTAATGGAGTTGTAAATTATTCTATGTTGAGTTGTTCTTTTTTCTTCAGTTTTACTGTTGATCTGAATAGTAGCCTAAAACACCATTGATACACATTGTTGCATGTATATATCGTGTATTTGTACTTACAATAATTCTTATCATTTCATGAAGAAATCCAGGAAGACTTTTGTTGTGCAGTAGCCTCTAAAAGACAACAACAAATATATGAAAAGTAAAGAATATAAACAGCTAGGTTTGAAGATGTATAAGAAAAATATAAACTGATGATTCAGACAGCTGTGCCAGTATAATATTAACTAAAGGGTGTATAGATTTCTTAAAATATTATACTCAGCATTGTTTGAATGGTTGAAGCTTATAAATAGCTAGTTTATGCCTTACAGATTTTAAAATAGTCACGGAATTTATAATTTATAATAATAATATAAAAGCTATTTTTCATACCATACATGTACATTGCAATATTAACTAACATATACATTTTCTTTGCAGTGTTCTATCAAGATATCATCAATACATGTGTGAGGGCGTGTAAAGATTACAAAATCGTGTGTTCGTGTTGTGTTTATTTGTTATACGTTAGCAAGTTGGCTACACTGCCTATACAAGAATAGCGTCACAATGACATAGGAAAAGAAGGGAAATGTTACAATATAATGACGCGCTATATATTTCAAACATTCTCCGGGGCCACAAAAGTTGTCACATCATCATGTTGTCGTCAAGTTGATGATCTCTAGTCTTCTGCCATTATGATCTGCTCCATGCTAGTGCTGTAGGGTTGAGTGGGAACAAAGTTGAATTTTCACACAAGCTTGTATGATGCTTTTTTTTACATCGTCAACATCGGAACTTAGATTCACATGCATTGTAAGAATGTGGCGCTAAACAGTTTGCACATAAGTTCTTGTTCTTAACTATTGTTTCGCGAGATTCACATGTTGTTAAAATCTAGCACTTTGTAGGATCGTGTATTTCTGCACGGTACACACAAGGTCTCTGTCGCACGTCGAGTTTCTTCCTACGTATATTCGTTCCAACAAAAAGAGCTGAAGTACATTGCTTAACATCTTGAGAATCACTACGAGGAGAAATAGGTTGACTAGATTCCATGATCTGAATTTCTTTTAGAATTCTGTTTCGAAGAGCATTCAGATATCACTTATCGGTTCGGTTTTCTCTAACCAAATTCATCCCGAGTTTGGATGGTAGTTTCCTCAGTACTATTGGTATCAGTAATGTTCCATAGGTATCTCCCGACTGACCAAGTGCTTCTAATCCTCGGATTAATGCTGGCGGTTGTCCATTGTGGTTTTTCTAAATTGCCGTTTAATTGTGGGCTGTGTCGCGTACACTTATTCCACATCTCTTTATTTTCTATTCAAGCTTATCCTAATAGAAGCGAAGACTTTTCAAGTTGTTTTCTGGTGCATTCATTTCTAGCAATGCTTGCATGTAAAGGTTTATTGTTCTATGCGGTTGTCCATATTGTTCAGTCAGTAGTTCAACGGCAACTTTGTAATTGAAAGTCCTTCTATGCTTCGTAATGCTTCGTCAGCTATTTGTGCTAACAGGTAGGTGAACTTCTGGACATCACTAAGTGTTGAATTATGATGCACAGCGGTTTCAAAGGAATCCCAGAAAATTTGCCATGTCAACATATCACCATGGAAGGTAGGAAGAGTCAGTTCTGGGAGTTGAATATTACTAAATGCAGCTTGCGATACAACTACATCGTGGTGTTCACTATTACAAGTGTTTGTACAAGATTCAAGTCCTCGATCATTATAACTTTCCACAAAACTACCAAATCATCTAATTTCTGTTGATAAAGCTAGGTTGTACTCATCTGATTGAATTATTTCCTCTTTGATGCTCTCCTCTGGGATCTCGTCCAGTATCTTTTATCCAACGTCCTGAGAATTTTCTGGTTTTGTTCGATGACATAAAGCAATGTTGAAAGTTCATAAATGTCTAGATTTGAGGTATCCATTGCCGTTTTTTCGATCATTCAAGATGTAGATTCTCTGTATCCTTCACGTAAAAGTTTCACTTTTGTATACTCCATGTCTTAAACTCCCTTTTGGAGACGGCACCCCAAGGGGGGCTACTTCCTATATAATCAATGGTATGAGTGTGCCACAATATAGGGTCTACTTTTTCAGGCATTAAGATGTAGAACAGGGTTACAAATTCAGACCAGCTGTTACCAACAGGGTTACAAATACATGCAAGTCAGTAAATTTCATCTGTGAAATAAAATGGACATTAAATTTTAACCTTAGAATGCTTCTAAAAAAGAATGTTCCAGATCTATTTCCCCTCAAAAAGTTATCCCAATCGTGAATTTCCTCTGAGCGGCTATATATACAGTAGATTCACAGTAAAATATATACACAAAAGCATTTTGATATTGTCATAACAGGGTATGATAAAAAATGTCGGCTGGCATAACAGGGTATGTTTTTCACAAATTTCTTGATACTAACAGGGTCCAGTTCAGAACAGACCAACGGCACAGGTATACCCTAATTTATAGGCAGTTTATTACCAATTTTGAATTGAGTAGGTAAGTAGGTAAATATTTTTTTTTTCTTCAAAATTTTTTAGTTTTCCCTGAGATTTAACCACAAAACATGTAAACCAATGAAAAAAATAATAAAATCTTTACTCTAACTCTCAATTAAAAAAATCAATTAAATTTCTTGAGTAGGGGACAATCATGTTGGTCAGTCAGCTGATGGCATACAAACAATATATTAACTTAAGCCTGGTATTGGAACACTGTACAGAAATATAAGTATGGTTACCTGTTGGAGTATTTCAATGCTGTCAGCCAATAGACATTTAAGCTTCCAGTCACAAGATATTTTAGCTTTAATTATACTAGATGGGTATTCTATGTTGATATGGAAATCTTCATTCTAAATATAAATATTATAATTTGAACAATGTTTTATGGAAGGTATACTTTAGTATGAATTTTTTTTTAATAAGCTGAACTAATTTATTTTTCAAATAAGGTACAGTATACCACAAAATATGCAAGTTTTAATGAAGTTTTTAAATATTTCAGGTAGTACATTGTTCGCTATAAACTATAAACTCCCAAACATGCATTTGGGAAGTTCAATGAATAGACACTAATAAAAAGCTTTGCCAAGCGCAGCATGATTCGACCACAACATGGTGAACCCTGTACATTTTAGGCCCAATATGGATAGTCAATTGCTCTGGACACATGCAGCCCGTGGTGGACTGACTAAATTTTTTGACACCTGCAGCCTTTGATGGACATTCCACCCACATTTTACAAGGAATTCATTTTTTTTTTCAAAAGCAGACCAAAATAAATTACAATTACAAAAAATTTCCCTTCTAGGTATCTGCATGCTCATTTTCATTTCTGCTCTTTTGGTCCCTAATGGCAATAAGGGAGAGGGGGTGTCACAAAATTAATCCTCAACTTTGTAAATTCACTACTTGACAATAATTAATTAGAAAAACAAACATAAATTAAAATCAGACAATAAATAAAAAAGTTTAGATTTTGGCCCTTTTTGGCCCTTAATTTCATAATGGAAACTAGAGGCTCCCAGGAGCCTGAATCGCTCACCTTGTATTCGATGATACTTATATGCTGGATATTTTATTAAAGGACTGCTACTCTGTGGAATTATCAATTTTAATGTTCTAAGGGAAACAACTCCTATCAAGAAAGGTCTTACAACTTTGACCCCATTACATAATTTTTGGATCTTTATGTGCTTAACCATATGCAATTTAAATTTTTCAAATATCTTGTATTGTTTTCAAGATATAAGCATTAAAAGAGCAAAATTTGAAAAAAAAACAAGAAAAAGGGCAATAACTCCTACAACCATTGTAAGATCTTCTTCAAAACTTCAGGGCAGGTAGATCTTTATGTGCTGATCATTATTATCCAAATAGAATTTTAATATCTATTACCATTTTTGAGTTATTTGCAAAAAACTGCTATTTACCTTATGTTCTATTTTTAGCCATGGCGGCCATGTTTTTAGTCGAATCGAAATTTCGAACTAAAATTTTGTAGACCACATACTATTGAACAACCCTACCAAGTTTCATTTCATTTGACTAAGCAGTTTCAGAGAAGAAGATTTTTGAAAAGTTGAACAAAAAACTGTGAAAATGGTCAATTTTTACAATCCAAGGGGTATAACTCCTAAAGGAATGATCCTACAACTTTGACTCTGTTACAACTTTTGTAGATCTTGATGTGCTTAGTCATATGCAATTTAAATTTTTGAAATATCTTGTATAGTTTTCAAGATATAGGGCTAAATAAGTAAAATTTTTGAAAAAAATCCAGAAAAAGGGCAATAACTCCTACATCGGTTGTTGGATCTACATGAAAATTTCTGGGCAGGTAGATCTTGAGGTGCTGATCACTTTAACCCTATGCCAGAATTTTGATATCTGTTACCGTTTTTGAGTAATTTGCAAAAAACTGCAATTTACCCCTATGTTCTATTTTTAGCCATGGCGGCCATGTTTTTTGCCGAATCAAAATTTCGAACGATAATTTTGTAGAGGACATACTACAGAACAACCCTACCAAGTTTCATTACATTTGGCCAAGCGGTTTCAGAGAAGAAGATTTTTGAAAAGTTGAACGACGGACGACAGACGACGGACGACGGACGACGGACGCCAAGTGATTGCAAAAGCTCACATTGCCTTCGGCAAGGTGAGCTAAAAAGGGAGGTTGCAATAATTAATTCTCCATTTTGTATTGACTAAATGACAAGACTTAACTTGCAAAAGTGGACCGTTAATTAAAAAGTTGCATTTTTTGCCCCTTTTCATGCCCCTTACTTCTAATTGATAAAAGGGAGGATCCCCAAAATCAAAACCATATGTGGAATAATGGTAAGGCATATCAATGTCAAATTTCATAGCAATTGACTACCCAGAACTAAAGTTATTGTGGGAAAAAATAAATGGTTTTAATTTTTTGCTCCTTTTGGGCCCCTAATATCTAAATGAATAAAGGGGGGACCCCAAAAATCGAATCCCATTCATCCTGTAATGTTATGAAACATTTTCGTAAAATTTAACAGCATTTGGTAAACCAGAACAAAGTTATTGTGGGAACAAGTAAAAAAGTAGCATTTTTGGCCCCTGATTTCTGAAAAAAAATGGGTGGACCCCCAAAACCAACGCCGTCCATCCTTTTATGGTAAGGAACACCATTGTGAAATTTCAAAGCAATCGGATAACTAGAACTATATTATTGTGGGAACACTAAAGTTAACAGACAACGATGATAGCATCATACCATCATCATCCGCAATTTTTTTGCGGTCATATCAAAAGGGTTGTACTTGTTTCATTCCATGTTTGTTATTCATTAAGACTTACCATCACTGTTATATACCCATCATACACTGTTCCTTCCTTATTCTGTAGGACAAGGTTGGGAAACTCAAGAAGCATCTCCATTCTGTAACAAACATAAACAAGAGTGATACTTGACAGGTCTGTCATGATGATTGCGGTTTGGTTGGTATATAAGTTTTGTTTGTGTTTTGATAATTAAACTAAAGAGACAAGTCTCTCCCGATAAGTTAAAAATAACAAAGTCTACGCATGATTTTGTATACTGGCAATAGTGTCCTCAGATTCTCTGTTGAAACATGGTATAATGGTTCAAGGGTAAACACTTTTATTATAAATCGGACATATAAAATATTCATATCATTGGAAAGAGGAAATCCTGCTGCACGCGATAGGCTAATTTTCTTTTAATTTTGATGAGTCATTTTCTGAAAAATACTGTTTATTAAAGTCATCAGTTTTGTTTGTTTAATTAAAACAAAAATAAAAAGTAAAGCTGTTTAAAAATTATACAGTCCCATGCCTGAAAGACTCAGCTATTCAAACATATAAGTTTAATTACATTTAGTGTTTCCACTCCCGAGTTAACTAGCGTCTTTCACAGCGACGACTCTGTTATTTTGGCCTATTTGTTATGCATAACAGGGTGATTTATATCTCTTTAGTTTTAATTTTCTCAGGTCCCTATTAAAGGGTATTTGCTAAATGTACCTTTCACTTTTGCCCCTTTTGATATCTGAAAATCACGTTTTGGCATAGGCGTAGCAACCCAAAAATTAGTGGTACGGTTTTGTGAGTGGACAGATCCCCTCAAAGCGGAGTGGTTTTTTCGGTAGGGGGTCTGGGGGCCGCTCAAGGCCCCCGGAAGCTCTGAGGGTAAATCGTGCAAAATCCTGCATCCTGTGCGTTTCCTGGCACTAAAAGGGATTGAATTAAAATGCCTTTTTTTAACAGACCAGTAGAAAACCGGCATAGTTTTTTTTAGAATATGAACGACTTTTTTCGAGTCATTAGTTTAAAGGTTGATATTAAAGGTTTAGCTTCGGTTTTGGTCGAAAGAACAAAAAGTGTAGAAAAAGATAAATAAAAGTTAATAAAAACAACATAGTACCTTTGTCCACTCCAATCATATAGACGATAATGAGATGTGGAATAAGTGTACGCGACACAAACTACATAAAGAAACGCAATTTATGAAAAAATCAAAATGGAAAACAGCCAGCAGTCTTCGGCTAGAGAACAATGAACACAAAGGTTACAGAGACAAAGATTCCTGGCTTAGGACAGACACATATAAAATGTGGCGGGGTTAAACTAGTTTTTTTTTTAATTCTGCATTAGGGATAATAGACAGATTGGGACAGATAGACAGAGTGTTCCAGAAGGTTGTTTTGGAGTACGAGATACATTTTGCTCATGCGGTCACTATAGATATTTTTTTTGGCAGAACAAGAGTGGCACATTAAAAATCTGTATAAGTTTTTATTATACGCTTTAAATGATTAATCTCGTTACTCGAATTCCCAAATATATTCATCCTGTGTTCTTTAAATGCAAATTTGTTTGCAACACGTTTGAAATCTAAATTGTCCGTGCTGGCTTTGTGACCATGTATGATCATTAAATAAATCATTTAACCGATCCTGCTTCATCGTTGATCTGAGGTATGTTTTTGTTCTGCGCAACTTACGGCTCTACTGAAAGACTTTTCGCTGGTGGCATTTGTAGCTGGCAGAGTTTCAGCAGAGTTACCACATCTAAAAGTAAAACTCGTTACCTTGGTTTTATCCCTCTTAAAAACGCGATTTTATCTCTACATGTAAGTAAAATAAGTAAAACTTCCTAGGAGTGTTGGTTTCGAAAACGTTCGCCAAAAGTCTCAACTAACAAACTTTTCATGCTATCAGACCGTCCCAATTGTTTCGACCATTCCGTACCCTTCATGTTATATTATTTGAAATTGGTGAGAAATGACCCATGAGACAACTCTTCTGTTCCAGTAGGATTTTTATTATTATCAAGTTCTAACGTTTAACGTTACGTTGTGGACCTGATCATGATAGGAAAGCTTTATGGACTGCAATTGCTTTTAGTAAATAATTGGCATGCGGCATTAATGCCGTATTCTATACATGTAGCCGATTTAAGTTCATTCGTGATAACTACACAGCCTTCATTTATTTTACGATTCAATTAAATAACCCGATTAACCAGAGTCTCTGATATTCATAATTATTAAAAGATAAAACAGTGCAGGAATGTGCCAGGCTCTAAATCCCGGTAAGGATCGACAACCATGACAACGCATTTAAGTGTTTATAAATATATAAAAAAAAATATTTAAAAATAAGATTTATGTTGAAAGTTTTAAAAATTTAAAGAGTATATTAATAAAATTCTATCATTTTTTATTTTAATTTTCAAAAAAAAACTGGTGCGGTTTACCGTAACGGCGATATAAAGTGGTACGGTCCGAACCGTACCGGTCGTACCGCTTGCTACGGCAGTGTTTAGAGAAAACACTTCCATAGAATTGTATAATAAATATTTAATATACAGGTCTATGACACTTCTTGGGGTTTTTCCAAGAGTTATTTTTAGACATACAGGCACAATTTTGACAGGAAATGACAAATTTCAAATTCTAATAAAAAGTGACGAAAACATACCAATATGACAGCATTTGTCATACTTTTGTTATTATGATGTCTTTATTTAACCAATATCTGTTCCAGTTGGAACCAGTTTCAAATCAAGCCAGGGATTAAATAAAACTGATTGTTTTTGGACATCCCTGATCAAGCCAAAGAAAAAATTTGTAAAAGAAACAAAATACCACAGAATTAGGCATACCAAATTTGGACAATGTTGGAAATAAATTAATAATCCAAGTTTTTTTTTATTACATTTGGTCTTAGTAACATCAAAAAATTGGGGACAGAAAAAAAAATAATTTGGTAGAAGAAACCCCAATTGGAATATATATCCTAATTAGGATATAGTATCCCAATTGGGGTTTCCCCCAACTTGTTTAAACATTTCTGATAATTTGGGAGTTTGTTTAATTAATTACTAATTAGGTAGAATAGATAGCAATTTAAAGATTTAACAGGTAAAGGCGTTTATTGAAGGTTTCAGGTTTCTGACTTATTTCCTTAATTGATTGTATAAACAGTTGGAAATTGATTTAATTAAATTGTAGATTCTAGTCTAGTGCAATTGGGCTATTCCAGAAATAATCCATACCCCCCCTATAGAAGGTAAAGGAAATCCAGAAAAAAAATGTGATTGTTTCCTGAAATTTCCAGTAAAAAAGTGGCTTTAGTCTAAATAAATCCAGTATTTTTATTGACAAAAAAATAGAAAATCCAGAATTTTTTTCTTGTTTACACTAAAATTTTCCAGCTTTAAGCAATCAATTGTATATAAGTTCCAAAATTAAAAATAGTTAATTTACTAGAACTTCCAGGAAAAAAAATCTATCCTGTAAAATTTTCCAGAAGCTGAATGAGAGGCTTTGAGCAAATATAATAAAAGCTACTGTCTCATATGCACACTAAATAATTGTACTGGAAATGCACAGGTTTATACAGCTTGTACATTGAAATGATTGTGTTAAGTCTAATGTAAATGCTTTCTTTTTGGTAGATAGAAGACTCATCATTTCATTTAATGATTGAGTAACTGCTTTTCATGGTTTAAGTTTTACCATCAAAGCAGAGCCAGATATACATTGTAGGTACATGTATTGCTTTAATTTACTGGTGTCAGTGTTGATCTGACAAGATTCTTATTCATGAGTATTTGACCTCCATACATGTATCTCATAAACATAACGTTATAAGTCCAAAGTAAATGAAACTTGTTATCTAAAATGAACAATCTAATGTTAAGACTGCATTAACAATGATAAACAAGTAGCAAGATGCACATGTACTCAAAACATTGATTTAAAGACAAAGAAATCAACAAAATAGAAAAAGAAAATGTCCATTCCTGTGGTATTGTAAGTGCACGCCTAGCATTAACATTCCAGAGCAAAATTATTTTCATATTTTCTGTCCATAATTTTAGAACCATTGAATTTCTACATAATGATTAAATACATGTATTACGATTTTAGGTAGCCATATTGATGCCATCTGTTAAAAAATTGGTAGTACATCAAGGATTTTCCAAATACAACTATTAATCAGTTAAAACCATTTCAATTGAATTTTGGGTTTACCTTATCCAAGAAAACTTATATGTCACTTAGAACTAAAAATTATCTTTGAAAAAAAAAAACATTTATTCATTTTAAATAAATATTTATTTATACATGTACATAACATTTTTAACACATAAATTGAAGAGGCAGAGGTTCAACAAAATTTTATCTTTTTACATTTGTACATGTGTTTTTTAGCTAGAACATTTAAGATTAAACTTTTCCTGTTTCAAAAGTTTATTGACATTTTGATCATGCATAGTCATGTTCATTCAAGATGTTATCTATAATACTGTCATTGGAAACATCCATATTTTCATTTGCCAGATTATCTTCAGTGGTGACATCTAATAGTTTTTTCATCTCTTTTGTCTTCATGTCACATGCTTTGCGTAAAGCGTCAGTTGCTTTTTGCAGTTCACAATGTTTCGAAGCAAGCTCATTTTCTTCTAGGGTTATAGCACTATTCTTGTTGTCTGTTTCCCTTAACTCAATAATTTTCTTCAGAGAACACTTGATAGTGTGCTTGGCCAAATTAAGTCTTTCTGTGAGACGCCTAATTGTTTTAATCTGCTTGTCCGAGAATGTTTTACCATGTTCTCTAAGTCTCTCTAACAGAACATCCACCTCAGCAACTGCTATGTTAGCATCCTCTGCATTGAACTGGTCCCATGCAGTTTCTGCCATTCCTGTAATCACTGCTTTTGAGCACGCTCTTACATTGCATCTTCTAACAAGTTCTGTCAGCTTCTTGTTCATGAACACCATTTTTTTCCTCCTTATCCCATATGCTTTATTAATTTCTTCTTCTGTGTATAACTTTATGTTTTTTGCTTTCAGAATCTTTTCGACATTCACTGGAGTTGATAACCAGGTGGAACTTGGACTGAAATTAGATATATAATATTGGTTAACAAAACTGTTTTAATAGCTTTTACAAATCAACTTAAAGTGGTTTAGGGAAACTGAGTATCTTATTTGGACATTTTACAACTCTTAAACAATAATTTAATTTAAATGACTTGTTTTAACATAAAAAAAAATAATTCTTTATTTTATTTCATTTTATTAAAGAAATGTATTGGGAAAAATAAGGCTTTCTCTAAATATCTTGAAAAGGGGGAGGGTGACACCAAGTTTTTTTCATCTTGTTTCAAATTATGGTATATAAGACTTGTTAATTTTTTTTTTTAATAAGACAAAACCAAAATCAGCACAAGTTGAAAGATGCTTAATGACACTTTTCCCTTCTAAACTTTTTTGTTATGACTCATGCAGGTTTCACATTGAAAAAAACTAAGACAATATACCTTTCTTGATTACTTTCTGTCTTCTTTGCCTTTACTGGAGTGCATTCTTCATTGCTGGGACAAGTGGCTGAAACAGAGGCAAAAATTACGTAAAATGATTAAAACTGTCCTTTATCACACAAATTAAACAAATATATTGAAGGTTAGCATGGTAAGTAACATATGTCATATTCTATAAACAAATAGGTCAAAGAAAAAATTATTGCATCAGGGCCATATTTTAATACATGTATTTTTAGTTTAAATTGTTGTCCAGTAGCAGGTTTTTCTTTAAGATTCTAGGATTTTGTTGTGTGTTTTATGGATGTTGTGTCAATCACATACATTTATTCTACATCTCATCATTATTGTCACTATAGGTTGCTTTATTAATGTTAGCTTATCTACATAATAACCATTAGGAAATCACTTGCATCTTAATTTCACATCAAGGTCAGAAGCAAAAGTACATATAATGCTATTTCAACAAAATGACAAACCTTTGAATTGCAGTGATTATATAAGGATGTCATATGATCATAGTTTTATGAAAGAAAAGTTTTCAATAAATGGAAATTAATATTTACATTAAATTATAAAAATAGATAATTTTATACCTGTCAAATCTAATTTCCTCTTTGCCACTGGAGTTGATGTCTTTGAAGGCATCATGGATTCTATCTCAGAGTCTGTTGGTACCATGAGTGGCTGAACATAATCTTCCTTTTGATTCTCACCCCTTGATATAACAGCTGTTAAAAGATAATATTTGGTTCTTTATTTCTATTTTGTTCCAAATAATTCAGATAAGTACATGTATATATAATTAACATTTTTATGAAGTCATATTTTTATTCCAGCTCTGTTGTTGAGAACCAAAGATATTGAATAGAATGAATCAATATAAGATGCATACATATTTATGCATCTTATATAAAAGTGTAACAATATTCAGTTTTATAATTTAGCGGACATGGCCATATGCAATAATTATTATACTTTACTAACCAGCATTCTGTGTTTTTCTGTCTTTGATTTCTCTTATTGCTGCTTGGAACTCCTTCCTTTGACCCATTGCAAGAACCCCCATCTCTTTCAGGTCATCATTGGTCACCTCAAGCAAGCTCCTTACAGTTTTAAACTGGTTACTTTCAAATGTTGATTTCATATAATCTAAGTTATTTTCTTTGAAAAAGTCATCGAAGGATATCTCATCCATTGTAAATTAACAAGAATTCATAAAATATTATTAATTTGGTGGATCTTATTTTTTTAAGTGATTACAATTGTCTAGTCAAATGCTTTATATGAAATGTGACCCCTGTAGAGAGGGGTGTTGCAGCCCTGTAATTGGACAACACCATTGGTATACCTGAAAATTTGCATATTTTATTACATAATCTTACCTGTCATTCAACTCTTGTAACTTTTTTTTTTAAATTTCCAATATGTATTAATAATATATTAAAAATATGAGTTATAATTTTTAAATCATATTTACTCTTTTTGCTAAGAAGCATTAAATCTTCACATAAACAAAACACAATTACATCATGTATCACAAGATTTTTTCTAAAATTTCCCAAGAATTTTTTTTTTATTTAGGGTCATCAGAACTGAACTTTCAAAGAAAATCTAAGTACAGCAAATATGTAATATTAACCTAAGATGGACTGTACTCAAAAATGAAAAAAAGCAGAACTTCAAAATAATGGGAAACTAAATAATAAATACAAATTTTATTTTATTTAGTGACCGCTATGCCTTTAATTTTTAAATTCCATATATATATCAGTACACATATACTGAAAATACATCTAAAATTAAAATATCCAAAAAGGAAGACCTATATGTACTGTTAATTCAATGTAAAGGTCCATGGCTCTTTAGGGTTCTAATAATTGACAATCACTATATATGTTTATTAATGCAACTAGAGACTAGTACAGTCATGGCATACAATACAAAACAATGACAATGACATACATTATAAAACAATGATATACATGAATAATAACAAATTGACATGAAGAATATGAAACAAACATATAGTCAGTAATATAAACATTTTATATTAAATATTGGAACTAACTAGGCTCTCCCTTCCTCAGTTCTAATGACCGATCTATAAAAGAGACAATAATCCCAATTTCTTCAGGTGTTGACGGGTTTAAAATTTTTATTAGTTTTTCATTATTGTTAAGCAGATCAAAATTTGGATACCAATCTAAAAGGTTTTTAAGTAATGTATCCCTTTCTTTTTTGTTAATTGTACAGTTTAAAAAGAAATGTTGCTCATCATCTAAAGTATTACAGGTTTCACATAGTCTCAAATGCCTGGGAATTTTTAAATATCTACCAGTTTCAATAAATAATTTATGGTCACTAATTCTAAACTTTGTTATGTTTTGACGTACTTTTTTATTTGGATGTTTTAAGTAAAACTCCATTTGATTTATTGTTACTTTAATACTTTTATATAAGAACAACTTATTGTCTTCTGTTAAATTTTCTATTTTGTTAATAGTTATTTTTTTATAATATTCGGTCACATTGTCTTTAATTGTTTTTTTAACATGACCTAATTTTTTATTGGATCCCAGTTTGCTAACTGATGTTTTTGTATATTAGTTTCTTCCAAAATATTTTTTGCAAAAGTGTTCCAAGAATATGTTCCCTCAACATCTAGTTTTTCTGTTAGTTGAAAGGCTTCCTTTAGTATTGGATTAATATCATTGCTATAGAGTCTAGCAAGATATGATATGGCTTGTATTTTTACATTGGATTCAACAGGAAGTCTATCAAGTTCAGCTCTAGTTGCTAAATTTGAGGAACTTCTCTTAGTTCCAAGTGTATTTTTACAAAAACTTAGATGTAGCTTCTCAATAGGTGTTTTATCTATAAACGTATTGGGATCTACCTCTAGATTGTTCTTGTGAGCTCTAAGTTTGGCTCTATAATATTTCAAATAATGGTCCATGAAGCTTATTTCAGCATTATAAGTTAAAATAGGATGAATGAGTGTATCAAATATATTGCATGAAACTTTCACAGGAATTTGACTTAAGTCTGATGTGTACCCCTTCACAGTAAAAAGTACTTTTCTGGCCTTATTTGTCATATCCACAGTACTGTTTATCAGACTACCATTGCTGTTTATTAAGCATCCCAGGTATCTAAATTCTTTTACATTCTGAATAGGAATATTTTTATACTCTGTGAATGAAGTTGGTATATTAACAGGTTTATTTTGAAAAATCATAGTTTTAGTTTTACTGGCATTTACAGTTAATTGCCATTTATCACAATATTCTGAGAGATTTGTTAAACTATTTTGCAGGCCTTCTTTGCTCTCTGATAGAATGATAAGGTCATCTGCAAACAGTAAGCTTCCAAGTTTTGAATTTAATAGTGTTAAAGGTTCACAAGTAGCTTTAGAAAATAAGTCACTTATGTCATTAATAAAAATGTTAAATAAAGTGGGGCTAATAGAGTCTCCTTGTCTCACTCCTTTATCTATTTTGAATGGACTTGAAATAAAGTTTTGGTGTTTTAATGAGCCCAAGGTATTCTTAAACTGATTTTTAATTATATTGTACATTTTTTGTCCAATTCCCATATTTTTAAGCTTATAAAGAAGGCCATTTCTCCAAAGGGAGTCAAAGGCCTTTTGTAAGTCAACAAAACATACATAAAACTTTTTTTTATTTTTATGAAGATATTTATTTATTAAAGATTTAAGAATAAAAAGACTGTCAGAAGTCCTATGATTACTTCTGAATCCAAATTGGGAATTATTATATTTGTTTTCCATAAATTTGGTTAGCCTTGCATTAAGAATAGCACTGAAAACTTTTGAGAGGCAACTCATCAATGAGATACCTCTATAGTTATTTAGATTCAATTTATCTCCAGATTTGTGTAGAGCTATTATATAGGATTCTTCCCATTTTTGGGGATAATATCCTGATTTTAAAATCATGTTAAAAAGTTTTGTCAGAGATTTAAGCGTGACATCTTTGCTGTATTTTAGTATTTCATTTATTATCTTATCAGGTCCACTAGTTTTGCCAGATTTTAATTTTTGAAGGATAATTTTAACCTCTTCACAAGTTATAGGTTTATCAGTGCTTTCATTCCATTTTATGTTTTTTTCACCATTTTCTGTTTCTTTTTCAACATAGTTTTGGAATAATTTATCAGTTGTACTACAATTCCCTTGATTTTTAAAGTGGTTTTCAAGAGGAGTCAATTCTTTAAATATTTCCTCTTCAGTTTCTTCCTTGTGTGTTACATCATGTTTCATATCTTTTAATATAGACCAATATTCCTGTTTATCATGACTAAATGAGCCTTCAAGTTTTTTATATAAATTTTGTTTATATTGAGCCTTTTTAAATTTTGATGTCCTCTTTAATTGCTTTAAAAGTGTGTGGTACCTTATTTTATATTCTTCATTATATGGACTGATTTTTATATTTTTTCCTATAAAATTAATTTGATGTTTCAACTCTAAAATAGAATTATCTGACCATTTTTGTTTTGTTTTAACTTTCTTAGTTTTTCTTTTTTTCTTTATTTTACAAGAATAATCAGACATTCTATAAAAAATATTTGTTAATTTATTTGTTGCGGCATCAACACCTTTTTGATCATCTGAAAAAATTTTCAGTTCAAAATCAACAAGATCTTCTATTACTTGTCTATTTGATATAAAATCACTTAATTTAATTTTAGATTTCTCTTGGTCCCAATGATATGAAAAAGTTGAAGACCATCTTTTATCTGAGAATATATCTTCATTTGTTTGTAAGCTAAAGTTACATTTCAATGAACATTCTATATACATGATATACAGATGCAATATATATAATTTCATATATATTGTAAACTACCAAAAAAATGTATGGGGCCATCTGAACTTAGACACCTAAATTAGTCTAGAGCAAGTCTATACATGTCCTTTTTAGTTTTTTTTGTAAGATTTATTATGGTTGATAGTAGATTGAAAAATATGTTGCTATTGCATAATAAAAATTTGCACATGTACAAACAGAAAAAAAATATATAAAAACACCAAAATGATAGTTCAAACATTAACTTCTAACATATCATTTTTTTTTCTAATTATATAACATGGTACAAAAATGCATTTAGATAAGTTTAAGATAGATTCATCCAATGTAAGGGTTTAATGCTCGGCATTATAGTGCGGTCAGTTAAACTCAGTTTCAATGTGTAAATGATGGCTTACATTGTATAGCGATAATTATTACATAGGATTTTACCAATTAATGAATTAGTTGCATTGAGATTTTCTTAATTGGAGTCAACTTTACTGGGTAATTTAGAAACTGGCAGTTTCATTGACTAGAAGTTGAAAATTAAAGTTTTCAGATACATGTATCATGCCAAAAAATCTGAAACAAATTATGAATGACAATCATCTATAGTGAGTGAGTGAGTTGGTGTTTTACGCTCGTGGGACGCGTTACAGGTTATTTACAGGCGATGACAATCAAGTTGGAATATAAAGTTTCCTTGAAATATACAAATGAGAAACATTAGGACCAACCTTAAAAAATGTTTGTTTCCCCTTTCACAACACTACCTTAATTCAAACCACTGGGTAGGTAAGTATAGCAAAAAAAAAAATAACAAAAGAAATTGTTTAGAAATTGAGATGTATTCTAGAAAGAAAACAAAATTTATGAATTAGAAAAAATATTTCTGGAAAAAATAATTTATTTCACTTAGGGCAATAAAACTTTTTGGGTAGGGGATTATTTTGTGAGTAATTAGGTGAAGGGGAAACAAACAATATTTTATCTTTAGCCTAGTTGATATAACTGTCTGTATAAATGCAGTTTAAGTAATGGAACAATTTATATTTTTTTAAGGTTCAATTTTGGCTTTTTAAAGCAAAATGATTAAAACATCCAATATTTTTCATTCAGGCATGCATGTCAATTAATTTGGTTAGAAATCAAAGCAATCTGAATTTAGTTGACACATTCTCCATGAAGGCATGAAAAATCCAGAATTTTCACTTGATATGAAAGGTGTCAAGTCTTATACATTGAAATAAATTTGACAAATAAACAATGTTTGTTAATTTACTGACTGGTCATGATGACAGATAGAATTATAGGAATTTGTCAAACCCATCATTATACATTTATCTGAGCAAAGATAAACATCAATGTTCTTAGTTCTGTGTATATACAAAGCCAAAAATTAGCCCGAATCATTTCAAACAAGCAAGAAGAAGATTTTAAGAAGACTGTTTTACTGGTGAGTATTATATAAATATTACGGTAAGGACAATTACAATGTAATAACTCAAACCTTTAAAAAGTATGAATTTGCTTAATATAGCTAATTACAAAAAATTAAATGCAAATACTATGCATATATAAGTATTCTGGGAGCATCTATCTACTACTTTATATTCTTAAAGATGAAAAATTGTACTAAAAATAAATAAAATATATAGAGAAAAACCAATTTATCTAGACTTTATTTTGCTTTTGTACATTTATTTAAAATCATTTCAATTTTTTGGCACATATTCCATATTCAATCGTTTTTAATTTTATTGACTTACAAGTCAGATAAAAAAAAGGATAAAGTGGTCTATTTGGTAAACCCATTAGATAATAAACAATGTCTGGCATCTTTTTCAAACAGCAGGTCTAACTTAGGGCATAGGTTTTCTCACTCATTATATGGTTATTTGCTTAAAAAACAATGATTTTATACATGACTTGTATAGATTTTTTGTTTTGTTATAAATATACCTAAACATCGCACAATGTTTCCTTAAAATCATGGAAGTAATATTAAGATTCTTAATTACTTCCATGGTAAAATATACCAACTATTTATCAGTTAAAGTGCCTGACTGTCTGTCCCACAAGGTATATATATATTCTTTTCTTTAAGGGTAAGAATTTTCTAAAAAGAATTTTATGAATTGTGATGGAAATAATAAATTATTGTCCATTTTTTTCTAATCAAAAGAGAAGGACCACAAGTGTCTGTATTTTTTTTTAAATGTAAGACCTCAACAATAATGACAAGAAGACGGAGACTTACATATACATATTTGTATCTAGATTTTACGTAACTTTATCATAGTGACTTTTTTGCTCTTTGTAATAACACTGATTGAGACATGTTTTCATGTTTTGCTTTCTTAAGTAATAATCTTTCATTCTCTATTAAAATACAAGTGACAAGAACGCATTCACTTGGAAGAATCAAATGTTCCTGTTGGGGGTCAATGGGATATTGTTATATTGTTGTCTGTCTATCTGTTTATTCATCTCAAACACTTTTGTTATGAAACTATATTGTCAAAGAAGCAGAGTACCAATGGGTTATCCGAATATCAAAAGTCCGAAAGGGCAGAGACAAAACCAGTAAACACCAACAAGAACGGGACAAAAACAGACAACATAACTAATTGAGTCTTTATTTTGTCAAAGTCATAATTATAGGGGTAAATTTATGCCAATATTTAAAAGTCAAAACCCTATTTTAAGGGCATATGATACAGTTACAGGGGTAGAGTATGACATCGACGTTGGATACATATTGTGACATCATGAAAATAACCCAAAATATTCAGAAATGATTGAAAAATGGCTGGTCTTTGCAAATAACTTAAAAAGTAGCATGTTGAGTCCTTAGTTTCTTACTGCCATTCTTTAAAAGAACATAAATCAAACATCATGCAAAAATTTCAAGAATTGCAATGGACAGTCTTTTTTTATATGGCTTTTTATTTACAGAATTTCTTCAAGATTATCATAAAATTACCTTTAAAACCAATTTTTGGTTTGCATTTAACAAATGGTAATATAAACATGCCCAGATTCTCTTAATTGTAAAACAAAAGACAGAGTAGAAAAATGACCAATGGTTGGTTAAAAAGTATGTTGAATAATTTCCAAAATGTTTCACTTTTTCCAATTTTTGTGGAATCTATTTAATATTCTATTTTAGATATTATAAAAACGGATCCATTAAGACATGGTTTTCTTTTTATATTTAAAATAAAAGGCACCGAAACTAGTCGGTCAAACAGAAATAAAGACATAGACTTGCAAATCCAGTTGATGTTGTTGTCCTTTTTCTTTTCATTTTAATGTTGATAGAGAACGAGCGTAGGTTCACTTCTCTGTTTAAATTATATTTAAATTGTACATACTAAAATTAGCTGAACTGCATTTCAAAGGAGGATCTGAACTGTATCGTATGTCTTAAGTGTTTGCTTGATAAAAAAAAATGACTTTTTTTCTTGTTAATTGTTTTTTTCAGTTACCCTTTTCCCACATTCATATAAAAGACATTTACTATGCATTATTGTATAAATTCAAAAAGTTTGTATTCTAGGAGGGATTCACTTTCCTAAATGAACCCCTTGAGTTGCCTTGAAAAAAAAAATTGAAGATCAAAATTTTAAAACAGTGGACAAAGAAGTAATTTTACTATAGGTTTTACATACTTATCAACTTTATTTTTTCAAATATATATTCAGGGTTCAAATTTAGCACTTTCAAATTCTGCTTCTAAAAAATTGTGCTTCAAGCTAATTATTGCTTTACGAAGTTCTGTACATGACACAACGATTCATATTATTTTACTAAAATTTAACCATTTTGCTTCTTACTTTTATATGAACAAGCAAATTTTTGCCCCTTGAAAATATTATAAATTTCTATCTCTTAATATAAACATGTAGATATATACATTTACATGAATTACATGCATAAGTGTAAATTGGACATGTTACAAAATTTTTATATGATGAAAATTGGTATAATCATGGAAGTAAGAGTTCCTATACATTGTACAACTTCCATGGTATAATTGTTATGATATCTCATATGGATGTTTTATTTCTTTATTGGAGAGCTGATGCTAATTTATTCAAAGATATTTATCTGATGATATCAATAGAAGGCCATGTGTTCACAGCAGGTCTTTCCTGTCCAACTATATGTCAAATGATAGTTACATAATTATGATGATAACCAAAATATCATTTTCATAAATATTACAAAGTTTATATGCACATGTGCCTGTATAGAAATTTTATGATTTTACTTAAGATAAAAAAAAATATTATGGATTCTATTTAGACAATAAACTTTGTTCATTTCATTTTGATTAATTACTTAAAAAATTAATAAAAACTTATAAAAACATGTTGAAGAAAGCAATACAAAACTAGACACCTGATCATTATATAAGATTGATTCAAAGTTAATTTATCTGAATGATGAATCCAAACTTTATCTAATTATTAAATTAAAAGGAAGGCAACAATGTACCAATTAATATACATGTACATGTACTATAGAACACTTAATGTTGCATTACCGAAGACCTAAATTTATATACAGTGTATAAAATTTTCATGTCCCATCTACAAAAGTAGGGAGATATAGTGCTCAGGTCTGTCTGTCTGTTCGTCAAAAATGTTGCAAATGGTCCATTATGTTTATGGACATATTGTTGTTTATTTTTAAGTACTCTTGGTTATTTTCTTTATTAAATCATAATATTAAAGCAACTTTTAAATAACAAGATTTATTTAGTTGCAGTATACATGGCATATATTTGACCTTTTGCCCTGATTTGTAATAAATGTACATGCATGTGCACATGTTGGCTATATCATAAGTCAATAGATTTGTCAAAAATATTTTTATATTTGTTTCTTAAAATTCCAAAGGGAACATGGGGAATAAATACACTAGGCAAATTTAGAAATAAACCATTTATTAGACGTTTCGGCCTTAGGCCTTCTTCAGTATCACAAAATTATTCTCCTGCTGCATTTGGCAACTTATTTAAAGTAAATGAAAACTTGAATAAATATTACTTTATCTATTAGCATGTTTTAAACTTGGCCTTATTTAAGCTAGTGTTTTCATAGAGTTTTGTAGTGTTCTGTGGTATTAGATGATAAAAAGATGCACCCTTATGATTTGAATTTTTAAATACTGGGTAGTATTACTAGTCCTACATTAAAATATTACTTTAAAACCTGTTTAATAATGAAATAAAAAAAAAGTGACCTTAATACAATTTTTAGTAGGAATATTTTAGTGGGTCATTCGGCTAATGGCAAAAGAACAAAATTTTAATTTAGACTTTATAAATATTAGCCTGTTATTGTAATGATTGATTAGAATTTTTGAATTTTATATTTTAAACCTGTTATTGTATGTTAACATGGTTAAGTAATTATAAAAATATTTTTTTTATCAGGTGATACCGAAATGGATCCAAGAGTAACAAAATTTACAAACATTTTGAAAGCCATGCAGGAAGCTTCATTTCATGGCTTTGATGTGCTGAGGAAAGTTTGCTTTGATTTGAAAAAACATTTTCAAGAAAATGAACTTTCAAATGGTTTGTCTGGGTTCTCAAACAAATTAGACCAGACAAGTATGGAAATTTTTCCAGAGAAAGACATCTTCTGTAAAGGATATGAACCAATTCTTGTCTATGGAGATGGCAATTGCTTACCAAGGTGTGGATCTTTGTATGCATTTGGACATGAAAACTGTCACGAGGAAATCAGATGCCGTATTGTTTTTGAATTATGCACAAACACAGACTTCTATCTCCATGAAGGGAACAAAGTATATATCCAGTTTTCAAACCACTACACTGCTGGATCTGGCATGAAGAATTTCGAAGAAATTTTAAAGAAAAGTATAGCTGCTTTTGCAAGTCCTGGTGCATGGGGAGAGATGTGGCATTTATTGGCTTTATCATCTGTATTGAAAAGGAAAATCTACTCCATCTTCCCAGATTTACCTGGTACAAAACGTGACAGGCCAAGGTTTCACAGAGAAATTTTGCCCAGAATCTTAGAAAACAATGAACCAGCAAGAATCTTTTGGACAAATATGCATGGAAAAACCCAAAATGTAAATTGGTGGACATCAAATCATTTTGTTGCATGTCAGAAAACATGTGATACAGACAGGGAGATTGTTAATCTGAAGCTTCCTAATACCAGCAATTGCCAAAGGAAACCAGTCACCTTATTTGATTTTATCAAGGCTTCAACCCAGAAAAAACAAAGAAAGGATAAAAAGGTATATGCATATTATTTCTCAACTTAAAAAGGTGTCTATAATGCTGTTAAAGAATGGGTCAATCAATCTGAAGAGAATTCTAGGTTTTTCATTTCATTCAGAGTTAAAATTCAAGTAAGATTCTCTATAAAGCACGACATTATTAGGTATTATTTTATCTTCATTTTAATTATAATCATGATAATTTCATAGTTATTATATTAGAATAATTTAACTAGTGCTATACTAGGAGTAAGGTCACTCTGTCTCACTCACAGTCCTTCTGTATAATAGTAGCTCAACACAGTTGTGCCTGTTATGTAAAAAAATCTATATCTCAAAACTAAGTCAAGAGCTAAGTTTTGCTGACATTTACAAAGTGATTACTTGATCATCATTACTTCTTCTTTAAATATTATTCTTGATTCACAATAACATTTAGTTAATTTAAAAGTTTTCTCCTTTAAAATTCCCAAAGGAGAAAACTTTTTTTTTTCAATTGTTACCACTGTAGTAACTTCAGTTTGCTATATGGAATCTTAAATTGATGTATAAACAAATAAAGCACATATAAATGTCTACAATATATAGGACTTAAAACAATTTATATTATTTCATCACCAGAGGCTTTTTGAACACACAAAAAATGTGACAAATTGAAGAAAATGTAAATGTAATGCATTTTTTAAAATTTTAGGGTACTGAGCAAAGCAGCGGTCTAAAAGAAACAAATAATAGTTGTACCTTAAATGCTAAAAAGGAAGGGAGCCAAATCAATTCAGCAATGACTGCCTGTGTACAGGTACATTATGCACGCACAATTTAAGAAAATGTATTGAAACATCTTTAAATTAATCAGTATCATACTGCTATAAGACTAGTTGCAGAGCAAACATTGTTAATTATCAAATGATTTTGTTTCTGTTACAAGTGATTATCTATTTGAGTACAATTCAAGAAAACAGTAAACTTGTTGAGAAATCATGTACAAGAAGTCTATATTAAAGACAATGGCTGACAATTGTAGGTTATGAAGGTCATCAGCTTATAATCATGAAACAACAATAAATATAGATTCTAAAACAAAAGTATGCAATAAAAATTCAATTAAATAATCACATCTTTTATCGGTTAATATTTACTTTATTTGTGTTGTTGCTTTACAATATAAAACAGTTTTATATGTATATGTATGTATGTTTTTTCCTTCAGAATGAAAGGAAGGAAGTGCCAATGGAGCAAGTTTTGAATGATGAAAATGCAAATTTCCTGAGCAAAACTTCTAAGCAGGATGTCGAGATCAAAGCATACAAACAAGAGGTACAGTTATTCATAATTTGTTCTCATTACTTAGTCCCTTTAACAAGTGATTTTAGACACTTGATACTCTTGGACAAAAGATGATGACCACTGATTCTTCAAGTTTTGCACAATTTTTATTTTTGATTTTTTTAATTAAAACCAATATATTTTTTTCAAAACCTGAATGGTTTTACAAGGCAATATCATATGTTCTCTTATGTTTTGCATATTTACTTCAACCAAACCACAAAAGTTTTGTCAGCAAAAGTTGTCCATTTTAGAATATGTTAATAATAAAGAAAAACTCCAGAAAAGGGATTTAAGGGTCAAAAATGGAGAGAAAAAAAATTGTAACAGATTTCTCCTCGTTTACTGAACATGCTGAAGGGATTGACTAAATTTCTGAGCGGATTTAGACTATTCTTATGATCATAAATAGAATAACTATCATAACAGATTTCTCAATTTCTACTGAAGGGATTCATTTTATATTTAGTACACAGCTTTAGATGTTCATGTATATATATGTTTTTTCCCCTCAGAATGAAAGGAAAGAAGCGGCAATGGAGCAAGTTTTGAATGAAGAAAAGACAAATTTTGACAAGAGCAAAGTTTCTAACAAGGATGTTGAGAATCAAGCATACAAACAAGAGGTACAGTTTTTTAATAATTTGTTCACTTAACTCCATAGTAATGGTTATTATGTTGTCAGCAATGTGATTCAAAAGCAACATATAGGGGTTACTTTGGCACTCTCTGCCATCTTGCGTCCTGCATCCTCCTGTGGCGTCACAAAAAATTCCATCTCAGTTTTCCAGGCAACTATATGCAATAGCCTCTTGATATGTGTATGTAGCTCCATTGCAAAGTACTATAAGGGTTTTCATGGCAAATCATTGCTGCTTCTTGTTTACTGAATACTTAAGGTTTCATAAATATAACAAACATACATGCAAAATTTCCATCTCAGTTTTTCCCGTATGGCAGAGTTCTATAATGTGAAAAGCGATGTTATGCCCATAACATTGCTACCTCGTGTTAACATTTATAATATAATGAATACATGTATATGCAAAATCTCCATCATAGTTTTAAGGGCAACTTCATGCCACAGCGTCTTGAGTTTTGGCATGTAGCTTCATTGCATAGTACTAAAATGTAGGTGTAAAGCCATTTTATTCTTGAAATAAACTTCCTGCTGTTTGCCAAATACCTGATATGTAATATTTTTTAAATAGTGGACTTGTATTAAAATTTCTCTTACACTTGTCAGGGCAACTACAGTCAGCAGACTGTTGATACTTTTCATGCAATTTCATCATATTTTATGTTTTTAATGCCCATAAGGGACGGACCATTTAACTTGAAAGGGGGGAGCCTTAGTTTTTTCCTAAAAAGATATTCTGAAAATTATTTTTGATGAAAAAAATATTTTGGCAGCAGAGGGTAAGAACAAAAATATTTTGAAGAAGGATTTCTGCCCTATATAATAATGGTAATAAAAAAAAAATTATTCTGTGGAGACGCCTTCGAAAAATAAATATTTTTTCTGCGCTCTGTGCGTTAAAAAAATTCTGACCAAAACAAAAAACCAAGGCCCCCCCTTCAAGTTAAATGGTCCGTCCCTAACTGATTTGCTTCATTCTTATTATAAAACATGGATACTCAGGTGACATATGCCTTCTGGGGAAGGCTCAATCTAGTCTACATGTAAATTAGACTATTTGCTATCATTGATTTTCCATGTTCAACCTTATTTATGTTCAAGCTTTTGAACTGTTTTGTTTGAAAAAAAAAACAGATTTTGTATTTACTGTGAAGGCTTTATGCTTGTATTTGGCAAATTGAAATGTTATGATATTTCATTAAATGTTTTGGCTTTTAATTTCAGATTGAGGATTCTAACTTCGAAGATGACATTTCTTGGAATATGAAGGATGACAATTATATGAATACAACATTTGCTTACTGCTTCCCTGACACATCACTCAATGAAGAACAAGTAACTCTGACTGAGGAAATGTATGAATGTGTGAGCCAGGATTTTTATAAGAACATTGGCTTAAGAGCAGCAAAAAACTCAACTAGAGATGATATAAGACAATTGACATTAGTTCATACAGATACAAACAATGAACCTTTATCCCTGGATAGAAGATTGAATAACAGCAAAACAATAAATGTTGCCACTGGAACAAAACTACTTCTGTCCAAAGTGAAACTTGAAATAAGAAAAGAAAAGCGTGCTCATATTCATTCAGTAGCCATGTGTGGTGAATACATCTTAAAAAATGGACCATTAGTAAGAACTCAAACTTTAAGTCAGATTTTAGCAGAAGAAAAACTAAGATATTTGAATAAGCCTGTTGGATCTGTTAAGAGAAAAATGTCTGCAGAAGTACTGGAAACATTGTCTAGGCATTTGCCAATTATGCAAATCTATATAAATAGAACTGGCTTTATTATGGAATATAGGAGTGGCAATATACAGCAGTTTGTAGATTCATTAAGTGACTCTTACAACCTACGAGAAGCAGCAAATAAGAACTTGCATACTGTTTTGGAAAATTTGGAAGACTACATTAACTTAGTCAATACCCAGTTGGATAAAGGAATTGTAAAGGCTATTTTGGTAGAACTGTTTAGTGTCAATGCTGTCAGTAAATTAGATGGAGCTAAATGCAAACAAACATTACAAAGAGCAAGAGATGACATTCCAAGCAAAATCACCAAACTGAAGGAAATTGGAAATAATCTATTAACCGTAAGAAATGATATGACAAATCTCCAGCAGCACCAGCTTTACAAAAGGTCATTAGCCAAAGCAAAAGTCAAGAATTTTACAGCAAGAGCTTCAGGTGCAGGCAGAGAAAAACTAGTGGAAAAGTGCCCACAACTTACTGAGGTACTTGAACTAGCCTTTGGGGAAGGAGCAAAAATTCATCCAAGACTTACCAAAGAAACCAGATTTCGATCACCAGACTTAGCTCTAACTATGCCAAAAGCAAGAGAGATACTTTTGTCTGCATGCAGTGATAAATTACCAAACATAGCTCTTTCCACATGCTATACCTACACCGAAAATTACAGAGCCAATACATACCAGGCCAGGAGACACCATGCAAAGGAAAATGTCAATGCCAACATCTCTTTGAAAAAGCTACCAAGGATAGGAATGGTAGAGGAAAGAATAAATGCCCATTACTGTAGGTCCAATGTCAATTACCAACTAGAAAAGGGAAATGAAAAGAAAGAGGATCATTTAGTTGATGCAAAAGATGCTAAGGGCATAGTATGCGCTGACATTGACCCAGTTCAAAACATAGGGAAAAGTTGGAAAAAAACATCAAGAATGGACCATCAGTTTGACCAGTCGAGAACCAATGCCTGTACGCCAATGACACATCTAATCCTTGATACCACATCAGAATCAGCAGCTATTCAAACCGATAATTTGATAGTTATGAATATTGTAAGAACTGGCCAACCCATCACATTAGTAAACTTGTCATTTTATGAACCAGAAACTGTATACAGATGTTTAAATGAACTGTTCCTTCTCCTTACTATACCTGCTCTCGATCATTTATTTCGAAATCACACTACTGGACAATTAAAAAAGAATTGGATTTTTGTTGTTGACAATGGACCTTCTGAAGCACCTGCCAGTTCACTTGTTAGAATGCTCCTAGTAAGACTTGTCAACTTTTTAAATTTAGATAAAGCTATACAAGTATCTTTCGAAAAACTGAACTCAAAAGACAACCCAGCGGAGAGACCACATGCATCTGAAAACCTTGCTTTGTCTAGGCATGGGCCTTTCAAAACAAAAGACATTTTTAAAGACTTGAATGCAAAACCTGGAACAAAGAACCATGTACAGAATATGGAAGAAATGGCAAAAGAAGTTATCAACTGTTTACGAACAGCAAAGTTTGGTGGGAATTCTTTCTTTTGTTTTCGGGGAGTTAAAGATAATTTTATTTTTGATGATGAAAAAGAACTAAGAAACTTTTTACACCTATCAGAACAAGGAAAGGATGAATGCCTAGGGGAATATTCGGCTATCAATTGTAAATTACTAGAAGACTTGGTGCATGTTTGGAATGTTGAGGAAGAGTACAAAGGTGCATACATAGATGATTACAACCAACTTTCAAACTCTTTATTTGACGATAAAAGAACATCATATTTAACAGAGTATATGGCTGCAATTTATTCAAAAGAACCTAAAAGTCAAATTGAAAGATTTGAAAGAGAACCATTACCAGACTTTGTTAGATGGCACTCAACAACAGAGCTTCACTACATGACATATGAAGACCGTAAAGATCTGGACAGGGGAGAATGGGATGATGAGGCTTTGTTTTTACCATCAAGAATAATACAGCATGTAAGCTCAATAACGTTTGATCCTCCAACAGATATTCTTAAACTGATTTCAATTCTTATATGCATCACACCAGAGCAAGTAAAAAAACAATTGGAAAAGATTGAGTCCTCAATGGAAAAACAGCTTAAACTGGACCAGAACAGGGATGTTTGGAAAGACCACAATTTGTTTAAAAAAACCAATTCAGAACTTGAAGCCATATGTAAGGAAGAGAAAATACCAATATCTGACGGCCCAACAAAACTTGAGATGATTGAGTTAATTGTACAGAAAAGAAACATACAAATTCCTGAGCAAAGAAATGTTTATGCTGGAAAGCTAACAGATATTTCAACTGATGCAGGTGACATCATGAATTACACTATTGGACATCTACGAAGTATACTTCATTTCCATAATTTGAACTGCACTGGTACAAAAGATGAACTGGTATTAAAAGTATTCCTGCTTCGCCATCAAAGATCATATATGATTTTACACTTTGCTATTCAAGAATTGAAGAGGGTTGTTACTGCAGCAAATTTAATAATAATAAAACAGAGATTTGTGTACAACGAAAGGACTCATATTTACAGAAAAAGAAAATTTTCCTCTATGAAAGGAAGAACAAAGAATACAATAGCAATTCCTGATGGGTGCACGGAGGAAAACTTGCATCAGATTTTCAACCCAATTACATTGTGGTTAGACGACTTCCAAAAAGTACAACAAGAACTTGATTCACAGAGAAACGTTTCATTTTCAGCAAAAATAAAGTCAGAAATCAATTGTGTGGAACTTTGCAAAGAGACTGGGTCAAGAGTTAAAGTATTTTGGGAAAGACATGAACTTGGAACTACAACTGGAAGAGATGGTTGGAAAATAGGATGGTATACAGCTCATGTTGTTTCTTACAATGAAGACACCGACATGCTGAACATTGAGTATCTAAAAGAATCAGGATCAATTTACTCTTTGGAATTTACATCAAGTATGTCTTCAGGGAAACTGAAATATCTACATTCTCCATATCAAACGAAGAAACTGGTAAAAAAGTGAACAATGTTATACCGTACTTAACATTTCATGAACTTGACATCTAAGCTGTCACCCAGATGTATACATGTAGTGGCAACAATGATAAAAGATTACAAAACATGTAAATAATTTTACAAAAAATGTAAATCTAATGTCTCGAAAATATGTGTTAATAGATCTTTCCACCTTCATGACCTTTAAAATATGACTTTGCTCTCATATACAACAAAACATATTAAGAATAGATTTATATTTTTGATCCTGATACTGCTTTCTGTCTTTCTTTTATAAGTTTGGGTCTTTCATTTTGTTTTGAAAAGTATTGCGCAAAAGTAATTTCCTGAATATCAATTTCTATTTATTTTTTCACTAATCCATCTTTAAAATACATTTCGTACCTTTTTGTAGTTTGAGAACATATCTGGACATTTTGCATACATGTCATGCATGTATGTGTGAATGGATCTAGTAAATAAACACTCTTTTAACATGTTAAAGTATTAATTCTCATCTAAAATAATTTTAGTAACTTGTTTTTTTAAATCCATTTTTATATGTAGATATGATGGGCATTTCATGAGATTTTCATGACCATTTACATTTGTACATCTCCAAATGATTATCAATTTCATGACAGTGTGTTTTGATATAATCAATTACTTGTAATTATCATTTAAGTGAATATGTAAACATTACTGTAATATGTAAATAGATAAGCCTTATCACTTGTCCATTCATGTATAAAGTTAGTAATTATTTTAATTAGCAAGCAATTATCAACTAGTAGACAAAGAGATTAATTTCCAATTTTAATCATTCTAGTACATGTGTTTATTAGAAATTATTGTATTTGTACTTGTACATGTATAATTAAAACATAAGAAATATTTTTTGGCCTTTTCTAAACATAAATCTTTTTTTTACAAATGTAATTATGAATGTTTTTTGTCTTCTACTTACAATGTATGCATTTTGTATCAACATTTTCTCCCCTTTGTTCAATCTGGTAAAGTTTTTGCATCATGCAATTTTTATTGCTTATCACTTGTCTTTTGAATTTTATATATTGAGTTTTTCATTATAATTTGTACATATCTTTTTTAAATTATTGTTATTTAAGTTATATGTCTAGAATATTTTAAATATGAATTAATACATGTTTATCATAGTGAATATAGTTACTTCATCATGTTCATATTCATATGACAATCTGCGTTATATGCATTGTGATTGACAATAACAAAAGCAGCTCAGTAAAAATAAAATTCATAAAACTTTATTCCAGTTTTGTATGATAACTCCTTATATTTGTACATTTTGACAGTGTGCTTGTCATATCAGCTGTCATATGGCAACAGTAAAAATGAAACCTGGATTACTTCAGTTGATATTGCATTTAAATGCATTTTGTACATGTGCCTGTGCAAATGGATAAGTTTTTAGAAGACCTGATTCATAAATATTTTGAATAATTTTCATGAAGCTTATACCCATTCATAGCAATTAATGACTCATTCAAATCTTAAAACCTGGTCTAAAACAATTACCATTTTTCCTTATTAAACTACCACTAATATTAATTCATAACCAACTGAATATATATAGCGTAACAGAAAAGCACTCAACCAAAGTACAATTCATAAACAATCTCTCTGGATCAGGATATATAATAGGCCTTTCAAATAAAAAAAAGCATGACCCTTTTACATGTGTTTCATTTGATAAGGTTATGGTTTATAAAGGCAAGAATTTTTAAAATCAGAACAATTGCAATCTTTAATTTCTCGTCTTTGTGCTCTTCTTCATGTTGTACTGTCTTTTCTTAAATCAGATTGAGATTGATTATCAAAATTTTTCAGTATTAAAACTCGCCCTTTTGTGCTAAGTGTTTGACAGTACAAATATACCATTCATATATTTATATGAAACTAAAAATTATATACTGTGCACATGTTGTGTAAATTTTACATGCAGGACAAAAGAGACCATTTCTGAGTATACATGTAGTGCATTGTCATACAATTTGCATAAACTTGAAAAAGCATCTGACACTGACACACACCACAATGCAATACCGGAATTCCAGAAAATTAATGCTAACATTGTGGGATGTTTATAGTAGAGATGGAAGATTTTATTTAAAGAGTCATACTTCATACTATAGATCATAACGGATTTCCAGACAAAAAAATATAACAGGTCATTTTTTTCCATGGAAATTTCTCCCATGCAAACATACCTTCTATACTTATGCGTAGGAATTCCAAAAAAATATTTGGAAAAATATGAAAATTTTCCATGGAATTTCATTTTGTTTGATGCTACCTTCTATAGGGGGGGTATGGATTATTTCTGGAATAGCCCATTAAACAAAGTTGAAAATCGTTTTTGTAATTTTAATTTCCAGATTTGCTTCTGACATGATGATTCGTCACTAGTGAATGCAAAATTCATTACACAACAATTCTTAGTACAGGAAGATTAAGGACTTATTAAAATTCTGTCGTTAGTACTTCCTTTTCTTTTTCAAGATTTCGTACTTTGAATGAACGTTCTAATTATTGATCTTTTTATTTCCACGCCTCCTCGGGCAGAAGAGTTCTATATAAACACGCTGAGACTGATTGGCTTCAGAAGAACTGAATGTTTGCGTCTCTCATATCATTTATTACAAGAACGGTAAATTGACAACTTGATTTGACATTTGTACGGAATCCACATATAATGACAGAAGCCGAAGCCCATAATTTCGTACCGGATCCTAATAACGAATTGGAAGAAAAGGTCAAAAAGTTGACATTGGGTGAAGACAAAAATGGTAGTGATGAAAAAGAGACGAGGACAGATTTCAGAGACAAGAATGCTCAGTCTAATATAACTGAACATTACAGGGGAATACTAAGTAATTTAGGGGAAGATCCCTCGAGACAAGGACTTGCACGAACACCAGAGAGAGCAGCCAAGGCACTGATGTTCTTTACAAAAGGGTATAACGATAATATTAAAGGTTTGTAAAATTTGTTTTGTTAATAATTCATCTATTTAACATTTTCAATTTAACTTCAAAATGAGTAAAAAAAAACAGTTTGTCAATTCAATAAATAATTTATATAACATTTATTGTACAAGTTTTAAGACTATTAAAAACTTTGGAATTAATTATGTTGTCAATTTATGTTTTACATGCTTACAGAGAATGTTTGCTCTAAAAAATATTTTTAATTTAAATAATCATAATCCTTTCTATTTTTTTAAAAACCATAGCCTGGAACTTTTGGTATGCATTTGTTCTGCAAAAACCACCATCAAATTCAGAATAACCCTCCACCACTGTAAAAACAGTGTGCTAAATTAGCACAAGCCCGCTTGCCCCTTGCCAGTTAAAATCCTTTTGGGCAAGTGAAATTTAAAGGAAATTTATATTGGATAAATAGAAAAAATATAAAAATCTAGGATTCAGGCATGTGAATCTCAAATCCTAATTTCCTGGACTGTAAAAATCAAATGTTAGCTCCCTTATATTTCAAAACTGTCAGTTCATGGCTTATAAATTATCAATCAAACTTGGAATTATGGCATCTTTAATAAAATAAGTCAACCATTAGTGAAAGTATATAGTTGGATAATTTATTAATGATGGCAAAAAAGAATTAGGTTATTATAATTAAAAAAAATAAGAGACATAAAATGATTTGTTTATATAACACTTTATCACCTCTGTTGTGGGACAAACCAAAATGTGACATTTTGTAAAGTTTGATGATTTTTAATAACACATTTTCAAGTTAGGAAGCCATTAAAATTCCTGCTGAATTTTTTAAAAACCTGCTATTTATCTTAAAATTATAATTTCCACCAAATTTAGGATGCATGTACATGTATAAACTTTCAACAAAGCAAAGGTCATGATTTATTTAACATTCGACTGTGAAAAATGTTTCAATGTTTTCCATTTAAAGTGACTGCCTTCTTTTCAACACTATAATTGATTTTATTCTTTAAGTCTAATAAAAAGCAATTTCAAGAAAAAGATACAAAATTACTAAAATGTTAGAAAAAAAATTAAAAAGAAATGAGGGATATACCTAAGAATCAGGAATTTCATAGAATTCTTAATTTATGCAAATTAAATTTTTTAAGGTTCAAATTGAAAATGACATTGTGTTTTATACTTGTATGATACAGCTATGTAAGTCAAGCATTTCATAGGATTTTAAATTTTATTCATAGGAGTTTTAAAGGGATGCAGTGGTTTCAATGATCATTTGTTATCATGGTTATGGGTATGATGGACTTGATTAACGGTGCATATTTTTCATAAGTTTGGATATCCTGCAAACATCTGCTCTTACAATGGAACAGTGTACTGATGAATAATTATGTAAATTTGAAATCTATCACTCTCATTTACCATTCAACTAACACTTTATCATTGATGATCTTCTTTTTTTAAATCAAGTAAATGGAGCAGATATCCTGCAAAAAATGGCATCCTTTTCAATTGGTGAATATGTAAATACTATTATAAAATCATGCAATAAATTTAATTGATTTTAATTTATTTCTTGAAATTTAGAAAAGAGGTCTGGATGGGGGCAAAATCTAACAACTAAAATTTTTAGTGGCACAATCTTCGTGTTTTGAAATTTAATTGGTATTTTTACCTGAATCTTAGTTATTTTGTGGGTTGAGTATTTAGCTTGTTTCACTATTTTCTGGACTCACTTTTCACAAAATTTCTTAAAAAACGTTTAAAAATTTCAATATATTTTTGAACATATTTTTACATGAATAAGGTTCATCCCTTATTTTGATCTACAATATACAAAAAAAGTTACGTCTGATCTAAATGCTGTTATTCATGTATGTAAATAAAATTCATGAATGGCTCTACCATTATCCCAGTCTAATCAATACATATAATTCCACTTAAAACATTTGTCAAATCACTTCACATCCACAAAACAAATCATTATTGATCACGACTCCTACATTTACTCTTTAGTATTGGGATGTTTTACCAATAAGGCTAGCACTCCACGGTTTATAAATGGTTTAGCTGTGTTTTAGTGGCTCATTAGACCAGCCAGATATTATGCTAACTAGATTTTTATTGCAGATTTAATTGGATTTCTGTAGTTAATGGTATCAAGCCATGTTATATTAGGTTATTATAGAACATTTTAGCATACCAAATATAGAACCTTTGATTTTGTGTTAGTGTCATATTCTTGTTTCAGTAGTATAGAAATGTTTGAATGAAACAATTAAGAGACATGAAACAGTTTAAACGTATAAAGTCTTTATATTTTTTTGGCAACTTGCTAGAGTGCTGGCTTGTTGATTCAGAAAATATCAAAGTTATTTCTGAAGTAATTGTATTACAAGTTCTTTTGAAATTCACCTTCAAGGCGGTATATAATAGATAACTTATTATACATCCCACTTGAAAAGTGTGTGTGGGGTGAGGTATATAGTGATAGGGGTGCCGGTCTGTCTGTGTCTGTCCTTCCTTTACATTTAAGGGTACCCATCTCTTATCCACAAGTCCTCTTAAACCCCTCAATGGATTTTCATGAAACTTTCACACAATCTTTGTGATATAATCAAATGTGCACCTACTATTTTAGAATTTAATCTGTTTGATTTTTGGGGCTTTCCATAGCAAAACAAGGAGTGAGCCATTATACAACAAGGGTGTACCCATCTCCTATTTGCAAATCCTCCTAAAACCCACAATGTATTTTCATGAAACTTTCACACAATCTCTGTGACACAATGTAGATGTGCACCTCCTATTTACAATTTGATCTGAGATTGGGTTTTGTTAGGGCAGGGGGTATTTATTTGTGAGCTGCTGCTCACAGTTTTCTTGTTTCATGCAAGCTATTTAAAATAAACTTAAATTTTTTAAATAAAAATTTTAAAGGGGCAAGAAATGCTCTCCTGAACTTGGTCTTTTAGACACTAAATGGGGTGCTTATAATGTCTGATTTCTTGTCGATTCAGAAATTGACTAAGTTATTTCAGAAGAAAGTGCCTGACAAGTTATAATGAAATTCACCTTCAACTATTAACATGATAAAAGAGCAAGAAGTACTCTCCTCTGAATTTGTTTTGGTTTTTTTGCCACAAAATGGAATGCTTGTTGAGAATTATGGAATTACATCTTATGGAAATACTTGGCAAGCAATTTTAAAATTCAGCATAATGGTAAACCATATTATTTTACTTGACTCAAGCACAGAGTTTATTACAATTTAATAATTAATCTTTAGGTTCAACTAAGTCTACATTTATATTAAATATCACTTTAATGTACATTTTATGTATCTAGTTCTTGCACAGATTTGTCCAGACTTTTGAATATTTTAATAAAAATAAAAAATACTATGCACCTATATATACAATTCTTATAAAATGTAAAAAAATGTTAGTTTGATGTTTCAAGGAAAAATGTCATGCAAAGGTATGTTCATATACATATTAAGCAGAAATTGTAATCTGTTCTTTTACATGTTATGCTAGTTCTAATAATAAAACCTTATTATGCTCGCTTACTCGTGAGGGTTTTAATGGGATTCCATTTAACGTAAGCAGCTGCCTAAAATTTGAGCGCTGAGTTTAAGAGCATTTTAGTGCAATTTTTAAGTTTCTTCGTAAATATTATCAATACTTTGATGTTTAATATGTGAAATTACCTAAAATATTGAGTTTTTAACTTTTTAACTTTGATATAAATTTGATCCTGAACTTCATCGTTAAGTTCAGGATCAAAATAGTAAAATGGACAATATTATCATCAAAACTTACATTTATGTATCTTTTAAATAAAACTTAACAAAACCTAATGCATTTCAAAGTTTTCCTGACTGCCTAAATCCCTTTTAACTCTTGTGAAGGCTTAACATAAAAGTTCGACTTGCTCCATTACATGTAATGGGACCCCGTTGTAGCTCAGCCTAATCAAACAGATGTCTTAGGAGCTACATTATTGCAGCTACAATGTATCAACTAGCATCATGTCTTACCATCAGTTTAAGTTTTGGAAAATAGATATATATCTGAAGGCCATTTGGATATCTGAAGTGTTATTTCTCATATCTGAAAACTTCTAACCAAGTTATTCTTTATTAAAAAATAGAACTCTTATGAGTTATTTGTTTGTCAATTGAAGTCTTTAAATTCTCAGATTACCAAGTTAATGTTAAGGGTAGTGTGATTCCAAGTTTGCCAAGTTAATGTTTAGGGTTTTTGTGATTCCTAGTTTCCAAGTTAATGTTAAGGGTTTTTGTGATTCTTAGTTTACCAAGTTAATGTTAAGGGTAGTGTGATTTTTAGTTTACCAAGTTAATGTTAAGGTTAGTGTGATTCTTAGTTTACCAAGTTAATGTTAAGGGTAGTGTGATTCTTAGTTTGCCAAGTTAATGTTAAGGGTAGTGTGATTCCTAGTTTCCAAGTTAATGTTAAGGGTTTTTGTGATTCTTAGTTTACCAAGTTAATGTTAAGGGTAGTGTGATTTTTAGTTTGCCAAGTTAATGTTAAGGTTAGTGTGATTCTTAGTTTGCCAAGTTAATGTTAAGGGAAGTGTGGTTCTTAGTTTACCAAGTTATTGTTAAGGGTAGTGTGATTCTTAGTTTGCCAAGTTAATGTTAAGGGTAGTGTGATTCTTAGTTTGCCAAGTTAATGTTAAGGGTAGTGTGATTCTTAGTTTGCCAAGTTAATGTTAAGGGTAGTGTGATTCTTAGTTTACCAAGTTAGTGTTAAGGGTAGTGTGATTCATAGTTCAAACAAGTTAATGTTTAGGGTCGTGTGATTCATAGTTTGCCAAGTTAGTGTTAAGGGTAGTGTGATTCATAGTTCAAAACAAGTTAATGTCAAGGGTAGTGTGATTCTTAGTTTGCCAAGTTAATGTTAAAAAAAATGTCAAGGGTAGTGTGATTCTTAGTTTGCCAAGTTAATGTTAAGGGTAATGTGATTCTAAGTTTGCCAAGTTAATGTGTAGGGTAGTGTGATTCTTAGTTTCCAAGTTAATGTGTAGGGTAGTGTGATTCTTAGTTTTCCAAGTTAATGTTAAGGGTAGTGTGATTCTTAATTTGCCAAGTTAATGTTAAGGGAAGTGTGATTCCTAGTTTACCAAGTTAATGTTAAGAGTAGTGTGATTCTTAGTTTCCAAGTTAATGTTAAGGGTTTTTGTGATTCTAAGTTTGTCTAGTTAATGTTAAGAGTAGTGTGATTCTTAGTTTGCCAAGTTAATGTTAAGGGTAGTGTGATTCCTAGTTTCCCAAGTTAATGTTAAGGGTAGTGTGATTCCTAGTTTCCCAAGTTAATGTTAAGGGTAGTGTGATTCTTAGTTTGCCAAGTTAATGTTAAGGGTAGTGTGATTTTTAGTTTACCAAGTTAATGTTAAGGGTAGTGTGATTCTAAGTTTGCCAAGTTAATGTTAAGGGTAGTGTGATTCTTAGTTTGCCAAGTTAATGTTAAGGGTAGTGTGATTTTTAGTTTACCAAGTTAATGTTAAGGGTAGTGTGATTCTAAGTTTGCCAAGTTAATGTTAAGGGTAGTGTGATTCTTAGTTTGCCAAGTTAATGTTAAGGGTAGTGTGATTCTAAGTTTGCCAAGTTAATGTTAAGGGTAGTGTGATTCTAAGTTTGCCAAGTTAATGTTAAGGGTAGTGTGATTCTAAGTTTGCCAAGTTAATGTTAAGGGTAGTGTGATTCTAAGTTTGCCAAGTTAATGTTAAGGGTAGTGTGATTCCTAGTTTACCAAGTTATTGTTATGGGTAGTGTGATTCTTAGTTTACTGAGTTAATGTTAAGGGTAGTGTGATTCCTAGTTTGCCAAGTTAATGTTAAGGGTAGTGTGATTCTTAGTTTGCCAAGTTAATGTTAAGGGTAGTGTGATTTTTAGTTTACCAAGTTAATGTTAAGGGTAGTGTGATTCTAAGTTTGCCAAGTTAATGTTAAGGGTAGTGTGATTCTTAGTTTGCCAAGTTAATGTTAAGGGTAGTGTGATTCTAAGTTTGCCAAGTTAATGTTAAGGGTAGTGTGATTCTAAGTTTGCCAAGTTAATGTTAAGGGTAGTGTGATTCTAAGTTTGCCAAGTTAATGTTAAGGGTAGTGTGATTCTTAGTTTGCCAAGTTAATGTTAAGGGTAGTGTGATTCCTAGTTTACCAAGTTATTGTTATGGGTAGTGTGATTCTTAGTTTACTGAGTTAATGTTAAGGGTAGTGTGATTCCTAGTTTGCCAAGTTAATGTTAAGGGTAGTGTGATTCTTAGTTCACCAAGTTAATGTTAAGGGTAGTGTGATTCTTAGTTTGCCAAGTTAATGTTAAGGGTAATGTGATTCCTAGTTACCAAGTTAATGTTAAGGTTAGTGTGATACTTAGTTTCCAAGTTAATGTTAAGGGTAGTGTGATTCCTAGTTTGCCAAGTTAATGTTAAGGGTAGTGTGATTCTTAGTTTGCCAAGTTAATGTTAAGGGTAATGTGATTCCTAGTTTGCCAAGTTAATGTTAAGGGTAGTGTGATTCTTAGTTTGCCAAGTTAATGTTAAGGGTAATGTGATTCCTAGTTTGCCAAGTTAATGTTAAGGGTAGTGTGATTCCTAGTTTCCCAAGTTAATGTTAAGGGTAGTGTGATTCTTAGTTTGCCAAGTTAATGTTAAGGGTAATGTGATTCCTAGTTTGCCAAGTTAATGTTAAGGGTAGTTTGATTCTTAGTTTGCCAAGTTAATGTTAAGGGAAGTGTGATTCCTAGTTTGCCAAGTTAATGTTAAGGGTAGTGTGATTCTTAGTTCACCAAGTTAATGTTAGGGGTAGTGTGATTCGTAGTTTGCCAAGTTAATGTTAAGGGAAGTGTGATTCTTAGTTTACCAAGTTAATGTTAAGGGTAGTGTGATTCTTAGTCATGATATACTCAATTTGCAAAGTTTAAGACCAGAGTTGTGTGTAGTTCTTAGGTTTTTTTCAAGTTAAGATCCAGAGTGACCTGGTGATTATATTGTCAAGTTAAAGATCAGAGTCATTCAGTTCTTAGTTGCCAAAGTAATGTGTAGTCATGCAGTGCTTAGTATGCCAAGTTAATGTTCAGTCATGGGGTTTTAAATTAAATAGGTTTTGGTTTTCAGTTTTCCATGTTAATGGTAAGTCATGATGTTCTTGTTTTGCTGAGGTAATGTTCCAGACAGAGCTTCAGTCATGTAAATTTTAAGTTTGCCTATTTAATGAACAGAGTCATTATATATTAAGTTTACCAAGTTAGTATTCAGTTATGTGATTCTCAGCTTTCCAATTTAAAAAGCAGAGGAAACTATGGGGTATCAGAATGTCAAAAGTCTGAAAGGGCAGAGACAAAACCAGTAAGACACCAACAAGAACGGGACAAAAACAGACAACATGTAAAACATGGAAACACAAAAATAACTGAATATTAATCAAAAACGCGAACTGAATTTAAGTTCAGTCAAGTGATTAAGTTTTTTTAGTTAAAGTTCAGACTCATGTGATTCTCAGTTTGATTTCAGTTTGCCAAGTAAATATTCAGTGCTGTGTGATTCATGGTTTGCCAAGTTAATGTTCAGTCATGTGAATCTCATTATATTTTAAAGTTGATATTCAGAGTAGCCTGATCATTCTTAGTTTTCCAATCTAATGTTTATGATGTTGGGGTTCTATCATTTAGTTCTCAGGTTTTCAAGTAAATGATGTTCATATTTGTAAAATATCGAGTATGACATGGCATAATTTGATTTTAATGAACCAAACAATGCGACAAAAATGGTCACTCATGCACAAGATGTACATGATAGTATCTAAACAGCATTTTTCGTATATGGCTAAAACTATATAATAAAAAACTATATATTATAAAAAAAAATTAACAAATTACGAGCAATTGTATTAATGCAAATAAGGTATTTTTAATCTTTTTTCGAATTTCCCGTACTAAATCAAAGGGAGATAATTTATATAGAATAAATAGGAACATTTTCAATTTTCATGAATTTCTTGAAAAAAATGAATGGTGACACATGTTTTTTTTTCATACAATTTCAAAGAGTTTTAGAAAAGGGACTTTCCTTCAGATTTTCAGCTGATTCTGTAGTAGGAATTCTTCTTTAAGTGCCTCTATAGCTTTTCTCCCTATATATTCTATATAAAAATATTGAAATTTTGCTTTTTTTAGAAAGCTGCAAGAGCTTTAAGGTAAATTGAACGATGACCCCCCTCTTTATATTAGATATTTGTTATCTCTGCATTAAGGTCTATCAATGTGCCAAACATGAAAAAAAATCTATAGTAGATTTCTACTAGCCCCAAGACACCTTGAGGGGGTGCATGACAGTGATTACATCCAAAATTAAAATTCAATTTTCTGTATTACTTTGTTTTACAAGGTTTCTTAAATTATATTCAATTTTTTTTTAACTACGTGCTTAAGAATTTTAGTGTGATTTGAAAATTATTTAAATAATTTGTTTTACTAAATTTTGGTTTTATTTTGATAATAATAATCATAAAACCAAGTAAAATCGTGTTTTCTGCATTTTTGAAAAGGGAGCTAATTTATGTCAAAATATGGCATTTTGGGTCACTTTTTGGCATACTCTTCTCTTCATCAGATAAACAAAATGGGAGGCACCCTTTTTTCTTTTCATTTTTCTAATGCATTATACAAGCCCTATATATTATCAAAAAATTACAAAAATTCAGTGACAAATTTTTTTTACAGACATGATATTCCTTTGAAATTGGTAACTTTTCTTTAACATTTCAATGAAAATCAACCAGACTTTGGAGTCATTTATATCAAAAACGAAGTCGGAAGCATATCCTTTTTAAATTGAATTTTCAAAGAGCAAATATCATGGTCCACCCATTAAAAAATTTTAAAGAAAATTCATTGACAGGAAAAATTTTATGCATGTGGCATGTATACCTCCTTAATTAAATATATATACATATTTTAAGTTTTTATCCTTGTATGTGCACAATATAATAAAGATGCAAGTCATTAAGTTAACCAGAAATTGACTTTGAAATGTAAGAAATGCATGATACAACGGTCAAGCTGTATTGTATAGTCATTGTAGTGCTTTATGATTTAAATGAATAACAAAGACATCAGACTTAAATAAAACAAATGTATAATAACAATATCATAATTTATCTTTTTGTAGATGCTTTAAATGATGCAATATTTGATGAAGATCATGACGAGATGGTTATAGTGAAAGACATAGAAATGTTTTCTCTTTGTGAACATCATTTGGTGCCATTTTTAGGAAAGGTAATAAAATGCTAAAAGGTTATGCATGGAACAGTTTTACAATAATATATATGATAAAACATAAAAACACATTAAAACCCAAAGCAATGAAAAAAAAACCCAAACAAAACACTTCTATTGTCATTAAAACATTCATACATGTCAATATGTTTCTTACATAGAGGATGTATTTGTATGTTGATAAGAAAAGAAATGATATTTTCTAATGTTTTGAAATTGTATTAATCTAATTTTCCATAACATGTTTTTTTTTAAACTGTCACTTTTTTCCTATAATAAGATATATTAACCTGAAGTTTTCACCCAGTCTCTAGCATCAACACATTTATATAATTGATGAAATGTTTTGTTGGATTCATCAATAGAATAGGTTATTAGTCCCCTACCGGCGAAAGCCGAAGGGGACTTTAGGTTTGCGCTCTGTCCGTCTGTCTGTCCGTCTGTCTGTCCGTCTGTCACGCCTCAGTTTTCCACACTTTTTTTCTAAACGCTTATAGATAATGAACTGATTTTTGGTATGTGAGTTTACCTTGATGAGTTACAGATCAAGTTTGAGTTTCGTGCCGGTCTGCAAATTTTTATGGGAGTTATGGCCCTTTGAACTTTGAAAATTCACTAAAATTTCAGTTTTTCGCACTTTTTTTCTAAACGCTTATAGATAATGAACTGATTTTTGGTATGTGAGATTACCTTGATGAGTTACAGATTAAGTTTGAGTTTTGTGCCGGTCCACAAATTTTTATGGGAGTTATGGCCCTTTGAACTTTGAAAATTTGCTAAAATTTCAGTTTTCCGCACTTTTTTTCTAAATGCTTATAGATAATGAACTAATTTTTGGTATGTGAGATTACCTTGATGAGTTACAGATCAAGTTTGAGTTTCATGCCGGTCCACAAATTTTTATGGGAGTTATGGCCCTTTGAACTTTGAAAATTCAATAAAATATCAGTTTTCCGCACTTTTTTTCTAAACGCTTATAGATAATGAACTGATTTTTGGTATGTGAGATTACCTTGATGAGTTACAGATCAAGTTTGAGTTTAATGCCGGTCCACAATTTTTTATGGGAGTTATGGCCCTTTGAACTTTGAAAATTCAATAAAATATCAGTTTTCAGCACTTTTTTTCTAACACTTATAGATAATGAACTGATTTTTGGTATGTGAGTTTTCCATGATGAGTTACAGATTAAATTAGAGTTTCCTGCCGGTCCACAAATTTTTATGGGAGTTATGGCACTTTGAAGTTAGAAAATCCATTGCAATTTTATTTTCTACACTTTTTTATTGTTCCTTGTAGATAATACACTGATCAAGTTTAGGTATTCATTTGTTTGACAAATTGTTACCAGTGACTGAAATATGAGGCCGGTAGGGGACTATGTATTGTTCTGCAATACTCTCAGAATGCTTGTTGTTGTAGGTCTGTATTAATAACATCAGTGGGTACGTAAGAACAATGTTTTGTCATTAAGCACTACACATTCAGAACAGAAGAATAGATTGTTGTGACGTGATATTGGTCTTTTTCAGGTTTCTATAGGATATTTACCAAACAAGCGAGTATTAGGACTTAGCAAATTAGCAAGGTAAGGATTGTCAATTGATTGGTTGGTCAGTCCTAACAATAACATGACATTTACTTGATGATATTGGCTGTGGGTTTTGATATTGACTTAACCCGTCCTTATATGTAAGGATGTATAAATAAGGCTTTTAACTTCAAAGTGCATGGCTTCATTGATTTGGTTTTGCTATTAAATTTCAAGTAGCCCAGTAATTGATACCATGTAGTTATAAGTATTTACTTCATATTGATTCATTCAAAGCACTTATTTCATTTATCTATTTAGGAATCAGAATAAGATAAAACACAATTTTAAAATAAGGGGGAGATAATTCAGCATTTACATTTCACTGATAAATGCTTGTATTATAATCTATACAATTGAATTTCTCTAAAGTTACAAAGTCAATTGTGTAAGTAATAAAATAATTTATATTGCTGTTTTTTTAAGTTGAAACAGTTATTTATCTTTGATATATATTATTTTTAATTTATACTCAGTGTACTTTTCCAGATTTTTTATTCTTTATTCTATTTGATGTATTTAAAATGATATAAAATCATTGGAATTAGTCGTAACTTTCCTGTAAAAGTCAATTATTTTTTATAAAGTAAATGGTTTTTTTTTTTTATGTTAGACTAGCCTTAGTTAATAGTTTTCCAAGAAGGATGCGTTCACAATCCTATAGAACTTGATTGTATAAATAGTTTATCCTGCATCACAGGAAAAATAAGGTGGTATATTGGTTAGATGGGATTGTTGTTTTATATATAAAGGAGAGTTAATGACTAATTAAAATCATGTCCTTTATTTTACACCCACTTACCATAATCATTGAACATTTATTTTTCTTTGTCATTTTCAGTTAGTTTTACATGTTTATGCCTCATTTATTCTTTTATTCATATTCAGAATAGTAGAAATATACAGTAGAAGATTACAAGGTATGATAATAAATTAAAATAGCAAAGATTTAACAGGGAATTCAATATAAAGAAATCCAAAAAGACAAATAATTGATGAAAGCACAACCCAAAATAATGGAAGACTCAAGTACAAAATTAATAAAAGTCAACAACTTTATCAAAAAGATAAAATAGAATAAGAGCACTAATTGGCCCCCTAAATTGGACAAATTTTCCAAAATTGGAATATTGAATTATAATGGTGTGATTTTGTGATCCAGAAGTTAAAATTTTTGGAACATGTACAATATTATTGAAAATTTGAGACATGGCAAAATTAACCATGTGCACAAAATGATAGAACTATGAAATGTAGCAAAATTTGCTTATAATTGTTAAAATGATAATGGTTTTTGAGAGATTTAAATATGAGCGGACCTGCGGCCCACGAAGATAATTTCTAGAAACATTAGTTCTCGTATGCCAAATCAGCAGTTAAAATATTTTTGTGGGGCACTTGTCCGCTCATAGTTATTTTAGCCAAAAACATACAAAAATATACCATATTTTGAGAAAAGCCATTTTCTCATCAAGTTTGATCAAATGCCTAAACAAGATATGATCTACCGGTATTCTTTGTTTAAAACACTTAAATTTATTGACTTTCATTACTTAATATCAAATAAATCAATACTTTAGCATAAAATTTCAGTTTTGAAAAAAGGGGCTAAAAATAGCCCTTTATACCTTGTCCTTTAGTAAGAAATTTTCAGAATGAATTGATACTGAAATTTTGGGAAAAAACAATACTGCTGTCTACATTATTGCTAACAACTGACCAGAAATTAAAACGCACATTTTATATAACATAAAATTAATATTGCCATGGAGTTGATATTTTTATGTTATACTGTAGTAGAAAAAGCAAGAAAGTACCAATTTCAAATAAAATTTTAAATTATGCATTGTCACATGCTTTCATCTTAAGTAATTATCCATAAAAAGACATTACAAAAAACATTTGTATGTATAATTATCATGTTTTATGACATATACCGTTACTTGCATGATAATGATGTGCTAGGATCCAAATACATGTAGCTTAAAAAAATCCATCAAAAAAGTTATATTAAAAAAAGCAAAATATTTTCTTGAATTGGAGCTTCTGCTGTATTTATTATTTTTTTCTTATTTTTTGTTGGGTTTCAGTTCAAGAGAGATTAACAAAGCAGATAGCAGTTGCTATAACTGAAGCTATTCAGCCCACTGGTGTTGGTGTGGTGATAGAAGCTACGTAAGTTTAGTGATCATTGTTTGTCCAAACACATACAATTGTGTTTGTATCCAATTGCATGAATTGCTAATAAGCTTACAATATGTTGAAAGATAATTGTGAGGATTATAAACTGTCAAAAACCTATAACCCACGCAAACAATTGGTTTTTATCTGACAGTTTTTTTTTCCCATAAATCATTGATAGTTGTAGGGGGTAAGTCTGGATGCATTGCATTTTATTTTATGAGTTACCACTCCTCACTCCTTTAACTTTAACATTGTCTTTTATTCTGATGTTTCATGTTTTGTCTCTATCACTCCGATGTTTTATGTTACATTTTCTTTTTTATTCTGACATTTTATATGTTTTATGCCCTAAATTACTCCAAATTTAATCTTTTTCAGACATATGTGTATGGTGATGAGAGGTGTACAGAAATTAAATAGTAAGACTGTGACAAGTACAATGTTAGGTGTGTTCCGTGATGACCCTAAAACCAGAGAGGAATTCCTTACTCTTATACGATAATTATAATATTCTTATACAGTTAATGTTAAATGAATGCTTTTGTGATATTGTTTTTATAAAACATATTTTTAAGCTTGTGTAAAGCCTTATATATATGTTGATGTTGAAATGTTATAAATTGTTTTGGTTGACTTCATATCATATTCCATATACTGCCATTTTTATAAACATGTACCATATTGTATTTTTGTCATTTGAGTTGAAACAATCAAATTTATTACAATTTATCTTGGGTTTTTAAATATTGTTTTAGATAATTATATGTTTTCATTGTATTATAACAGCTTTTCAAAACTAAAAAGATTTTAAAACTTATATATAATGATGTGTTAAAAAAGTGCATTTTATAGAAAGCATTATAAATACTCTAATGTTATAAAGGATTTTTTTTTGTGAAGAATATAAAGTTCTTTGTTTTATTGTAAGTTAGTGTATGAAGGTATTGTTTTTATATGTTCAATGTTTTATTAACAATCAGGGCTAAAGAAACATTACCATGAAGATATAAATTTATAAATAAATAGATATCATGTCTAATATTTATACCCACATTTCAAAATTGAAATACATTAAAGATTTTAAATTAACCCGGAAAAGTTCAACTCAAAAGTTTTTAATTATGTATAAGTTAGAAATGAACATCCATGTTAATAGCTGCATGACCCTTTATTGTACATGTATACACTGGACATGAGATATACAAACCTTTTTATAAATCATAAGATGAGACAACCAAATGATATATAACAAATGGATTCAACCCTTAAATGTTTCCAATATAGAGAAATGATAATTTGGGAAGTAAAAAATTAACAAAAATCTTCAAATAAGGGGTATAATAATGAACTATTAGCTAAGATTTAGAAAACAAAATACTGAAAGAGTTCAAAGCTTTTGTTTATTCTTACTTGCATACTGCTTTTCGTGTAGAAAAATATATAGTAAAATAACTCTTATTCTGAGGTTCTGTAACCTGAAATATTAGTGTCTATTCTTTTAAGATTTTTTATAAGTTTTAAAATACAAATGTATTCACTTTTTAATAATATTTTAAATTTTATATAATTTAAATTTTATCCTTTTTTTTTTAAATTGAGGTCTCTGTCTATTTTGTCTATTTCAAAATGTATCACAATTCATTCTTAATTAATTTTTTTTTACAAAACTTGATATTTTCATATTACAATAATCATAATATATTTTATATTAGTTTATATGTTTACTCATTATGGAATAGCATGCAATTTATAATTCTATGAAACAAAGAAAACCTGTACAAACAAATGATGTAATGAAGCTTTTTTAACAATTTCTCTTCAACACTTAAATCTGTTTTTTCCCCGCCGCAACGCGGAGCATGGACATAGAAATGCCAGGCGTCTGTCTGTTCGTCCATCCATACTTTTTTCGTAACAAATTTCTTAGCTACTTCCTAGGCTTTTGATATTTAGAAGGGGTTTCATACCGTGGGATGCATTTCAATGTCCATTTCTTACCTACTTCCTGTTTTACAAATGACCTTTTTTTTTGCTTTTTGCTGCTCAGTGGGGGGGCCTATGAAATCCGTTCTTGTGTAGCTGTTGTTTAACATCTTTGTAAATTTATTGAGAGTAACATTGACATTTTTAGTGTAGGTACAGGGTATTCATGATGTAAACATAATACTCACAGTTAATCTTGCTTTTGTTCTTCAAATTAATCGTGAGGATCGATTCTGTGAATCCTGTGTGAAAATAAATTGAGTAAATTATATGTAATCCATGACAAAATGTTATTTGAATCAATTGTTAGTATTATATTATTAATATTTTTGTAAGAATTAAGACCATAATTACAGCAACAATTTTTATGCCATAACTTATTTTTATCCTTCTAAAAATTTAGACACAATAATTATGTATAATTATTACCGCTACATTTTATGAATTTGCCTAAATGATTTTTATGATTATTAAGACATAAGAAAAAAATATACATTGTACCAATGGAAAATAAAACTGTGCATCACTTTTAAAAAATTCAACTTCAACATTTTATTAGATATATTATACATTTAATGAAAACAGTATTGCAATATTATCTTTTTTCAAAAGATCTTAACTAACGTTTTCCTTGTTAAGCCCCTAAAAGATTTTTTGTCTCCAGTTTGAAATCAGGTGGCGTCAAGCTGGAATTCATAAAATCACACTCGAAAAATAACACACATTGTTGTAGTTCAGGTTCACCATTTTACCAATTTAATAGTGGTCGAGAGGTCAAACCCTAAATCTTAATATAAAATTGTGCTTTTTCATCTTTGGGGAAAAAAGAAGTGGTTTTTTTTTTTAAATCTCAAAAACATTTTTTTTTTAGATTTTCCCCCCAAAATAATCTGCATCATCCATATGACAATCAGTGAAAAAAATCAACCCAATAGCTGCTAGGTTTTTTCTGGGAAGAAGAAATTTGTGTACAATTGTCTTAGCATAGGGATGCACAGATTTTTTTTCATGAGTGTTGTTTGTAACAAAACTCCATATTTTTCAGTTATCTTCCATTGTTTTTATCATAAGTAGATCAATTTTTAAAAATTTATCAGAAAAGAATATTATTTAATATGACATATTTATGTACCTCACAACAGTGCTAAACCACCAGACAATTTATTACTGCTGTAAAGGGTACTCTGGAGAACAAAAATTCTTAAAATATTTCTATACATTACTGTTAGGACCTTTTAAATGCTTGCCAAAAACGTAACAAAATTTACAAACATGAACGAAGAAGGTAGCTTATTTCTTAGATAAATGAAGCAAAATCACTTTCCCCCCCCCCCATTTCTCTATTGAAAAAGACAGCCAAATTTTAAAAAGTCACTTTATTGTAGAATTTGGGACCATTCTTTAGACCACTGAGGTATTTTGTGATCACCTTGCTTTTGTTTACACCTGGGAGTGCATTTGGACATCATATGATGTCGCAATAGTAAATGACATTTTTCCTGCCATTTTTTTACCATGGAAATTTCCTATAGAAATGCAAATATCTTAATTTTCAAGAAATGTAATACATATACTATAAAGTTGTAATATTTTTTGTTACGTCTTTTTGATATTAAAAAGATTGTGTAGATAAATCAAAGCTGAGTTATTTACAAAATTTTTGATTGGTCCATTCTCCAGACTACCTGTTACAGACAGTAGGCCACACTACTTAGTTTTTAGAATAAATTTATATGTAAGTTTGCTTATTCTGGATAGTTGATGTGAGAGATCATGATTTTTTAAATATCATTTTGATTTAATGATATGGTTTGTTTTACATTGAAATTATGACTTTTATTGATATACTCATGTTTCTTGGTTGTATTGTTAACATACATGTATTTTGATATAAGGGATCAGTTTTATTTACAAATTGTACTTTTATAATTCAACATTCCAATAGACATGTGTACAAGATATACTGTACTATGTTTATTTATTCATATCACAAGGTGATGTTTTTCTTTATACAGTTGTTTTTTGTGGCTTTTTAATAATGTTAAAAAATGAATACATTTATTTTATTCATATTTATGGAAGCAGTGCATTTGTTGTTTAAATTGTGCAGATATATTAAATGTCTTTTAATAGTCCATCAGCCAACTCTGAAAAGACGTCATATTTAAAAGTTGAGTGGATACCCCCGTAGACCGACTTTTTATGGTACAAAAATTAAGTACTACATCTAAGCTTCATATTTCCAATTGTTATACTTGTAAAAAATATGCGGAAAATAGCGTAAAAATCATTTTTCTGGACCATCTGGTGAGCAATTGAAAAGTAGTCATTCATTTATTTTCAATAAATTGAATATGGGGTTGAAAACTTCAATTACTTTTTTATAAATCTATAGTATGCATAGGGATAATTGACATAGAAAAAGAATTTGCTTCATAACAATGTCTAAAAAAGATATTTTTTAGAATCAAAATTGCTTATTATAACGTTCAAAATTTACCTATTTTTACAATTTGCTAATGTCTTCCTATGACTTCGCACGTATCAAAGGTAAAATTTTCTCGACATGATTCACCTAGATACAATGGTCAACGATTAAAAATATTAAAACCTCTAGGATTTTATAAAAACAGCGTTTTACAAAAAAATCCATTTTTAATGTCCATGTGCGGATTGTAATGATTTGACCGATATGGTTTTATTTTTAAAATTATTAAATGTGAAGGTCATTTTTTTCTATTTTAAGAATCGATATTTTTTATGATTTTACGTCATTTCAATTGTACTTTTTTAAAACAACACAAAAGAAGTTATAATACAGAAAATGTGATTTTTACATTATTGAAAACAAAGTTATAACCAATTTATCACGTTTTCTTGTTTTTGGCCTGTTAGACTTTACTTTAGGTCAGGTGCGTTTGACTTTTTATTTAAACTTATGTGAAATATTAACATTACTTTTTACTTATAACTTATCTATTGTTTATTTCAGGCGACAATTTATATCGAGCTGCCGCCTTAAAACAATGTAACGGTGTTGTTTTGTAAATTTAGGTTTTTTTTCAATTCTATTGTTATTAAATCAAAGAATGAATGAGGGGGCTGGTGTTTTCCTGAAATAATATATATTATGAATCTGAATTTTGATAAAAAGTCTTTTAGTAAGAGAGGTTAAAAATATTTTGAAGAAGTATTTCTGCCATATAAAATAATGTTAATAATGAAAACAAAAATTTGTCTCGAGACACCTTTATGGAAAAAATAATTGTCTGATCGGAACCCCCCCCCTCTTTTCGTATATTGTCGGTCGCATCAAAAAAGAGCACTAGAAGACTAGAAGTCTTCATTGATGGTGGATTTTGACATTACTGCATTCCATTTTAAAGATTTAACATCAATGTCATCTAATATAAACATTCCCCAAAGACTCCGTCACACACAGAGACGAACAATTTGGATTTTTCGGACAATTGCTGTTCTTTAGAATAAAAAGTACACCAAAGTTCCTCAGGCAATACTGGTACTGGTCAGCTGTATTGAAATAAATAGAAATAGGCGCTGAAGCTTTTTCTATTGCAAAGGGTGCGTGGATCTTCATGTACCTGCATATGCTCTTTCCCATAGAAAGTTTTATATCCGTTTGTTCAGTTACTTTGTCTCGAACGATGTCAGAATTTTGTATTTTTGTCTATAAATATAGAGTTAAGTTACATAAAAATTGAGGCAGAATACTTAATAACTTTGCAGAGCGACGCTCGATTCAAGAAGACGAACAGTCAAAAAGTTAGCCTATGTATGTCGCTTCTGTCTAATGTTACTGGCGACACACAAAGAATACTAGTAGTTCAACACACGCATTTTAGTTCTACAGAAACTTGTATCATTAGTGTATTCGCATATTAACACAAAATCAGGACAAGTAGTTTTCTTTGATTTTTTAGAAATTTTGAATGAAGACAGAAGTTTAAGACGGGACATATTGTACTCGTGGAGAACTAGACTAGCTATCTCTTTTAATCTCAAGTTCCGTTATAATAGTATTGATAATGTCCTTTCACTGAAACTATCGATTTGGTGACTTTCTCCATCCCATATATCCTCAGATAAGGGACACAACGACTTCTAGGAAGTCTGCTTCATATTTAGATCTCGAAATTGATTCTCAATGAAGACTTCAACAAAATGTGATGACTTCAGCTTTCCAATCGTCAACTTTCACTCTTTGTGTAGCAACATTCCGTCCGCTCCGGCTTATGAAGTCTTGGTATCACAGTTGATTCGTTACTCTAGAGCTTGCAGCAATTACATCGATTTCCTTGACAGAGCGTCACATTTGACACACTGAATTGAAAGTTAGCAACACGACGGGTGTGCTATGGCAGGCAGGAACTGCTTACTCTTCCGGAGCATCCGAGTTCACTCTTGTTACGAATTGAGCTTGCGTTGTTGATTTCTGTTCGGTTGATTTTGTGTTTTGTGTTTCTTCGTGCTGTTCTTGTTCATGTTTACCGGTTTTGTCGTTGCCCTTTCGGACTTTTGACACTCGAATGCCCCATTTGTGCCTCTTTGCTTCTTTCAATTCATTCATCGGTTAGCACATTCTCTAACTTCAACGGTTTGGTGATTTCAACTTCGTTTTGTTAACTTCTTTCTTGGAAAAATTGACCAAACTCTACGACATTGCCCAGCAGCATAAAAAAGTTCACAATAAAAAGGCCTATTTTTCAAAAAATATTTTTAGCAAGAAAAATAGTCACGATTGGAATGAGAGTTTCCTGTTTTGTTGTTTTAGAAGTACGATTATTGCTTTGAATTTTGTTAAAATCTAGATTCTTCAGAAGATGGTTACGGAAACAACTGCCAACAACGAAGAAACTAAATGTGGATCTTCAAAGTATTTACAAATATACAAGTAGTAATTTCAAAAGGCAAAACAAACATAACAAAGCGTCAAATAAATTGAAAAAAAAAAGTTCAAAGTGTCAAATAAATTGAAAAAAAGTTCCATATAGAAACTTTATTAATTGGCTGGCATATTTTCTCGATAAGTTTTGTAAGTAAGTACAACAAACATGCAGCGCCATAATTGTATATGTAGTATGCTGCCTTGCAAAATGATCCAAAATGCACATGTACATGTAATTATGGCAACTTTAAAACGACAATTAAGACATAAGTTCTTATATTCTGATACTATAGTTTCAAAAAGGTCAAATATATAAACTAAAATTGAAAAAAAAAATATATAATGAAACACATTATTTTGATCATTTGTATTTAATCATGGGAAAAATATAGATTTCTCGTGACTGGGACCACATTCATTAATACCGAAAAATTTCAACCAGTACCTCAAATATTTTAATGGAATTGTTTTATTTAACTTGTTATGATGTAGGTAGATTCTTTCCACAAAATATTCCACCTAGCTATCTTATTTTTTTAGGAAATAAAAAAAGAAAATGAAAAAAAAAACTCATTTTAGTCATTCCTTGTATTACCTCCCTTTAAAACTTCTTTGAGTGAAATTTTTAACAAACTTTTGTCTGTCGTTGGTTGTCTAGACAATATCTGATATGTTTAAAGTTTTCTTTTTAATAATATTATAGTAGACTTAGTATTATAGAAAGTTTTATAAGGGTTGAAATTTTTTGACAGTTTATGGTACCCCTAAAGGGGCCTCTGTTATACCAGTTTCCGCATCTTTTTGCAAAGTATAACAAGTTGCAAAATATGGTTCACATGTTTGTCTTTTGATTTCTGCAATAAAAAATCGGTCTACAGGGGTATCCACTCAATTTATTTTTTTCCGGACCTGGCTGATTGACTATAAGGTTTTCTGTAATCCTGCTGAAATTTTCAATTGTCTTTCATCAATTAGTTTTTAAAATGACATTTTTATTTAAAATTTAACAATAGTTTTACATGCCTGATGCAATGGAGTTTAAAGTATTTTAAAGTTTGTGCATTTTTGTAAGCTATAGTACAGCTTTAAAGGTGCTTTATTAAAAATATATCCTAACACTTCTGGACACAAAGAAGTTTTACTTCACATTGCCTGCTGATTTAAGATTTTTTTTGTAAAACGATTGTAATAGAAAAAGTCATGATTGTTATACATGTATATTAAAACTAGATAGAGAAAGACTTATAAATGATAATAATTGTTGTGTTGACATTATATTTCCCCTTTGATTAGATCTTGATTAAATTTGAAATTCAATTTTATGATTATGTATAAATTGTTAGGAAATGAAGTTAACTTATTCTTATTATTTTTATTTTTATAGTAACATATAATTCTTATATGTCTTTATCAAAAGGTAATGAATAAACATCTTTTCAAGTAATTGTTCTTTTTTTTATGCCTCTTCTACAAAAGTAGTGGGGCATATAGCATATTTTGGTTTGCTTGTTTTTCCCATCAGGTTTACCTAAAGATTTAAGTTGCTTTTACATGAAGGAAGTATGGTATCATCACGAAATTTTATATATGTGTTTACATCAGGATATGGACAAACAAAAATCATCAGGAAAAATGTCAGTTTCTATTGCGACATCATATGATGTCAAAATGCACTCCCAGATGTAAACAAAAACAAGGTGATCACTAAATACCTCAGTGGTCTAAAGAATGGTCCCAAATTCTACAATAAAGTGACTTTTTAAAATTTGGCTGTCTTTTTTACTTGTCTGGTCAACTTCATGATTGATTGATCACAAAAAGGGGAATGGTTTACTAAGGTTTACCTACAGATTGAAGTTACTTAAGTATGAAAAAAGTGTGGTAACATCATGAAACTTTATACATATACATCAGGATGATCATTATGGACAATAAAAAATCATCATAAAATTTTACTTTTCTCATCAACTTTATGATTGATTGATCACAGAACAAGAGGCTCCCAGGAGCCTGAATCGCTCACCTGATATATGTGCCTGAAGTAAAGGTTTTTAGGCAACATCTATTTGACGTTGAAAGGGTCATAAGTTTAATAAGGGGGTCATCTGACAATATGGTGGATCTTAAGGTGCTGATCACTTTTGTTCTCAATCAAAATCTAAAAATCTGTCACCCTTTTTGAGTTATTAGCAAAAAAATGCAGTTTAACCTAATGTTCTATTTTTAGCCACAGCGGCCATGTTTTACAACCAATCAAAAATGCCCACATCAATTCTATACACCTTATGCTAATAAACATTAATACAAAGTTTGGTTCCAATTTGACTTTAAGTGTCAGAGGAGTTAACGTTTTCAATGTAATGAGGAAATGCTTTTTAAAAGCTAAATTTTGACGTTCTAAGGGCAATAACTCCTAAAAGGAAAGGTCCTACAACGTTGACCCTATTACATATTTTGTAGATCTTGATGTGCCTAACAATATGCAATTTAAATTTCTCAAATATCTTGTATAGTGTTCAAGATATTGAGCTAAACAGGTGCAAAATTTGCAAAAAATCCACAAAAAAGGCAATAACTCCTACATGGGTTGTTGGATTATCTTCAAAATTTCAGGGTAGGTAGATCTTGAGGTGCTGATCACTTTTAACCTTGCCAGAATTTTGATATCTGTAGCCGTTTTTGAGTTATTTGCAAAAAACTGCATTTTACCCCTATGTTTATAGTTGTTTTAGTCTTAAGGTTCTTGTAAGAGAGGTAGCTATTGGTCACTTTAAGAATTTTTAATTACTTTCAATGTCGAATTGGGAGGAGTTTTAAGTTTAATAAATATAGTATGTTTTGTATCAGATTCAGATTAAAAAGATATAAGAAAGTAACACATATCGAGAACATATGGGGGGGGGGGGGGGTAATTCTAGTACCATGTAGTGTAAAATTTATTGTAATAGCTGATTACACATGATATCATCAAGGATTTAATTTCAACATGGACTTTATATCTGAAGTTGAACGCCCAGTTTGTTACGTAAAGATGAACAATTTGTTCCCCATTGTTCACAGTACTAAGGTTTACTTACAGGTTGAAGTTAATTTTCTCTATAAGAAGTATAATATCATCATGAAACTTTATGCACACTTAATACAGCAGGATAAAAGCATACAAGATCATCATAAAATTATACCTCTGGAATCAACTTCATGGTTTGGTGATTAGGGGGTAACTGTTGTGAGGTGGGGCATAATATCTTGCTTTGATTATCTTTAACTAAGTGAAGAGTGTTTTATAAAACAACAAGAGGCTCCCAGGAACCTGAATCGCTCACCTGAATTATGTGTGTGAACTTGAACTATAGACTATTTGATGTTAAAAGGATCATAAGTTTAATAATTTAATAAAGAAATGGAGCAGTCGCACACAACAGCTAATCCCCTCTCCCGTAACATTTTAATGTTAGTCAAGGTGACCTAACTCTGGAACAGATGGTGGTTACTTAGCTAGCTAGCTGTCAGTAACTTCGAGTGTTCTCAAGAGAGTATCTCTACTTATCGTTAAATAATTGTTGTCCTTTTGTCTCAGATACTCTCTTGTTGAATTGAACTTCTATCGATTTGATTTTTACTGTGTGTTAGTTTGTGCTTTGTTATTGATTTTCAATAGGGGGAAGGTTGGCGCAAAAAAAACAAACTAGTTTAACCCCACCACATTTTTAATGTGCCTGTCCTAAGCCAGGAATCTTTATCAAAGCTTATGTTTGTATTCAGTTGAATTTATGTTAATTGTTTTTTTTTGTCAAGAAGAGGGTCTTCCATTGCACTTTAGGATTGGGCTTGAATCATATGTAGTTTATTTTCAATCCAGGGGCCAATTGAAAAACAGCGAGCTGGTCACATTGAAGGCTGCTGGCTGTTTTCCATTGTGGATGTTTTAAATTTACATTTATATTGTAGGTTGCGTCGCGTACACTTATTCCACATCTCATTTTCTTCTATGTTTAAGATATTCCCACTTACCAAATATCATTTTTCTACCACTTGCTGTTGCTGAGGTATGAACCTTAAACAAAACTTTAACCTAAGTCATTTATGTGTAAAATGTAGGTCAAGGTGAATTTCATTTGGTACAGATGCTGGTTACTATCCAAGATGTACTCACTGCCCGAATATCATCTTTCGATCACTTGCAGTTGCTGAATTATAGACCTTTACCAAAACTTCAACCTAAGTCATTCATGCAGAAAATGTAGGTCAAGGTGACCTTGTTTTGGTACAGATGCTGCAGTTCCTGAGATATGGATCTTAACCAAAACTTTATCCTGTGTCATTCATGCAAAAAAGTAGGTCAAGGTGACCTGATTTTGGTACGGATGCTGACTACCATCAAAGATGTACCCATTGACCAAATATCACCCCCTTACTTTTCAAGGTAGTTCCTCAGTTCAGTGGCGGATCCAGAAATTCAGAAAAGAGGGTGCCCACTGACTGGCAAAAGAGGGGCCCCTTTGGTCACGCTTCAATGATTTCCTTCTTCATCTTCTTTTTGGTTCTAGCGTTCCTTCAGTAATTGTAGATTATACGCCGGGCTTCTAAAAATTTTGAATTTTGAGTATATAAATGATGACTGCCAAAATTTGTGCAATAAAATCAAAGTGATAATACAGAGAAACAATTTGAAGTGATTAAAACTATAAACATTTGATAGCTTTGGAGTTATGGGTAGAAGATTGGAATAAGAGTAGGTTCAGTAACCAGGGGCCAGTAACTAAAAGCAATCTTAGACTTTAAGATATTCTTAAGACACTCTTTTAGAATAAGAGTGTAACTAAAAGCAGTCGTAGAATGATTGACAGCCCTTAACTTTTATTCAGACACGCAAATTTAAGAAATGTCTACGAAAAAGTCTTAAGATTATCTTATTTTTGTCGGGTAACTAAAAGGTTTCTTAAAATTTAACCTGTTCGCAAACTCATCTTTAGGTCAACTTTGACATTTAAGAGTGTAACTAAACGTTCTCTTATATGAAAACAATCTTCGTAACGTTAAGGGTGCCCATGACCAACCTTAAATGTCTTCTCTAAAGACAAATCACAGAACCTAATGGCCGTAGCACTATTTTTAATGAAAAATTTATTTTACATGCACTGAAAAATAAACTCCATAATGAAATGTTCATTTTTCACATAAAAATTCGATTGAAATCACCAATAAATCAAATGTACGGTGGCAGAATGCGGCCATGAGAAAAAAAAAATAATATCACGTTCCCTCGTGATACCATCACGTTCCCTATAACAATTTTGAGGGAACGCGATGTTATCTTGAGTGAACGCGATAACTATCTTGAGGGAACGTGGTGTTATCTTGAGGGAACGCGATGCTATCTTGAGGAAACGAGATAATTATCATGAGGGAACGCAATAATTATTTTGAGGGAACGCGATGTTATCTTGAGGGAACGTGATGTTATCTTGAGGGAACGAGATAATTATCTTGAGCGAACGCAATAACTTTCTTGAGGGAACGTGATGGTATTACGAGGGAACGTGATGGTATCACGAGGGAATGTGATATTATTTTTTTCTCATGGCCACATTCTGCCACCGTAGTCTGAAGCTATTGAAAGCGAAGATATTTAAAATGGATGACTATTAGGAGACAGTAGTTTCAACCCTTCCACGCAGACAGAAAGAAAATATAACAGAGCTCACTAGTCTACGAGATGTATACTAGAAAGAACCTAATGAATATGGAAAATTGTATTTCCTTCTTTGTACATAGGTCTTAATTTCATTCTGAAAAGAGTGAATAATATTAGCTTCTGCTGGTCTTCACAACAAATATACAAGAAAACGGTTACCAAATCTGAAAAAAAACTTGAATATGAATATGCTGATGGTAGAGATGAAGATGCAGACAATCGAAGGGAACCATTTTATATTTTTTTATAATCTAATTTTTCTGCAAGTCAGAATACAGCATACATGTAATCTACCAGATCATACTCATGCCAAATATTTCCCCACACCCACTAATAGTTCTTGGAACATAAATGTCCTTGTAATAAATATAACCTAAGTTTGAATCCGCCCAGCCAGAAGGTCAAGGTATAAAAGATGTGAGAGAAATAGTGTGAACTAAGTTTGTACCAGTGCACTATGCGTACCCAGCTTCATCACTCTAAGACTTGTTTAAAATGAGATGCACATAAGACTTAAACATTGCTAGATCACTGTATTGCTTTATGTATTGAAAATGGTCTCTGAAATAAAGCCTCTAGGTAGATGTCGAAAACCCTATACAGAAGTCAACAACTTAATCTTCCGGAGCACCCGAGTCGTATTGGGTCGCGTTGTTGATTTCTGTTTGGTTTATTTTGTGTTTTTTTATGTTTTTTTTTGTTTCAGCGTGCTGTTCTCGTACATGTTCAATGGTTGTTGTGTCGTATGACACTCGAATGTCCCATTGGTGCCTCTTTGCTTCTTTCATATACCAAATATCAAGTCGTTGTGATTTAAGCATGTTAAGTTGCTGAAGAAGCTATGACGGAAATGATTAACAATTCATCACTTATGTTGTAAGCTGACTCCGTCGGTAAACAGATAGTAGATATCCGACAGTCCTTATTTTAGTAATCGCTCGCGATCCAAAAAGCCCAGCTGGGGCTCTTAAATCCATCAACTGTGGTGGCTGAAGTAAAGTTTTGAGGTAGTTTGTTCCATAGTGTAATTGTGTGAGGGAAAAATGAATATTTATAGCAATCTTTTGAGGTCTGTATATGTTTGAAAGAATCGGGGTTGCTGTGTCGGGTTCTACTGTCTGATGGTATAAGTATGTTTGATGCTGGTACTGCTTCTAAGTGATGTATAATTTTATAAAAGAAAACTAATCTGTATCTAAGACGTCGGACTTTAAGGGGGTGCCAGTTAAGATCTGTGTACATGTCAGTGACTGAGCTTGTGTTATGATACCGATTACATGTGAAGCGGGCTGCTCTGCGCTGGACTTTTTCGATCTGGTTGATTTGTTGTTTTTGATGTGGATCCCAAATGGTTGAACAATATTCCAATTTTGGCCGAACAAGAGCTTTGTATGCATGAGATTTTACTTTTTCGGATGTGATTTTGAGATTTCTTCGTATAAAGCCTAAAGATTGGTTTGCTTTTGCTGTCATATTATCAATTTGTTTGTCCCATTTTAGATTTGATTGAAGTGTAATTCCTAAATATTTTGTGGATTCAACTTTTGAAAGAGAATGTCCATGGAGTTTATAAGTAAAAGTATGTGGATTTCGTTTTTGTGTGATGCTAAGAATGTTACACTTGTCCAGATGAAAATGCATCAACCAGTGTTTTTCCCACTTGCCAGCCGCTTCAAGATCTTCTTTTAATTTTTGACAGTCATCAGGTGTTTTAATTTCTTTATAAATTATGCTGTCATCTGCGAATAATCTTAATTTACTGTGTGTCATGTATTCTGCAAGATCGTTTATATAGATTAAGAATAATATGGGGCCAATTCTGTGCCTTGAGGGACTCCAGATGTTACAGGAATGTTTTCAGATGTTCTTCCCTCAAGGACTACATTTTGAGTTCTATTTGTTAAAAAGTCTTTTATCCAGCTGTATGCATTTGAGTTAATTCCATAGTGATTGATTTTGTAGAGTAGATGGCGATGTGAAACTTTATCAAAAGCCTTTGCAAAGTCCATGATAATAATGTCTGTTTGTATGTTGTTGTTGGAGGCTTTTGATATGGCACGCCATATTTATATTTATTCCTCTTTAAAGATATCTCATAAAATTTATAAGATATCTCGTATACTTTATAAGATATCTTATTAAATATATAAGATATCTCATATAAATGGTAGTTTATAAGATATCTTATAAAACATATGAGATATCTTATAAAACATATAAGATATCTTATAAAACAAATAAGATATCTTATAAAACATATAAGATATCTCATAAAGTTTATAAGATATCTTATAAAGATTATTAGATATCTCATATAAAATAATTTATAAGATATCTTATAAAACTTATAAGATATCTTATAAAACTAATAAGATATCTTATAAAGTTTATAAGATATCTCATAAAGTTTATTAGATATCTTATATATTTTATGAGATATCATATAAGTTATTTTTTATAAGATATCTCATAAAGTTTACGAGATATCTTATAAACTTTATAAGATATCTTATAACTTTTATTAGATATCTTATAAATTATTTTATATAAGATATCTCATAATCTTTATAAGATATCTAATAAACTTAATGAGATATCTTATATGTTTTATAAGATATCTTATATGTTTTATGAGATATCTTATATGTTTTATAAGATATCTCATATGTTTTATAAGATATCTTATAAACTTCCATTTATATGAGATATCTTATATATTTAATAAGATATCTTATAAAGTATATGAGATATCTTATAAACTTTATAAGATATCTTATATTTTTATAAGGCCTCTTTAAAGATATCTCATAAAATTTATAAGATATCTTATATACTTTATAAGATATCTCATAAAGTTTATAAGATATCTGATAAACTTTATAAAATATCTTATAAACTTTATAAGATATCTTATAAAAAATAATTTATAAGATATCTCATATACTTTATAAGATATCTTATAAACATTATGAGATATCTTATAAATTTTATCAGATATCTTATAAACATTGTGTTTAGTAGATATCTCATTTTCTTTTAAAGATATCTTATATAATAAATAAGATATCTTATAAAATTTATAAGATATCTCATAAAGTTTATAAGATATCTTATAAAATATATGAGATATCTTATAAATTATTTTTTATAAGATATCTCATAAAGTTTATAAGATATCTTATAAAGTTTATAAGATATCTTATAAACTTTATGAGATATCTTATAAAGTATATGAGATATCTTATAAAGTTTATGAGATATCTATAAAGAGGAATAAATGTAAAAACGGCTTGCCATATTTTGATAGATCTTGAATAAAAGATGTTAACTGTGTTTCACAGGAACGGGATGATCTGAAACCATGTTGAAAGTCATATAAAATGTGATTATGTTCAAGATGTTTCATTACTTGGCTTGTGACTACATGTTCTAATAACTTACAACAAATGCGGGTTAGGGAGATGGGCCTGTAGTTGATTGGATTATGTTTGTCGCCTTTTTTAAATGCTGGACAAACACTTGCATGTCGCCAATCATTTGGAATTTTGCCTGTGTCAAGCGATTTTTGAAAAAGTAATGTTAATATTGGTGAAATGTATTGACTGCATTGTTTTAAGATGCGTCCATGAATTTGGTCTGGTCCAGCTGCTTTATGAATATTTATATAATTGAGGAGTTTTATAATACCAGCTTCTGTAATATGTATGTCTGACATTTGTGGATATATATGATGTCCTTTATCTGGAATAGGGTCATCTGTTACAGGTGTGAAAGTATTCTGAAACTGTAAATTAAGGGCATTTGCTTTTGATTTGGGGTCTGAAGTTAGAATACCATCTTTTCTAAGTGGGGGAATATTTGAGCTTTCTGATTTTTGGGTTTTGATATAGGAAAACAGATTTTTGGGAATCATTTTTGAAGTATTAGTAACATGGTCATCAATAGGTATTCCACATATCATATTTTCAATATACTTCCAATAGGACTCTCTCTTTTCTTTTTGGATATCGTGCTTTAATTTTTTCAGCGATTCTGGTATTTTTTGTCCTTTTGATTTAAACTTTCTATATTTTTTATTATACTTTCTCATTTGTCTTTTGAGGCTGTTGTTAACCCATGGCAGATTTTTATTTTGCCTTAACATTTTTTGTGGTATGTTTTTATCTATGCTTTCGTGTAGTGAATTTTTGAATGTTTCCCATAATTCATTGATGTTACTTGTGTCCTTCATTAGAGATAACTTTTTATGTAAATTTTGTAGGTCTTCTATTTTATTCCAGTTGGCTTGCTTATACTTATAAATTTTGCATGTTGTTGTTTGACATCGCTTTAGTTATAATACACATTCTAAGCAGACTATATCATGGTCAGCTTCACCAAGTGGTGGTATTGTTTCTATTTGATCTATTATTGCTGGATAGTTTGTAATAACCAAGTCTAATATTCTATCATTTCTTGTTGGTTCTTTTACTATTTGTTTTAAACCGTGATCATGTATTATGTCTAATAATTGTTGATGTTGTTTTTGATTTCCTATATATTCAACCAAATTTTTCTGCCAAAAGGGGGGGGGGGCTATACATATTTTGTTCTCAGTAACATGCAATTTAAAATTTTTAAATATCTTATATAGTTTTAAAGATATTAAGCTTAATAAGTGCAAAATTCATAAAAAATCAACAAAAAGGACAATAACTCCTGCATGGGTTGTTGGATCTTCTTAAAAATTTCAGGGCAGATAGATCTTGAGGTGCTGATACCTTTTCATTTGCCAAAATTTTGACATCTGTATAGACGTTTTTGAGTTATTTGCAAAAAACTGCGATTTATTCATATGTTCTATTTTTAGCTACGGCGGTCATGTTTTACGACGAATCAAAATCCCCATATGAGTTGTAAGCACCTAATGCTAATGAACAACCATACCAAGTTTGGATGCAATTGGACTTATGGGGTCAGAGGAGTTAACGTTTTAAAAATCTTACGGACGAGGGACGCCAAGTAAAGGAGGTAAACTCCTCACAGTTCCAGTTCCCGTCCGTTACGGTCCGTAATCCTGACCTTTTTGTGTCGGGAAGGATGAGCCTACTGCGAAGAAGTTCATAGGCGGATCCAGGGGGGGGGCGCCCCCCCCTTTTGGCGGAAGCGTGACCAAAGCGGGCCCCCTCTTTTCAGAATCTCTGGATCCGCCTCTGAAGTTTCGTTATCGAAACTAATGGCAATAGCTCACATGACCCTTTGGTTCAGTTGATCTAAAAAAGGAAACAAAAACTGGTTGCCAAGACTTGAAGTAAAGCATATTTCTGCATGTACTTTTTTTCTTGGAGTTAAAATGATGTTACTGGAGTCTGGGCAGCTCAAAGATGCCCAAGAACTCTGATCTGTCTCACTAAGAGAAGACAACACATAGTTC